>UESW01004239.1:374058-573826 GCA_900491605.1 Calamus simplicifolius | reverse complement strand
GACGCCGAACCTGGTGCTGCCCCCAGTCCCAGCGAAGCTGCAGTTTCTGAGGGGCGATCGCAAACTGCCGCCGAGGGGGCAAGAACATTGGAGAAGGGTGAGCCTAGTCGTGCTCCTGCAGACGTGACTGAGGGTATTCCCCAAGCCGGTGGGGCGCCTGGTTCTTAGGAGCCGCTATTGTACCTTGCTCATCTGTCGTTCCTTAATAAAAGAACTTTCTATTTTGACTTAAGTGCTGTCCTGGTTTGGCCTCATCGTCGCCCAGTTTCGCCTTGAGCGGTCTGTGGCTCGCTGGCGATCTTGGGTTATCTTTATTCCAAGACTAGGCAAACGCGTTAGCTCGACGACGAAATAGGCCGGCCAGGGCCGACAGGCGAAATAGGTCGGCTGGGGCCGACAGAAGAAATAGGTCGCTAGGCCGAGAAGAAATAGGTCGGCTAGGGCCGACGGAAGAAACCGGTCGGCTAGGGCCGACGGATAAAATCGGTCGGCTAGGGCCGACGGATAAAATGGCTCGACTAGGGCCGACGATAAAATAGGTCGGCCGGGGCCGACGGCCAAGACAGGTCGGCTGGGGCCGACAGATAAAGTAGGTCGGCTGGGGCCGACAGATAAAATGGGTCGGCTAGGGCCGACAGATAAACTAGGTCGGCTGGGGCCGACAGGTGAAATGGGTTTTTGCGCTCCCTGCCATTCTGTCAACATCCTGCCGCTCCGCAGGAGATTCGGTTTTGATTTCACCAGAATCGATGATACGGCACAGTGGGAGGGATAAAGCTGTGTCAGAGCTTCCCAGAAGGTGCTTTTTTCCCGCGCTGGCCATTTCGCCGCGCATGCAATCGCCTGCCATTGGCGGACGTCGCATCTGAAGGACGATACTCTGGATCCGCCAGTTTTCGAGGTGCTGGCTGGCGATCACCCGCATTAAATGACAGTGATCCGGGATCAGGGGGAGATCTCCGTACACGTCGTAAGTCCGGTGGTGGGCCTGGCGCGCAGTGGGGCGCTGCGTCCATCCTGAAGAGCCACGTGGAGGCGTGGGGCAGGTGTTCGAACCTCGGGATTTTCAGCTCGGGCCGACAGATAAAATGGATCGGCCAAGGCCGCCGAGCAGAATAGATCAGCTGGGGCCGACAGAAGAAATAGGTCGGCTAGGGCCGACAGGCAAAAATAGGTCGGCTAGGGCCGACAGAAGAAATAGGTCGGCTGGGGCCGACAGGCAAAAATAGGTCGGCTAGGGCCGACGGATAAAATAGGTCTGCGTGCTTCCTGCCACCCTGCCAGCGCCCTACTGTCCTGCAAGCAATTTGGTTTTCACTTTGCCAGAAGCGGTGATATTGTGCAGCGAAGGACATAAAGCTGCATCGGAGCTTTTCGGAAGGCGCTCTTTTCCCATGCAGACCGCTTCGTCGTGATGCGTACGCAACCGCCTATCACTGGAGGGTACTATTCTCGAAGGACGATTTTCTAGTTCGTCGGTTTTCGAAGCGTCAGTGGGCGATTTCCGGCATTCGATGAACGCGATTCGGATCAGATGGGGATCTTCGTACACGTCCTGGTTCAGGCGGCGGGTTCGGCGCGCAGTGGGGCGCTACGCCAATTTTGGGGGACCACATGGAGGTACTGCTCGAAGTTTGAATCTCGAGACCCGCAGTATGGGTATCTTTTCCTGATCCGTTTCTGCCTATAAAAGGGAAAAAGGGGGTCTCATCTGGTTATCCCCAAAGCTCCTTTCTCGTTAGAGCTTCCGTCATGCTCATTTCTTCGTTGTTGCAAGTAGGAGGATCAGGCCCTCCTTTCATGGGCTCCTTGCCGCCGACTAGCTGGGACGACCGGGGAGCGACTGAAGAACGGCTCATCCTTAGGGGACGAGTCTCGGAGATCATATGGAGAGCGCACAAGGAGGGGGCAGAGATCATACGGAGAGCGCACATATGCGCTTCCTATGTGGTCCCTGCGGCTCGCTGCGGGGGAGCTACGGTGAGAAGTGCACACGGGCCTCCCCAGGTTTGGACTCCCGGGACGAGCCGCTTGGGGGGGTGAGAGCGCCTCGCTCGCCGACTCCTTGTCCTTGAGACATGGCAAGGAGCGGCAGTACTCCCCCGGTTGGGTGGTTTGGGATGGTCGTCCAGATATCCCGGTTGGGCCACCGAGATATCGTCCTGACTTGGAGCCGGTCGCAACTATTGGTCCATGCCGACGGGCAATTATCGGCCTTAACCAACTGGGACGCGATTACGACTGTCTGGTTGCCCGAGTTTTGTATTTGCCTTTATTTTATGCATTTCAATGCTCTTGTAACGCCTGTGAGGCATTTGTAATTGATCACGATTGGCAATAAAGAGAGTTATACTCTATTTCTCAATCTCTATCTTTTCTTGTGCCGAGCCTACTGTTATTTGTTGTTTGCGGGGCAAAAAGGCGTCTCGTTCGCTTTAGACGAGGATCTCATGTCGCCCGAACTAGTTGAGGTTCGTGCGCGGCGGTTCAGAGATTGTTCGGCGAGATACGCTCCTTGCTTAGGTCAGGAGTCTGGTATTTTGTGCTCCGCTTTTATCGGAGCTCGGAGTATCATGAGTCGGCTTTGGCCAAGTTCGGGGATTTATGGCTCGGCCCTGCGAGGTTTGGGGAACACTTTACTTGGCCCTGCCAAGGTTCGGAGAATTGGTAGCTCGGCCCTGCCGAGGTTCGGAGATTTATGGCTCGGCCCTGCCGAGGTTCGGAGAAGCAGTTGGCTTGGCCCTGCCAAGGTTCGGAGAATTGGTAGCTCGGCCCTGCCGAGGTTCGGAGAATTGGTAGCTCGGCCCTGCTGAGGTTCGGAGAACACTTTACTTGGACCTGCCAAGGTTCGGGGAATTGGCAGCTCGGCCCTGCCGAGGTTCGGAGATTTATAGCTCGGCCCTGCCGAGGTTCGGAGAATTGGTAGCTCGGCCCTGCCGAGGTTCGGAGAACACTTTACTTGGACCTGCCAAGGTTCGGGGAATTGGCAGCTCGGCCCTGCCGAGGTTCGGAGACTTATAGCTCGGCCCTGCCGAGGTTCGGAGAATTGGTAGCTCGGTCCTGCCGAGGTTCGGAGAACACTTTACTTGGACCTGCCAAGGTTCGGGGAATTGGCAGCTCGGCCCTGCCGAGGTTCGGAGATTTATAGCTCGGCCCTGCCGAGGTTCGGAGAATTGGTAGCTCGGCCGTGCCGAGGTCGGTAGCTCGGCCCTGCCGAGGTTCGGAGATTTATGGCTCGGCTCTGCCGAGGTTCGGAGAATTGGTCACTGAAGGGAGCGACCCAGCCGTTACGCGGGCCACAGCGTTAGGCCCACGTGGCGCTTAATAAAGGGGGCGCCATATCGGAATGGGCGGCGCGTTGTCACGCTTTTATTGGCGATGTTGCTCTTCCCGAGGCGAGGGCCAGCCCGTCGACGGTTACGGAGGTACACCTCCCCTCCGAACGCGGTGGGCTGCTAAGCAAGGAGCGCGACTCGGCTAAGGATCGCCCTGGAGAATCCATTCTTCAGGGATTAAACCGAGGAATGGCCGAAACCAGTCCCCTCAGCCATATTTATATTGCCGCCGGGATCCGTCCTCCGACTCGAGCGCGGTCGATCTGGTGCGGTGGACCTGCAAAAAAGGAAGCCCGCACGCGGAAAGACGCTGGGGGTGGTCCTCCGCGGAAGGCCCTCCGACGCTCAAGTCAGTGAGGAAGGAATCGGCGATCAACCAGACAATAGGGCGGTGGATCTCTCCGGGAGACCTCTCCAGGGGGCGGCCAATCGAAACTCCAGGAGGGGCGGAGCACCGACGAGCTACCGGGAGAGAGGGGTGATTCCAGAGTTTTGTGCGTTCAGAGTCGCGTACCTGAGGGAATCTGCCGATCTGGTATTTATAAACTGTCACCTGGGGACTTGAGCATCTTCTGGAAGGTTCTGGGGTTGTTATGATACGGGGGTAGATAGAATAAGGCCGTTGTGGGGCCGTTAGAATCCACGCCTTGTCTGTTAAGGGATCGACGGCTGGGAGAGCTTCTTGATGTCTTGGGATCTGGGTGCATAGACCTGGGGCGGTTACAATAGGTCTTAGGCCACGTCTCAACATGATTCCCTGCCTAAGGCGCTGTTCGGGTGAGCTTAGGCTCTCCCGCGTCAGGTTCCGCGGAGGTAGACGTCAGGGCGTGGATCGCTAAGTAGAAGCGAGCTACGGAAGCCCGAAGGGGCCGAGCTAGGGGAGCCCGGAAGAGGCCGAGCTAGGGAAGCCCGGGAGGGGCCGAGCTAGGGAAGCCCGGAAGAGCCGAGCTACGGAAGCCCGAAAGAGGCCGAGCTACGGAAGCCCGGAAGAGGCCGAGCTACGGAAGCCCGGAAGGGCGAGCTACGGAAGCCCGGAGGTCGAGCTAGGGAAGCCCGGAAGAGGCCGAGCTAGGAAGCCCGGAAGAGACCGAGCTATGGAAGCCCGGGAGAGGTCGAGCTAGGGAAGCCCGGGAGAGGTCGAGCTAGGGAAGCCCGGAAGAGGCCGAGCTAGGGAAGCCCGGAAGAGGCCGAGCTACGGAAGCCCGGAAGAGCCGAGCTACGGAAGCCCGGAAGAGGCCGAGCTGCGGAAGCCCGGAGGGAGACGGCGGGAGGAGGTCAGCCTTAGCTGCTTCGCACGGATATCAATGCAATGACGATTTTACCCCCAACAATTTCATAGCACGAGCTTCTTTAAACGACGGTCGCATGGGGACAAATTCCTTAATCTAAAACCAATAGCGTCATCAGTTCAGAAAAGCTGGAGCCAGCTTTGCTGTCAGCGAAACACTTAAAAGGATTTAGCGATATAAAAAGAAAAAGAGGCAACTTTGTCATCTTCTCAAATTTTCCAGGCTCCCTGTCAGCTTGGTCACATGGATTCTTATTTATATTTTAACATGGACGTCGGTTTGTAGTATGTACACGACTCTCTCTCTCGCTCCCTCTTTGGCATCTTATCCATTCAATCCCATCTCATCCTTGAGAGGGAGCAAGGAGAGGTGTGGAAGAGATGGAGACACCAAGCCTGGAGTCTCCCCTTCTCCCAGCTTCTGAGAGGAGAGGAGGGGAGATCTTAGATGAAGTTAAGAAACAGGTACGGTTGTCAGGGCCTTTGATAGCAACAAGCTTACTGCAGAAGATTCTACAGGTAATATCGGTGATGTTTGTTGGCCATCTTGGAGAGCTTGCTCTCTCCGGTGCCTCCATGGCCACTTCCTTTGCCGGGGTCACCGGTTTCAGCTTGTTGGTACGTGGTTTCTTCCTTTCTGTTCTCTAACTCGGTGTGGTTTGAGAAGTAATCATCTCGTTAGAATCTGTCAGCCGATCGTGCACCATTTTAATTAGTTCTGTCCTTGACTTGACAAACAGTTTTAATTTGTTTTTATATGTATATTGCTCGGCACGTACGGACGGTTCCAATATCTTGGATTTGTCATCCTTTCAGATTTATACTGATACGGTTCATGAGTTCAGTCTGTTCTGTCCTGTGCCTGGTGATCCTTCTTCAGACATTTTGTCCTCTTGTACCTCATATTTGCCTTTGGTTTTCTCCTATGCCTCACGCTTCGTCATTTTTTTTTTTTTTTTTGGATTTTGTTCTTAATTGCATTCAGTGGCAGACTGTCGGTTAGCTGTCAAATGAATTGATATTTAACTTACATTTTTTACTTTTATGATGGCAAATGGTAGAATAAAGGGAATTTAAGTAGAGTGTGCAAATTTGACCATTTGATATCCGTAAATCTGGCCACTTAATTTGGATGGAGTTTGTAGTATCCAAAAATAGTCCCACATCATTTGAAGTATTTATAACTCTATCGCCAATTAACTTTCAACTCAAATTTTTAGGATTATATAGTTTTGGTCTACTAACACATAATCAAAATAATCTTTTAAAATTTTAACCCAAACGGTAAAATCAAACAGGAGATTCAGGTAATTCTTCATATTAGGATCACCACACCATATTCACCATCTCTTCAGATTCTTATTACTTATTCTGAACCTCCTGTGATAATTACCTTCGTGACCTCACCACATGCATAGGCTTGGGCTTGATTGTGTTTAGCACTGCATCTTAAGTATCATCACAATAAACAAAAAAAAAATTACAAGATTAATATGTTTGAGTGCTGGTTTATATATTTTTATAAAATTGGTAGTCTGTATTGCCAGAGCTCTGCATTCCTCAAGACAGTGGCTACAATATGATAATCTTGTTCTTTCTCTTATGTTCTGACTAGTTGGGAATGAGCAGTGCACTGGACACCTTGTGTGGACAAGCCTTCGGAGCAAAACAATACTACATGCTCGGTATACAAATGCAAAGGGCTATGCTAGTCCTTATGCTAGTTAGTATTCCACTGGCTGTTGTCTGGGCCTATACAGGTCAAATTCTTATGCTTTGTGGGCAAGAGACAGAGATAGCGACAGAAGCTGGATTATATGCTCGATGGATGATCCCGAGCCTTTTTGCATACGGCCTCCTTCAGTGCCATGTTAGATTCTTGCAGACTCAAAACATTGTCCTCCCAATGATGCTATGTTCTGGGTTTGCAGCATTGCTTCACATTCTCGTGTGTTGGATTCTAGTATTCAAGTCCGGCCTTGGCAGTAGAGGTGCTGCTTTGGCCAATGGTTTCTCTTACTGGATGAATGTATTGCTATTAGCACTTTTTGTCAAGCTATCCCCTGACTGCAAGAAGACTTGGACTGGCTTTTCAAAAGAAGCCTTGCATAACATCATCAGCTTCATTAGATTAGCTGTTCCATCAGCTGTAATGGTTTGGTGAGCAGAATTTTTTCTGTATTTGAATAACCTCTCCTACTAGAAGTTCTTTTACAGGAAGGCCTTGCTAAATCGTTATCGTTGAGAAAGTTTTCTTTTCTTTTCTTTCTTTCAAATTGCAATTACTCTCTTAACAGCTTGGAGTTCTGGTCATTTGAACTTCTTGTACTTCTTTCTGGTCTTCTTCCAAATCCAAAGCTGGAAACATCAGTGCTGTCAATAAGGTAAGCATAGGTTTTAATCTTTTGCAATTTCTTTTTCGTTGATGACATTGACTTATTAATCTAGAATATTTATTAAATATCTGAGAGCAAATGAGATAGGCTCAAAATCAAGTAGTCACTGATAAAATATAGAATTTATCGATGAGCACATGTAGCGTTCTACTTCATAAACTTTCTAATATTCTGTACATCACTGCTAAAAAAATTTCATTTCCTCAGCCTCAACACTGCTGCTATGGTGTTCATGGTTCCTTTCGGCTTGGGTGCTGCAGTCAGGTATGTCGAGCCTAAATTTGGAATTCTATTCCCCATGTAGTATCAACTGTATCCTTGTTCTGATTTCCTGATAGCACACGCGTTTCAAATGAACTTGGGGCCGGGCGTCCGCAAGCTGCTCGGTTAGCGGTACATGTCGTGGTCCTCATGGCCATTGCAGAAGGCTTGATTGTAGGATCGATCATGGTCGGTGTGCGCAAACTCTGGGGGTACGCGTATAGCAATGAAGAGGAAGTAGTGAAATATGTGGCAGTTATGTTGCCAATTCTTGCAATCTCTAACTTGATGGATGGGATGCAATGCGTGCTCTCAGGTATATAAATTTTCATTCAATTTATGTTTGGGGTCTTTTTCCTTAAATCCTGTGTCATTGGCTCCTTCAAGCATTATCGAGTAGTTTTTAGCACTTGTAGTTCAGTTCTATGTGATCTTAAACTTATGATAATTGGAGGCAATGCTGGTAATTTGTAGGGGTTGCCAGAGGATGCGGTTGGCAGAAGATTGGTGCTGCTGTTAATCTTGGAGCTTATTACATTGTTGGCGTTCCTTCAGCTATTCTTCTAGCATTTGTCCTCCATGTTGGAGGAAAGGTGGGCTTTTTTAACTCCTCCTTTTTCGCCTTCTCTATTCTTATTGTGCTAATTGTGACACAAAAAAATATTAATGGTCCAAATGTTCTCAGCTCAAACATGTATGTATGACAAATGGCAGGGTCTTTGGATGGGAATCATTTGTGGCTTAACAGTTCAAGTTTTGTTGCTTTCGACCGTTACTGTGTGCACCAACTGGGCAAAAGAAGTATGTTGATGAACCTATTATGGTGACAATGGTTTTTCTTCCAGCAAATTCTCATTACATATAAAAATGCTTGCATGGTGATACTTTCATGATACGTCCTCCCACATTTAGTTTTGCACCAGCCACAAAATCTTAGCAGCAACCCTGGTATCAACTAATTGACACCTTTAACTTCAACCGAGCATCTTCAAATTCTACCCATATTCTAAATCTCTGTTTCAACTAAATTGAGCTATTGATTTTCAAACATCCATCTACTTTACACAAACCTGATCCATGGAATTTCGTACTTCTACTCACCAAGCTAGAAGAAGACTAAGGTAGAAGACAATCTCTAAAGGTAGTGTTTGATAAAAAAAATATTATCCATGGATAAGTGTATGGGATAGAATTTGTCCCCTAGCTATCCCTAGGGATATCCCTTGGCTATCCCATTGATCATATCAAATGCAAAAAGGTAAATCCATAGGATAACTTTTTTTTACTCTTATTTGAAGGGATAACCAGCTATTCCTGCATTTTCTAGGAATAAATTGAGAGGATATCCCATAGTTAACCATGGTTAACTATAGATTATCCCTTTGGTTAACTTTATTCCCAGCTATCCCTTATAGTTATAGCTTTTGGGGATAAGAGAGGATATCCCCTGAATATCCCTTCTTATCCCCTATTTCAAACACTACCTAAATCTTGGAAGAAGAAACATAACCCAAGGCAGGTGAACTCTTTTAGGTGTAAATATCTGATATCCACTTAGGCAGTGTTTGATATGGGGATAAGGAGGGATATCCAGGGGATCTCCCTTCTTATTCCCAAATGCTATAGCTAGAAGGGATAGATCTGAAAAAATTTAACCAGAGGGGATAACTCATGGTTAACCATGGATTATCCTCTGAACTTATTCCCTTGGAAACCCAGGAACAACTAAAGTTATTCCTTGATGGCAGACTTATATTTTAAAAAATGCTTATTCCCTCAGCTATCCCCTAGATAAATGCTATCCCGTACATTTATCCAAGGATAGCTTTTGGGCTATAAAACACTACCTTAGAGTCGTTTCAATTCATGAGTCTAACTAGTCTTTGTCTTGCTTCGCATCCTCTGTTTTGGGTTGAAGAGTAACTTTTTGATGTCTGCTTTGCTCTGCAGAGTCATTTTAGTACATAATTCTAACTAGTTTTTATCTTGCTTTGTATTCTCTTTTTTGGGTGCAATAAGAACATTTTGATGCCTGCTTTGCTCTTCACTTCCTCGGCAGCTACATCGATTTAAAAAAAAGGAATTGTGTTATTTTCTCTCAGTTACCAGTAAAAATAAAAAGGAAAAATATGAATTTTCATGTTGTGTTAAAGGGTTGCGTCGAAAAAGGAATTTCATTATATTTTTATTACAACTTAGTCTTTATCTTGTCACAAGTCTGTATTTAAGTTTTCTCACAATAATAATAATAATAAACATTCTGCATGTGGAATCAATTGTTGCCACCTAACATCATCTCATGTTGTTTTCAGGCAAGGAAAGCTAAAGAGAGAGTGTACAACTCCACCTTTCCCATTGACATGGCGGCATGATGCAACATGTCGCATCATATTCTGGATGTATGATCATGCCATCGAATAAAGTTGTACTCTTTTTTAGAAATTCTGTCACCAATTAATATATTTTGATGAAAATAAAAGACTTCTCGTCCGGGCTTTTCAGTCCATAAAGAGAAGATAACGAAAGGAAAAGTTTTGTTACATTATTTTTTTGTGCAGCATGCACGTATTGATCATACGAATTGATCATTCCTATATGCTAATATACATGCAATGATCTAATAAATCTTACAATGTACCGCATGTGTATGACATACATAAATAATTAATTCTTATGATCAATAAACATTTACTGTACCAAAAAATAATGTACCAAAAAGCATTCTCCATCCAACATGGGCGCTTGCAGTGCGTTTGAGAACCGCCATGGATGCTGGGACCCAGGCCAATTATTTGAACAAAAGGCCCTACTTCACTTAGATAATTAAAAATAAAAAAAATCCATTTATTGTTTACTGTCATATAACTGAGCCTTGAGTAATAATTATTTGATGAAAATTCGTCGGATTCACCTCCAAAAAAAATTATTTGAGTGAGAATAAGTGCATAAGAGATTTGGTGGTTTTTATTGCTGCTTGCTCCTTGACGCTTCCCTCAGGCCCAAACACATTCTCGCACCAACCACCATTTGGTGGAGCCGGCATATAAGGGCAACAATGAGGACAGATAAAGCAACTAGCAATGAAAAGTCCTTTTGTAGGAAGAAAAAATTGTTGTGCATATAGGAGATGCACTATGTGAAAGAATAAAATTATTTTTAATATGTACGG
Organism: Calamus simplicifolius; assembly: GCA_900491605.1. Taxonomy (NCBI): domain Eukaryota; kingdom Viridiplantae; phylum Streptophyta; class Magnoliopsida; order Arecales; family Arecaceae; genus Calamus; species Calamus simplicifolius. The sequence continues at coordinate 563,377 of UESW01004239.1, read as the reverse complement.
TTACACGTGCATAGTTAATCACACTGTACGCGATGTGCACGACTTGCATCACACACGATACACAAAGATCTTTTCTTATAGAAACTACTTTTTTGTAATGCGATTTGGAAGTGATAATAAGAATGTTTGTGGGCCACTTTGGGGAGCTACTTTCACGCTCGTGTCTCTCTTAGTATTTTCTTCACTTTGATCATTAGTTTTTGCCTCAGTATATAGAATTCTTTATCTTAGAAGATTTTGATTTTAGAAGATTTTGATTTTATCTATCATAATATTAGATTTATTCTATCCATTTATTAAAAAGAAGACTCAAGTGCCCTTCTTTGATCAATAATCTTCCTTGGGAAAGTTATAATAGATGTACCACAACATGTTATAGGCTATGACTCCTTTAGTCTCCAAAAAGAGAGCTTTTCAATATTTTAACTTTTGTTTGTATTTTTATGATAATTATCAAAATATATATTTGAGGAAGAGTATTACTGTCATTTATGGTTCTATGACATGAATTGTAATAGAAATGGCTTCTATTCATTTTCAATATTCTTTAAGAAATTTATTGGAATTTATCCATCTTGTAACTTCTAGCCAATAAAACTCATTATGTCCTTGCCAATCAATCGATCTAACTCGATGTGCATAAAATTAGAAAAAGATTAAGTCCCTGAAGCATTACTTTCCTTTAGAAGGTTTCATCTTTTATAGATTTTTTTTAATATAATTTTAAATCCTTTTTTCTTGTGCTTTAATTTTAAATCTGTGACTTTGAGTTCATTAGTTCACATGTGCGGTGCATCAAATATGAGATTGTTTTAATTTATTTGTTGATTTATAAATTAATATATTATATAATTAAATTTGAGCTAAAGAATGAACAGATAAAATTAGCTTATAGGTGGTTGAATAGCCAACTTGGGTTTAAAAATTAAATAACAAAAGCATCCAGTAGATGCGCTTGATGTCAACAATTTGATCAACTGAAGAAAGAGAAAAAAGTCGAACAATGCCTCAAACAAGAGCTCACATTCTAGCTCATTCTGCTTGTATTCCCTAAAATCGATCACCATCCCACAAAGACATATTAATTTATTTCAGGTAGAGGAAAGAACAAAAAACAATGCACACCAATTTGCTAGGTTTCTTACACAATTCCCCAAACTTTGATTAGGCCATCCTCGTCCCCTCATAGCCTGACTTTATAAAAAGGACCTCACGAGATATTAACCATCACTACTTTGACAAAAAATAATTATCATAACTAATAATTAATATAAATATATGATTGTTTATCATTTTATTTTACTATCTTTTCTTCTCACCAATTATAGTACAAACTCCTTTTTTTTTAATGCAAGTTTTAATCTTTTTCGACAAGCTATCCCAAGTTTAAAAATTTGACAAATATTAGAAGCATAAAACATCTCAAAAACAATTAAAAAAGTATTTTTTTAATCTGATATCAAACCTTTTTTTTCATAAACCAGTATTCTTGTATTATCTCTCTAAGTTTCAAAAACTCATCCAAATCAAAGAACATTTTTTCTTGCTATTCAAATAATTATTTACCCTATATTCAATAATCATTGACTATAATCTTCGTTCGCTCTACTCATATGCCTCTAAAAAACCTTGTAACTTGCTAATCATATGATTTTGATATCTCTTATATTTTTTCAATAATTATCACCATATATTAATTTATATCGCTTTTTTTTTTCAGTAACCTTTTCATTTTGAATATCTTCATTGGCTTTCGTACCATTAACAAGTTTTTATGTTCAAACAAGATCCTATTGATTATATACCATTTTCATGGCGGTGAGTCCCCCAGGATCAGCGCCAATGCCGTGGACCCAACTTGTTATTCAATCAAGAATCCCTGATCCAATCTTTCATCACCATCTAGAATGGCTTCTTGTTTTCTCGCGTGCGCGTTCTTTCAAACCGTCCAAGTGGGACGACGACTTAACTAGGCCTTTTGTTGCGAGCGGGTTATGAGCCCTCTATTTAACCGCTTTAACTAATCTCGTCCATTCATCCGTGGCGTCGCTTCTTGGATTTTTTTTTTTTCGTCTAAATTTATTTCCACCGGAGATATTCACTAACTACCATCACAAACAGGCGCTTCTTAATTTTTTTTTATAAATTTATATTCAGACATTTTAAAATAGACGAATGGGATTCGTCCGTCAAATTTCTTTTTGCAAGCAGAAGCCAACTTAAATACATAAATTCATGCATAAATATCTTGTGGACATCTAAATCGATGTATATACTGCCAATCGTAGGTGCCTAAAAACGATGTTGAAACCTGCATGAGTATAAGCAAAGAAGAAGGTTTTTAATGCATGGCGCCATATATAATGGTAATTTAAATATAAATACTATATAAAAAAATAAGAATATTATAAGATAAAATGGTTAATTTAAGTTTATTTTAAAAATGAGAAAAAAATATGATATCTAATCCCTAATGAATGGATACGAATTAAATTGACAGATTCTTCAAATGCCTTGTAAGGGGATGAAGGTGGAATTACGTTTAGATCAAGGACCTTTTTTTTTTTTTTTTTTTTTTTTTTTTTTTTTTTTTTTTTTGTACAAACAGGTGATCACTAGTTTAGTGCAAGTTAGCCTAAATAGCCATGAATACAAATTTGCTTCAAAGGATAAAGCAGGAGTCACTCAATCTCCAAGACCATGCGCCGGCATGCTGGCCATAAAAGTAGCTACTCAATCCGTCGTCGAATTAGCTTCTGATAAATATGACGGATCTGGGCACTATCAACCTCTCGCAACATAGCCCAAATGTTCCTAAGGATCGAATTAATATGATCAAAAGGGCAATTATCCTTCTTCAGCCAGAAGATGACCGACTTGGGATTTTTTAATGAAAGGCTCTGACTTTTAGTGTGCTCACACTAATCTCTAGCCGGGGACGGAGTCTTCATTGCTCCGCACACCCTACCACATGTTTAAAAAAATTTTTAAAAAAAAAAGGGAAAAAAAAATGGGAATCTTTCTTATTTTTTATTTATTATTTTTCCTTTACTTTCTTTCTCTAACTTTTAGTATGCTCACACTAATCTCTAGCAATTTATTCTCTCTCTAACTCTCTCTACCATATTCTTTCTCTGGTGCACTTTATCACACTTTATTCCTAGTATATAATTTTATTAATAACGTATTTCGATTTATAGTGTGGTTCTGAAAAGATGTAGCCTAAACCTCTTCCCGGCCACCTAATAAAGTAAGGATCTGACCCCCTTTTATTGTTATTTAATTAATAAATTACATATTGTTTAATTAAAAGGCTGCCTATTGTTAATAGGTTGTATGTTATTTAATTAATAGGCTGCATGTTATTTAATTAATAGACTGCATATTATTTAATTAATAAATTGTATATTAAATTAATAGGCTGCATATAAATTAGGATTAGCATCCAGTTTAAAAGGTTAATTTTAAAAATTAGAAAGTTTGAAATTAAGATTTAATTGTTTAAGAAATTGCAAGTGAGCTAACTTTCAGACCTTATTAGCATAGAATTAAATTGGTTATAATATGCTCTATTGCAGATTGAGCTAACATTCTTAATTTATTTTTTATGATCCATTAATTATTATTATTATTATATTATTATTATTATTATTATTATTATTATTATTATTATTATTATTATTATATCTAAGTTATGAAAAATTTAGAGCTAGGATGAAAGAAATGAATTAATTTTTTTTTAAAAAAGTATATTAGTTGGAATTAAGAAATTATGGATTATCATTGTAATTAATAAGAGTGCTAATTTTTAAGTGTGGTTTTGCTAATTAACTTTAGTGTATCGAAAGCGCTAGGTGGGTTGCGGTTAGGTTGGTGTTTATTTTTTTTTTTTGGTACTCCAATGAAGGTAAGGATCCCCTTAATACATTCATCTGCATAACTATGGTTGTTTTCATGTATGCGATGTGGCATAATTATGATATATTTTTAAAATTAAATATATTTAACCTTCATAAGTGTAACATATTTATTGCATTATATTATTTTTAAAATAAAAAGGTATAGATAATAAAAATTCAAGCATTGAATCAATGATCTGATGTTGCCTAACCATAGGTAACACTACAGGATGAAGTGTGGCGTTGCCTAACCACATGCTAAAGCATGACATTCCTCCTCCCGGGCTAGAGCGCAGTTGTTCAATAATAGTAAAAGTACCATATCAGATCTAACCATGTTAATAACCATAATAATAATTATTAATAATGTTGAGAAAGATGTGTATTCTAGTAACATATGGCATGAAATACTAGTAATACTATTTGGAACTGTGATTGTGTACATGAGACTAATATTTGATGACCCATGATTAGTAGTATTGACGAGGTTATTGCATAACAATTTAAATGATAGTATCTACATAATTTATCAAATCTATTTTTCATTATTACCATTATTAGTATTACTGTTGTTGTGGTTGTTACTGGTGTATTTGTATGGAAATACTTATTGAACTATGAGCCCATATTATTATTTCTCGTATCTTTTTAGGATTCTAGGATGCTTAGCTTTATGGATTGATTTGAGATTTTTGGAGTAAGTTTTAGTTAGCTTTATTCTTGATACCAGTTGTATCTAAACCTTGTGGACATGATTATTGGAGTAAGTGCCCGTGTTTTTGATTATTAATTGATTGAGTTGGATCTTTAAGCCTTGCATACTTTATACGGGCTTACTTATGAAAGTATAAGGGGCTGTTGCGAAGTCCTGATCGATGGGTTTAAGGTATGACATTAATATTACAAGTATTATAAGAAATTAATTAACTTTTTTTTGAATGAAAATATATGACACAATAATATTAGCATCAAAATGTAATGCCTTTGCCTCTGCCCCTGTCTCTGCCTTTGCCTGGGGCAACAGTAATTTCTTCATCCATATAAAACCAGACGAAGAAAGGATTCCTGGTACCAAGGTCCCTTTCTCTCCTCCGGGACTAATTTTCAGAACCAACTGAATCCAAATTGATCTTACTAGATCTATCCAAATCCATCAATCATTTAGACTTAATGGATAACAATTTCAGTCCTGCACCTTAATCATAAAGTTAATCATAAAGTCAAACAAATTATTTGTAGGTCATCAAGCAAACATGCTCCTATAATCACATTTTTCATGAACAGTAATATGAAGTGAAGCTCCTAACTGTACGTAAGTGCACTCCTAGTGATCCCACCCATTCTAGCATCTCTCAAAACCTTTTATATCAAATATTCACTTGTAGGTAGAGAGAAACAAGACTTCTTGAAATCATGAGAATAAAGGAGGTCACAAGTAAATGAGCAATATACACTCGACCAAGTCTTGATGGCGACCAAGTCTTGATGGCATCTAAAGATCAATCATGGTAAGGGATTGATGCGGACAAGTCACCTGTGATGAGCGCTGGGCGTGCTGAGATCTATTGTGGGCCTCCAAATGGGGTGAAAAAGTCGTCTTCCTCCTATGAAAACCTGCAAGAAGTCCTCGGACCGGTATTCCCGACGAGGACCCTCCGACGCTCAAATTAGTGAACTTGTTGAACAGGAGTGTAGTATCTTGTCTTTTTGAGAGAGAGAGATCCTCCTTTTCTGTTGAGCTCGGGGTCCTTTTATACCTGTCTGGGAGGTTCCTTTTTTTTCGTTCTGTTTTGAACCGTCAAATCTTCCTTGTTAGGATAAGCTCCTTCGAACGGCAAGTGGGTAAGCCGTTGCTGGATGGAGGCCACTTGTGGCGGTAACTGCTGGGCGTGCTAGCACTTGCCCATGATTTCGGTGAGCGAGATATACGGTAACAGATCTCGAATCTCGGGATCTGTTACCTGAAGTGGGTCATAGTGTATGCAGAAAAGTAAGGCACCAAGTTAGAGCCGAGGCCGAAGGCAGGGTTCGAAACCATCGCCAAAGGCCGGAGCCATCGCTGGAGGCCAGAGCCAAGGTCGAAGCCGTCGCTGAAGGCCGGAGCCAAAGGCCAGAGCCGTCGCTGGAGGCCGAAGCCAAAGGCCGGAGCCGTCGCTGGAGGCCGAAGCCGAAGGCCGGAGCCATCGCTGGAGGCCGGAGCCGAAGGCTGGAGCCATCGCTGGAGGCCGGAGCCAAAGGTCGGAGCCGTTGCTGGAGGCCGGAGCCAAAGGCCGGAGCCAAGATTCATCTCTGGGATTAGCTATCACATCATTATCTCCGAAAATCATGCAAGAGGTTATAACACCACCCAGAGGAGATGGTCAGCCGTATCAGATGCCCCCCCACCCCTGAGATGAGGAGCGCATAATCACCAGCGAAAGGGGTGTTAATATCCATTGGGCGGCTGACTTCCGCGCCATTATTTCGTCCGTTCGGGCTGTTGGGATTGGGGAAGATTTTTCTTAAATAATAAGTCGTAAAAGACGAGCATCATCATTGTGGTAAGGCCACCGCCATCTTTCTATTGGTGATGCTTTTCGTGGTTTTCGCGCCGGTAGGCCGCCGAAGCAGCTTCCATTTGAAGGTAGACACATGGCCAGACCGGACGGCCGTGGGATGATTTGAAATGGGGCTATAAAAAGAAAAATCATCCTTATCTTCCATTCCCTCTTCTCTTACGTTACAGCCACTCCCATGAGTCTGCAAGCGTTCGTCCGCCTCCCGTGTCTGTTCCTCTCCTTGTGCTCCTTCGATCTTAGTTCAAGCTTTCCAGGTTAGTTTCTATGGCTTCCTCGCCCTTATGTTCTATTTCCAATTCCGATGGTCGTTCCCCACTCCTTCTCAACCTTCCACTTCCTTACCAGCCAATGGTCCACCCCATCCTCTGACCATCCCTCGCCGGAGCGGCGGCCGGTCAGATGCCCCGCAGCTAGGAGTCATCCGACCGTCGGACGGACCTCCACCCGGCACCGTCCGACAGCTGCTGATCCTTCCAACGCTGTCAAGGAGTCCCCCGAGTGGACTGCTTCCACTATGTCTGCTCAAGACATAGTAAACCTAAGAGCCAAATAGTTTCCACCAAACCTACGTCTGTCCTACCCTGCTCCTGATGACAGGGTAACTTCTTCCCGTCCTGGAAGAGTTGCCTTGTACGGAGCCTTCTTTAAGATAGGACTTCGATTACCCATCCACCCTTTCATCCTTAACCTTCTAGACCGATATTCTTTAACACCTTCCCAACTAATCCCTAACTCAATCCGAACTATCGTTGGCTTTCTGGTTCTCTGTCACCTGCAAGGCATAGAGGCCAGTATCTCCTTATTCCCAATTTTTATACCCTTCGCAAGCAGTCAGGTTGGTGGTCCTTTACTCCTAGACCCACTAGGATCCTTAAATTGTACCTTCCACCTCGTTAAAGGGTGGAAGGATAAGTTCTTTTTTGCTGATGTCGAGGGGGTGAGTGGAAGCTGGGGGACACTCAACACCGACGCCAATAGGGATTCCTCTATCCTCCCAAGGGATTGAATGGCATTTGGGCAGCTTCTGACTGCCGATGTCCCTCGATGTAATAAGCTTCTGATCGATGAAAACCTTCGTCTCCGGCCTAATCCCTTCTGGTGGTGAGTAATTGATTACTCACATTTTTCCTTCTTTCCTCTCCTCTTTCTTTTTTTTTTTACTCATCTCCTTTTTTTTTAATAAGGATGACGCCATCGCTTTGCGAGCTCAGGCAAGCGGTTACTAAGAAGAGGAAGGCAACGGGAATGAGCCCCCCGCTGAAAGGAGGTCATCACCAAGATTCCATGGAGGGCCGATGCGGGGAGGGCCGATGCTGGAGGGGCCAGAGTTGTGGAGCCCCTGCGCGCTAAGGTTTCGAGGAGGGCCGACGCTGGAAGGGCCGACGCTGGGGGGCCGACGCTGGAAGGGCCAAAGTTGTGGATCCCCTGCACGGGGCGAGGTGGCTAGACCCAAGCCGACGAGCCCGCGAGGAAAGACACGGTAAGGGCCGAGGCCAGCGAGGAAGTTGGGCGGAGCCAAGCAAGAGGAAAAGAATCGCCTTCAGTACCAGCTCCCCCTTCTGTCATTCTGCTCGATCCTTCTCCCGAGCGGGTCGCAAAAGCACCGTCACCCCCGCCCAAGCCATGGAGACGGAGCCGGTCCTTGCAACTATAAAGCCGACTCCACCGTAACCATGCCCCTCAAGGGGAAACAACCGAAGCGCCTCCACCAGCTAAGGTGCCGGAGGCAGCAGAGTCGGAGGCGGAGTCCTCCCATGCGGCCCCTGTCTGGAAAGGAAGGGCATCGACCCTTCCTTCCAATCACTTTTGGCAAACCATAGCCGCTGAGCTGAGCGAGCATTGGACGAAGCATCTGTGGTTGAGGTGCAGGAGTTTCTCTGGCATCAGGGGAGGGCTACCTTCTTCCGCGAGGCGTCTGTCGCATACCTTTGGGTGAGCTTTGCCCTATTAACCTTTTCACTTCGTTTTTTTTTTTTTAACATTGACACTCCGTCCAGGTGCTGAACTCTATGATTGCCATGAGGGACCTTTGGGCCCTGAGTGATGCTGCCCTTGATCAGTCGCGGGAGGAGATGCTATCACTCCAAGCTAGGGCAGAAAAGGCAGAGATGGCCCTGGAGGATACTCGGGCCACTTTAATGGGCAAAGTCGAAGCCATCCGACTAAGAGCCGAGAAGGCAGAGTACGCGCTGAAAGTTGCCCAGCGTCGGGCGGCCAACAAGCTGGATAACGCCCAGGCGGCCGAAGAAAAGCAAAGAATGGCCAAGGAGAGATTGGAGGTGGCAGAATCAGAAATGTGCATTTTGAAGAACCGATTACATTCTGCCTCCATTGAAATAGATATGGCCAAAGAGGTCGCCCGTCAGTCTGATGCCAAGATTGCCAACTTGGAGGCAACGGTGACCGAAGCCAAGAGGGAGGCCACTGAGGCCGATAAAAAGGTCACGGAGGCCGAAGAGAAGGTCGCGAGGCCAGCGGAAAACCTCCAAGGCAGAGAAAAGAGCTGCAGAGGCCGTAGAGAACTTCAGGAAGTATAGAGCCTTTAGTAAGGAATTAGCCGAATCGACGACATTCGCTTACGAAGCCGGCTTCCAGGACTGCAAGGAAAAAATTCAGAAACTCTACGACCTCGAGGGGATTGAAGGGTTGGAGCCAGATAAAGTCCCGGAAGATGACGACCAGCCCCAAGTGACCCTTAGTTTTTTATTTTTATTGTATTGCTTCAAGTCCGACTCAGATCGGAAATTTTGTAAACTTCTAACCATCAATGAATATTTGATTCTCAACACTTGTCTTTGGTCATAATTAGCTTTGCTAGTGTGAGTTGTCGCGAATCAACAACCAATGTCCGAAGAGCATGATTTCTTTAGTTAGGAAACTGATGCGGGATCAATTTCGGTTGCAAAGATGAAAGTTGAACTATAGGTAGTATAAGACCCCGCTCATGCCGCGTGAAGTCGTGGAATGCCTAATGCCTCATTAGATATGCCACACAGAATTGGACAGTGTGCGCCAACACGAAGCTGTCCTTAAGTGCCGATGCGGGCCAGGCTTTGGTGCCGATGCGGAGCCGGGCTTAATTGCCGATGCAGAGCCGGTCTTTGGTGCCGATGCGGAGCCAGGCTTAATTGCCGACGCGGAGCCGATCTTTGGTGCCGACGCGGAGCCGGGCTTAATTGCCGACGCGGAGCTGGTCTTTGGTGTCGACGCGAGCCGGGCTTTGGTGCCGACGCGGAAGCCGGGCTTTGATGCCGATGCGGAGCCGGTCTTTGGTGCCGACGCAGAGCCAAGCTTAATTGCCGATGCGGAGCCGGTCTTTGGTGCCATGCGGAGCCGGGCTTTGGTGCCGACGCGGAGCCGTCTTTTGTGCCGACGTGGAGCCGGTCTTAATTGCCGACGCGGAGCTGGTCTTTGGTGCCGACGCGGAGCCGGTCTTTGGTGCCGACGCGAAGCCGGGCTTAATTGCCGATGCGGAGCCGGTCTTTGGTGCCAACGCGGAGCCAGGCTTAATTACCGATGCGGAGCCGATCTTGGTGCCAACGCGGAGCCAGGCTTAATTGCCGATGCGTAGCCGGTCTTTGGTGCCAACACAGAGCTGGGCTTAATTGCCGACGGGAGCCGGTCTTTGGTGCCGACGCGGAGCCGGGCTTAATTGCTGACGCAGCTGGTCTTTGGTGCCGATGCAGAGCCGGGCTTTGATGCCGATGCGGAGCCAAGCTTAATTGTCGATGCAGAGCCGGTCTTTGGTGCCGGCGTGGAGCGGTCTTTGGTACCGATGCAGAGCCGGGCTTAATTGCCGATGCGGAGCCGGTCTTTGGTGCAAAGCGTGATCACTCGAAAAGCAATGAAAATATTTTGAACAGCAATCTGTCAAGCAGGTTCAAATTAATGAAGTTAGCACATTACTGATAATACCGGCGTAAATTGTCGGCATTCCAAGTACGAGGGAGCGGTTTCCCGTCTAGCTCTTCAACTTTGTATGCCCCGTGATGAAGTACCTCCTTGACACGGTATGGTCCTTCCCATTTCGGTGCCAGCTTGCCTCCCTCCATCGGCTTTGATACTTCAGCTCGTTGCAGAACAAGATCTCCAGGGCGGAACGTCTTGGACCGTACTCGAGCATTGTAGTATCTGGTCGCTCACTGACGGAAAGCCGCCATGCGAAGTTGTGCCTGGTCTCGCAATTCTTCCACTAAATCTAGATCGGCCCACAGCTATTTGGATTGCTCTCTTCGTGGTATAACTCTGTCCGGGACTGGGGACACCTATCTCCACCGGAATGACTGCCTCGGTCCCAAAGACCAGGCTGAAAGGAGTTTTCCCGATGGGGGCTCGTGGCGTCGTATGGTATGCCCATAATACACTGGGGAGTTCCTCCATCCAACTTCCTTTGCAGCCATCTAGCCGGACCCTGAGCCCTTGGAGGATAATGCGTTGGTCACCTCGGCTGCGCCATTGGTCTGGGGGTGCCCCACAGAGGTGAATTGTTGATGAATGCCAGGCCGATGCAGAATTTTCGGAAGGCCGTGTTGTCAAACTGTCGGCCGTTATCAGTAACGAGGGTATGTGGCAGCCCGAACCGGCACATGATAGACTTCTAGAAGAAAGATCTTACTTTGCCTCGGTAATCTTGGTGAGAGCCTCAACCTCGATCCACTTGGTTAAATTGTCAACTGTTACCACTAAGAACTTGTGTTGTCCGGAGGCTGAAGGGAATGGTCCCAGGATATCCATGCCCATTGGGCGAAGGGCTAGGGTGCGGCCAGGGGGTCAGCTGGGACGCCGGTTGATGTTGAATATTAGCATAGCGCTGGCAGCTGTCACACCTCTTAACAAGTTCGGACGCATCCTCCTTCATTGTCAGCCAGTAATATCCCTGTCGTAGGGCTTTGTATGCGAGAGCTCTGCCCCCCAGATGGCTTCCACATATACCTTCATGTATCTCTCGCAGGATATAATCTGCTCTGTGAGGCCAATACATCTGAGAACCGGGTATGAGAACGACCTTCGATAGAGTTTCCCTCCATTATGAAAAATTTCGGGGTCCGTCTTTTGAGTTTCTTGGCCTCGGTAGGGTCTTCTGGGAGGGTACCATTGTAAGGTACTGGACATAAGCGTCCATCCAGGAAGGCTCCTGCTCAACTGGCAGAGTTTCTCTTGTTACGTCAATACTCAGGGCTTCCAGGTGCTCTACATAAGTTCTTCCCAACATCCCGTCAGTTGAGGTGGAAAGATGGGACAAAGCGTCGGCTCTAGCATTTTCCCTCGAGGGATATAGCTAACATTAAAATAAGCTAAGAGAGAAGCTTACGACTGCACCATACTTAAGTAGCGGGACATGATGGGATCCCTTGCTTCATAGTCCCCTACGATTTGGCCAGCGACTAGCTGAGAGTCAGTGAACGCCCTAAGGTGCTTTACCCCGAGCTCTCGGGCTAATCTTATCCCAGACAGCAGAGCTTCATATTCCGCCTGATTATTGGTGGCTGGAAAGAGGAAGCAGAGTGCACTCGGTTACAACTCCATCCGAGTTGGCCAGGATGAGGACTGCTTCGCTCCCTTGAGAATTTGACGCCCCATCTACATGAAGGACCCATTCATCATCTCTGGTTCCGAGAGGCGAGGGGTTTGCAGAGGGCTCTTCGGGTTGCTCCTCGCCCCAGGTGCACTCGACCAAAAAATCCGTCAGGACTTGGGATTTTATGGCCGACCGAGGGCGGAAAGATAGATCAAATTCCTTCAACTTGAGCGCCCACCTTGCCAATCGACCCGAAGTATCCAAGCAAGCGAGAATTGTCTTTAGAGGTTGGTCTGTGATCACCGCGATCGGGTAGGCTTGGAAGTATGGCCGTAGGCACTGGGCAGACACGATTAACGCGAAGATAGTCTTCTCAATCTTCGAGTACCTGGTCTCCGCATCGTGGAGCACCTTGCTCATGTAATACACCGGCTTTGCATGCCATTGGTGTCAACGCGGACCAGCATAAAACTAACAACCTCGGGAGAAGCTGCGAGGTACAGAAGAAGTTCTTCTCCACCTGTTGGCTTGGATAGCAGTGGCGGGGTAGATAGAATTCCTTTAGCCCCTCGAACGCCTTCTGACATTCTTTCGTCCATTCGAATCCATTGGCTTGTGGAGCGCCTTGAAGAAAGGTAGGCACCTCTCAGCGGACTTGGACAGAAAATGGCTCAAGGCCGCCATCCTTCCCGTCAGTCGTTGTATTTCCTTCTTGTTGGTGGGAGACCTCATGTCCAGGATGGCTTGAACTTTGTCCGGGTTTGCCTTGATCCCCCGCTGGGTCACCATGAAACCCAAGAACTTTCTGACTGTCACCCCAAATGCACACTTGCATGGGTTCAGGATCATCTGGTATCGACGAAGGTTATCAAAAGTCTCCGTTAGGTCGGCGATATGGTCGGTGGCGTGGACACTTTTTGTCAGCATGTCATCCACGTACACCTCCATGTTGCATCCTATCTGGTCCTCGAAGACTTTATTCATTAACCTTTGGTAGGTGGCTCTCGCATTTTTTAGCCCAAATGGAATTACCTTGTAGCAGTACAGCCCCTTCTCAGTTATGAAGGAGGTAGCTTCCTCATCCACTGGGTTCATCCTGATCTGGTTGTACCCAGAGAAAGCATCCATGAAGCTAAGGACCTCATGGCCGGATGTAGCGTCCACCAGTTGATCAATCCAGTGCAGGGGAAAGCTGTCCTTGGGGCATGCTTTGTTGAGATCGGTGAAGTCCATACACATCCTCCAGCTTCCATTAGTCTTATGGACCATCACCACGTTGGCCAACCATTCGGGGTAATGATCTTCCCGAATAGGGCCTGCAGCCGTCAACTTGCAAACTTCCTCGTCGATAGCTTTTTGTCTGTCCGGAGCGAAGCTCCTTTTCTTCTGTCGGACTGGACGACACTCTGGCCTGAGGTTGAGCCGATGGGTGATCACCTCCTCAGGGATGCCCGACATGTCTGAGGATGACCATGCAAAGACGTCGGTGTTGGTACGCAGGAAAGTGAGAAGTCGATCGCGTGCCTCCTCCAGAAGTAACGCTCCAACCTGGACGGTCCTTACCGGGTCATCCCCCAAGGAGAGGGTCAGGAGGTGCTTGGCTGGTTCTCTCCTCCTTCCCAGCTCTCGGGGGTCAAGCGGCTCAGAGGTTATCGCTGACGCCGCCTCCAGTGGACTGGGAGACAAGTGATAGCAAAGCAGTGGCAGGCTTTGCTCTCCTTTCAATATTTCTCCGACTCCTTCGTCGGTGGGGAATCTTACCAATAATCTTTTAGTGGAGATCACGGCATCTAGCAAATTCAATCCCGGTCTCCCTAAGATAGCGTTATAAGCCAGTGGGATTCGGACCACCATAAAATTTATGACCACCGTGCTTTGACACGGAGGGGTTCCAGCCGTGACAGGGAGGGCAATCTCCCCTTCAACGCTCACAGAATCCCCAGTAAAGCCCATTAGAGGCGTGGCGACGGGTCGGAGGGAAGACTTTGACAGGTTCATCCGAACAAAAGCTTCGTAGCTCAAAACATCCACCGAACTCCCACTATCAACTAAAATTCTTTTTACAGGATGTTTGGCTATGGTCATGGACACAACGACGCTGTCATCATACTTATTAACTACCCCATCTAAATCCTTTCCAAAGAAAGGAATTACTGAGTCTATTCCCTCTCGCTGTCTTTTTGAACCACCACCTGCCCCCCAGGAAATCATAGATATGGTCTTCTCCGTAGGAGCATTGTCCATGCCGATCTGAAGTGTCGGAGGCGTCGATGAACCTGGAGTAGGAAGGTTTCCCCTTCGAACGAACTTGCCTAAGTGACCCTGCTGGACAAGCTCTTCAATGGCCTTCTTCAGATGGCGGCAATCCTCGGTGTCATGACCATAATCGGTGGTACCAGCAATAAAGTTCCTTATTGTGGGGGTCCCAGACTTCATGGGGGTCGGACGCTTGAAGTAAGGTTCCTCCTCAATTTCTAGTAGGATGTGAGATATCGGAGCCATGAGGGGAGTGAATTGCTCCTTAGGAACAAGCGTCTGTGGCCAGCAATCTGGGCGGTGAGGAGGCTCAGGCTTCCGGGGTCGTGCTCCGGCATGCTCAATGGGCGCTGGTTTCTTGTTGGGATTCTTATCAGCTTCCCTCCTGAAAGAATCTGCCTTGTCAGCATGAATGTATTTCTGCGCTCGGCTCAGAAGCTCGGCATAAGAACTCAGAGGCTTCTTATCTAGGGAATAGGCGAACCTAGAAGGACGAAGTCCTCGCTTTAGTGCCAAAGTGGCTACAGAATCATCCAGGTTATATACCTCCAATGCTGCCTCCTTGAACCAAGCGACAAAGTCCTTCAGGGTCTCGCCACTTCTTTACTGGACAGCAAATAAGCTATCAGCTACTCGTGGGATCTTCCGGCACGCATCAAAGTGGGCCAGGAAAGATCGTTCGAGCTGTCGGATTGAATTGATGCTGCGTGGTGGCAGGCGAGAATGCCATGCACGTGCCGCCTTGCGAAGGGTGGCCAGAAAGCGACACATAGAAGGAGTATGTCGCTCCCTGGACCTGCATGAGGACCTTGTAGCTTTTCAGGTGGTCCAGTGGGTCCGTCGTGCCATCGTATGGTCCAGCTAGGGGAGACGGAAACGGGGCGGGACCGGTTCCTCCATGATGCGCCGGGAAAGCAGGGGGCAGTGCTCGTAGTCCGTTCCATGAGGGTTAGCGATCCGGCGGCTAAGCTCCTCCAACCGTCGATGATACTCATCGAGTTGTTGCTCTGCCCGATGGGTAGTCTTCCTGAGGGCGCCGTCTTTAGATGAGTCAGAAGAGGAAGCCGAAGAAGACCGCCGGCATAAGGAGCGCACCTGTATGGATTCTTTCTCGTCCGGCCGTCGGTGGGAATGACCAGAGTGATGGGAAAGGGACCGCTGTTGCTTTGAGGCCTCTCGGCGATGAGGTTCAGGAGGTGAGTGACGGGAGACCTCGGGTGGGGTCCCACCTTGATGAGATTGAATTGTCCCCCGCACCCCTTCACCAGGCGGAGGGGGTTGAGGTGCAGCAGCAAAGCAGTGTTCCTGCAGTCCCCGTACCATTGTCATCAGGTCCTGGACCTGGTGAGCCAGAACCTCAAGCCGGTTGGGCTGGCTCATCTGTGCAGGGGTGAAACACGGAGGTTGGCCTCCGATTACTCAGCCCATGGAATGCGCTCCGCGGCCTGGCTGGTGGAAGCCTCCTGTGCTCGTGTTGTCACCATCGTCTTCCTTGCAGAATCGGTGGGGTCACAGGGAGAACTTTCGCCTTTCCCGTGTGTGAGCCCCTTTCTGGCGTGCCAATCTGATGCGGACAAGTCACCTGTGATGAGCGCCGGGCATGCTAAGATCTACTGTGGGCCTCCAAATGGGGTGAAAAAGTCATCTTCCTCCTTTGAAAACCTGCAAGAAGTCTCCGGGCCGGTATTCCCGGCGAGACCCTCCGACACTCAAGTTAGTGAACTTGTTGAACATGAGTGTAGTGTCTTATCTTTTTTGAGAGAGAGAGGTCCCCCTTTTCTGTTGAGCTCGGGGTCCTTTCATACCTGTCTGGGAGGTTCCTTTCTTTTCGTTCTGTTTTGAACCGTTGAATCTTCCTTGTTAGGATAAGCTCCTTCGAACGATAAGTGGGTAAGCCGTTGCTAGATGGGGGCCGCTTGTGGCGGTAACTTCTGGGCGTGCTAGTACTTGCCCGTGATTTCAGTGAGCGAGATATACCGTAACAGATCTCGAATCTCAGGATCTGTTACCTGAAGTGGGTCATAGTGTATGAAGAAAAGTAAGGCACCAAGTTAGAGCCGGAGCCGAAGGCAGGGTTCGAAACCGTCGCTGGAGGCCGGAGCCAAGGCCGGAGCCGTCGCTGGAGGCCAGAGCCAAGGGTCGTAGCCATCGCTGGAGGCCGGACCCAAAGGCCGGAGTCGTCGCTGAGGCCGGAGCCAAAGGCCGGAGCCGTCGCTGGAGGCCGGAGCCAAGATTCCATCTCTGGGATTAGCTGTCACATCATTATCTCCGGAAATCGCACAAGAGATTATAACACCACCTAGAGAAGATGGTCAGTCGTATCAGGGATCGTTATAATAAGCCTCTTAATATCCATTATAGCCATAAGTTTTTTTAAAAAAAAGTAGAAAGCAAGGAGGTTCAATGAAAAATGATGCTAGTCTTTAGGCTGTTGTCATGTCTCATGAGTCCATTTTCATGTAGGAAATTAATTAGATCATAGGCTTTGTGATCCTTGTTAAGGTTGAGGGCTTTTATGGTTGAATCAAATATACTTCTTCATCATTGGTTTCTTTGCAGCATCTTTGGTGCATGTTGAGTTTGGGATACAATATTTTATGGCTCCTATGATAAATTTTTCTTCGCCCTCATGCTTTTCTTCTTCACCTCAGGCTCAAAAAATAAATGTCTAAGCATCACCTGATCTTATTTTTCTTCTTAAACCAAAGAAATTAATTTTTTGACCACTAGCAGTTCTGCTGCCATCTGTGTCATTGTAACGTATGGCTAGGGCTCTCCATCTTGACACTCCCATAAGCCCTAGCTCTGCTAGCTAGTCGTATGTCCAATGCCAAAAGGATCTAGACTAGGATCAAAAAATCATAGCGATAAATCAAGTTATGTTATTTGATTCTATGTTTTTGCCCTAAATTAATATATACGATTAAAAAAGATTGCATCTCATGGCATGATGATGCCCCTGCACGTAATTATAAATTATGAATCGACTTTGCGGGGAGTGGATTAGATGAGGAGGGTACGGAGGAGGAAAAAAAAAAAGGTAAAGATGGATATAAACATATTAATGTGCCTTTTTTTCCGTTTGGTCAAAGATCAAAAATCGTATGTAATATGGATAGACTTAAAAGCGATATTTAATGCCGGTAGGCCATCTTATTTGAAAAAGGCAATTCTTTAAATCTAATAAAATAAAATAAAATCTCTGGAAGTAAAAAATGATATTTCTTTCAATTGAATTTGCCAAATTGCCTCTCCAAATAGTTGGTTTACTCATATTAAATACTATTTTTATATCTAATCAAAAAAAGAAAATAATAATTGTTTCATTACATGCTTAATCTAAAAAAGAAAATAATAATTGCTTCATTACATGCTACACTTATGCTTCCATGTTCTGTCGCTTTCTACCTCTCCTCCTCCCACCGTATTGTCAATATTGATGTCGATGCCTACCCCTTCGTCATCCTCCTCTTTCACTTTCTTTGCTCCCGTTCTACAACTTCTTTCAAGGGCATGATCTATCAATGAGGCCTTGTTTTCTTTGCCCAAAGACTAAAAAATGATATTCAATATGATAAATCTAAAAATAATATTTAATATGAGCAAGCCAACTCATTTAAACAGCCAATTCAGCAAATATAATTGAAATGACGTGTAATGAAAATATTGATGTTTAGCCCATTATTTCCCTATTATTTTTCCATACATCTAAATGAACTGCAATCTCTTTTTCACTAATTTTCAATCTAGTTTTTTTTTTTTTTTCTTTTGGAGGTGAACATTACATATTTTTGGCAAAAAATTAATACTCAAGGCTTAGCTACAAGGTGATAAACCAAACCACATTTTGTTTCTTATTATCTTAATGAGGTAGGGCCTTCATGTCCTATTAATGAGACTCTTCCTGGCATCCACAGCGGTTCTAAAGGAAAATAATTTTTTTTTCTAATTAGATTTGCCAAATTGCCTCTTCAAATGAGTTAAATACTATGTTTAGGTTTATTCATACTAAATATCAGTTTTTTAGTATTTGATTAAAGAAAAAGGTTCACCAACAAGCCATACCTCTACATTTGGAAGAGGTCAAAGAAGTAGAGGGAAGAGTAGGAGTGGAGGAAAGGTCAGAAATGGTGGCAAGCAGCATCCATGAGCCCGTTTCGTTACAAGAAAGGTCCACACCAACTTGAGCCACCACAATCTAAAAGGGATCCAATTGGTACTTGTCCATCTTCCTTAATTGGTTATAAACCATATAACCAACTCCCAATTTTTCGATATAGGACTATTGGAAGGGGCATCACAATCTACCCCCTTACAGAGGTGACGTCCTCATCGCCAGGGGCACACGATCGCAACCATCAGGCAGACAGGATTTTAGAGATGGTCCTCATAGGTTCAAAAGGTAGCTTTCATCCCCCATGGATATAGCATTTTGCCCTGTGTGGCACTTAGCTCATGCACTTTCGACTGGTGCATGACTCTAATACCATATTGTAACGACTCGGGCTCCGGGCCTGCAGTACCCATGAACCCATTTTGTTATAAGAAAGCAAGGCAAATAAGATCCACATCAACTTGGGCTATCACAGCCAAAAAGGATCCAATTGGTACTTGTCCATCTTTCTTAACTGGTATAAACCATATAATAAACTCCTAATTTTTTGATATGAAACTATTGGGAGGGGCATCACAGGGTCCAACATCAAAGGACGACAGGATGGGAGTGAAGAGAGTGAAAGAGATGGACAGCAAGGTGGGAGGAGGAAACATTGGAGGGGCAAAAGGATTATAAGAGCAGAGGCATAGTGTGTCCTAAGGCTTTTTTTTTAGGGGGTGGGACGGGAAGGGAAGGTGTTTTAAACCTAAAGTGGTTTGAATATGGATAAATCAAGCTCGTTTAAGGAAGAAATTCAATGGATTTAATTAATAAAATATTATTCTTAAAATATTAATCTTTTTTTTATTATTATAACCTTCACTCAACTTACTAGGGATATTATTAAGATTGCCTTCCTATTATTCTAGAGGAGAATTCAATGGATTTCATTAATAGAAATATCATTTCTCAAACATCAGCCTCCTTTTTTACCATTACACCCTCTACTCAACTTACCAAGGATTTTATTAAGATTGTGTTCCTGTTATTGTATTATCCCTCTCCGCTTCCTCTCTCCTTTTTTTTTTTCTCTCTCTCTCTCTCACTTTGCTAAGAGTTTTGAGGGGGGTGGATGGGGGATCGCAGCATAGCGATGAGAAAAACAATGATAGTGGGAGAATTGAGGAAGCAACTATCATTAGCAGGGCCTCTTATAGGGACGACTCTGATGCAATATGTTCTCCAAGTGATAGCAGCGATGTTTGTGGGCCATCTGGGAGAGCTACCTCTCTCTGGCGCCGCTCTTGGTGCTTCCTTTGCTTCGGTTACTGGTTTTTGCCTCATGGTATATATAATTTTCTCTGTCTTAAAGGATTTCTATTTTAACTATTGTAGCATTAGGTTTGTTCTATCGATTGATCAAAAAAGTGTCTCATGCATACTTCTTTGATCAATGAATGTTCTTTGGGGAATTCTTATTTGAACTATACATATCACAAAATTTCAAGAACTAAGACTCCTTCAGTTTCTCCATTAAAAAAAAAAATTAATATTCTAGCTTTTATTCTAATTATTATTGTTAAATATATATTTGAGGTGGAGACATGTATTGCCATATATGGATTTGTGAGATGTATTGCCATAGAAATGGCTTCTCTTGGTTTTCTATAATCTTTGAGGATTTTGTTGAAATTTATCTACCAAATGACTTCTCTTTAATAAGATTCATTGTATCTTTGCCAATTAATCAATCTAAGTTGATGTGCATAAATTTAGGCTACCATTATTCAAAAATACCTGTAACAAGATTAGGTCCATAGCGTACTTTAGATACTAGTTACGGCCATAATTTTTAATCTCCTCTAAGATTTTGTGCGAGCTAGTCCCCTGAAGATTTTACTTTCTTGATCCAAGTATGGTGCTCTGTCTTTCAAATTTGATCTATTATAGTTATAACGAAATGAATTCGTGGATGCAGCGGGTCCAAGGCCAGGATCGTTATAGTTTTGAAGCCCCAAACCTTGTTAACTTAAGAGCATCGATCCCTGTGCCTTGATTCTAAGTTTCTAACCATCGTCTCGTTTGCCATTGAGTAGCTTGGAATGGCGAGTGCCCTCGATACCTTGTGCGGCCAAGCCTTCGGAGCAAAGCAGGACCGTATGGTGGGCAGTCACATGCAGGCAGCCATCCTTGTTATTTTGGTTGCGTGCATTCCCGTTGCAGTCATGTGGAACTTCGCCAGCAATATTCTTCTAGGACTGAAGCAGGACCCAGAGATAGCAAGGGAAGCTGGATTGTTTACTCGGTGGTTGATCCCAGCTCTTTTCGGGGATGGCCTCCTTCAGTGCCAGAGTAGGTTCCTACAAAGCCAGAACATCGTCGTCCCGCTGCTGCTGACCTCCGGGTTCACAGTTCTTATTCACGTTCTCATGTGCTGGCTTCTGGTGCTCAAGATCGGCCTCGGCAACAAAGGCGCGGCTTTGGCGATTGGTGTCAGCTTTTGGGCTAACCTGCTTCTACTGGCACTTTACATCAAGTTCTCCCCTGCCTGTAAAACAACCTGGACCGGCTTCTCAAGAGAGGCGTTGCATCACGTTTACACCTTCATTAAACTAGCTTTTCCCTCGGCTATGATGATTTGGTAAGCATAAATGATTCAGAGTCTCACACCCAATCAATATTGTGAATAAGTACTACAATACCATTACACCAAATATAAATATATTAAAAGTTTTATAAAAAGAAAATTTTAGGTAAGGAAAAGTTCGTTATATTAAAAGTTATTTAATACAGCTAGGCACAAAAGTGTGAAGAGAAAAAGAAGTTGATAGCATTAAAATTGTTGTTCTTTGAGCAGAAACAATATACAACTGATTTAAGTGCTCTGTTGACTTGAGACAGCTTGGAGTTTTGGTCGTTTGAGGGCCTTGTGCTCCTTTCTGGGCTTTTACCGAATCCAAAGGTAGAAACATCAGTTCTAGCAATCTGGTGAGTGTGGAATTTCTTTAATCTATTTTAGAGGCATCATAGAAAATGATTGATTCAATCTCTACTGCTGATTACTTACGACTCAAATTTTAAAAAGACATCGATATTAAATGCATCTTTGAAACTAAAAAAGCATCACACGTCCTCAGCCTCAACATCGATACAATGGCATTCACGATCCCCAACGGTCTCAATAGCGCTATAAGGTAAGAACTAAGATGTGTTGATGATGGGTTTGAACATGGTCGCTTTGATAATTTTTATGGCTTGCGATTGAGAACCTGGTGTGTTCTTTATTTGTCTTTGCAGCACGCGTGTATCGAATGAATTGGGTGCCGATCATCCAGGGGCTGCGCGCTTGGCAGTATGGGTGATGATGTCCCTCGTAGTTTCAGAAGGTTTGGTAGTGGGAGCAGTGATCATTTTGGTGCGCAATGTTTTGGGAAAACTATACAGCAATGAACAGGATGTTGTGAAGTATGTGGGAGCTATGATGCCATTTCTCGCATTAACCCATCTGATCGATGGAGCTCAAAGCGTGCTTTCAGGTAAGAACTTCCCAATTAGATGAAGTTGGTGGTCTAATTTTGTGGCATTTCTCTACTATACTACGTTGATATCTTTCAAGCATCCTAAAATGAAACTGGCTGCCCCTTTGGATGATGAGTCTTTAGGTGCTATCAGAGGATGTGGTAGGCAGAAAATTGGAGCTGTGATTAATCTTGGAGCATACTACATGGCGGGCATCCCCACCTCTGTTCTCTTAGCTTTCGTTGCTCATATGAAAGGGAAGGTGTGGTGTGTCTTCTTCAATCTAGTTGTTGTTGTTGTTATTATTATTATTATTTCAACATTCAGTTAGATTCAGAAGATTGGGTGTGCATGATTTTCATGATTGTCGCAGTTTGTGATGAACAGGGGCTTTGGATTGGAATAATATGTGCTCTTTTTCTTCAATGCCTCTTGTTTGGATGCATTATAATATTTACCAACTGGGAGAAGGAAGTGAGTTTCTTTGCTGGACTAATTTTAGATGGAGATGGCTTACTTTTAGCTTGTTTCGAATTGAACAAGAATGCATGCATCAAACTAAGGGGGGAAAAAAAAAAATTTAAGAGAGAGAAGTTTTAAAGTTGCATAATGTGCTGAAAGGTGAGGGGTGTTCATATGATGAAAATAAATGATGTTGAAACATAACCAGCTACCTCGTGATAGTCCAAGTTAATTTTTCTAAATATTTATTCCACAAATGGTTGGAATTCTATCAATATCCATTGCCCTCCTCCATTTCAATCCTCCTATAACTTTATTCTGCATTTTATTTTCATTAGCAGCATCTGATTTTGTTGTACATTTTTCCTTTGCAGGCTAAAATAGCTAAAGAGAGGACGAATAGCAACATGATCCCCATCCCCATGGACACGGTTTCAACACCTAATTGACATTTAGTATACTAAGCATTTAGTTCTCCCTCTGTTTGTTTTGTTTTGTTTTTTTTGTTTTTTTTTTTTTTTTGGAAGGCAGTTTTCTCTCATGGTCTATGAAACTCTTGTGCCTTGTGACACGAGCAGAGCAAATTGCGCTGCATTTGTGGAATAATAAAACTGATCAATGTTACAAATGGTTAATGCCTGACAATTCTTAAGAAGTCCTAGGTCACATTATTTGTGCATTCATCTTATCTGGATATTAGATTACCTCAGCAGCATTCCATGCACCAAGGAAATTTCAATCTGACAATTCAGTAGCATTCATCTTATCTGGATATCGATCAAAGGCTTTATAATTTACTAATTGCATTCTTAGAAGTTTGTATTTTGACATTAACCAGGCTGCATAATTGCACTCATGAAAGTATTAAGTATGCTGCTCTTTGGGATTGGGTTGGACATTTTAATTAACTAATCAATGCACTTGGTTGAGGGGTCGCATAATTTGGTGTCCTGGGTCAAAATAGTGTTTTACCATAGTTTAATAATATCTATGTAACGGTGCAAGGCCACTTGGTAATCTAATTAATTTGTTAGCAGACCAAAATCATGTGGTCCAAAAAATTTGAATAGAGATTAATCGATAGCAAGTGAACTTGAGTTCTAAGCACTTAAATCTTTTTTTTTTCACGCCATAAGTTATCTCTCCCGTTATAATAGGATGAAAAAGCGCTTAAATCTTTTCTTTCACATCATAAGCTATCTTTTTCTCTCTATAATGTGATGTCTTTGTTGCAAGCTACAAGCTAGCTAAAATTTATCATGAATCGGATCGTTGGTACTATAAAATAGCTCTCGTTGATACTGCAAAGGTTGCTTTATACCACAGTAGATTTTATCACCATCCTATGGTAGTCCTTTTTTCTTATCTATTAATTATTGCACATATGGATCGGCTCTGATTAATGCCCAAGCCATCTATTAGCCTAATTAACCCATTAATGAGCCAAAATTATGTGATTTAAAAACTTAAGTGAAAGTTAATTGGTAGCAAGTGAAGTTGAATTATACGCATTTAAATCTTTTTTTTTCACCTAATGTGGAACTATTTTTAGGTATTATAATCTATTCCACAGTGAATCTACATCATCCCTCATCCCATACATGTATGTACTAGTGAATAGATGTCCATGCATGATGCATCTCATACAGGTGTGTGATAAATCTGTGCATGCATATCTTTCAAACATTCATCTCAAATAGTTAACTGGAATCAATATATATCATCTGCTAGAAGCATGTGGGAACCTAACTGGATGTGCATATTACCAATTTTAGATGCATGAATGTTGATAAGAATAATATTTAGACACGCACGAATAGGGGAAAAAAAGAAGTATTTGAATTGATGCATGTGAATTAATTCAATTTAATGTATCTCATACTAAGCTCCTTGAGAATTAGAAGTTTGCTGAAAAGTAAATAAATCAAAAGAACATAAAAAGGATAAAGAACGGAAAGACAGATGCCTCGGATGCCTTGTAAGAGAATGAAGGTGGAATTACATTTGGATGAAAGCAACTTTGCTCTTTCCCATTCATATCTACGCTGCAATACATCACTGAGGTCCTAGGACAATTTTCAGTGCAAGTCTCGGAACAAAAACCAATGTTACAGGCACCATGTGAAGTGTGAAGTCCTCCTCATGACAAAATAATCAAATTTTTTTTTTTGCATGAAAAACTTTTTCTGTACCGCATGCAGTGCAGAAATACACACACATCGTGCATGATGATTAACCGCATGTATGATATGAAAAGGATAAAAATGCCCTTAGTGCATGAGCGGCCACATACAGGTGCAGCCAATCACCGCACGCAGTGTGTCCGTCACCACGCATGATGCACAAAGACTTTTTTAATTTCAAAGGAATAAATGGTCCAACCTTTCCGTGGACACATTCAAAATGAATGCCAATATCCTATTCTTCCATGAAAATTTAACTTGGAAATTTAGGAAGCCAATGAGCCCTAAATAGACTTTGTTTCCTATCCTCTTTGCTTGATTATCCAAATCGAAGTTGCTAAATCTATTGAAATTCATTAATAATTTTGGCTTAATGAATAGCAGTTTCAATCTTGCATCTATAAAGATAATAATGAAGTTAATATGAATTAATATGTAGGCCATTAAATAATCTGCACCTATAATCATATTTTCCATGAGTAGCAATATGAAGTGAAGCTCCTTACTGGATGTATGTCGCTCGTAATGATCCTATCCATCTCCGTATATTGGTGCTACAACTCAAGACCCCATCAAAAAAGCTAGCTGAAAAGTTATTGTTTAGGTTTTTAGATTTTACATAAGTACCTAGAATCTTCTAAGTATATAATTGATATACGACTAAAATTCTCTATCATAGATTCTCACATACTCCCCCTTAGTTAAGCTCTTGTGTCCTCATCAAACTAAAAGTCCATATCCAAATCCACATCTAAGTTTAATCGAATTCAATCGTAAATACATAAAGTCTATCTATATTGTCTCTTAATCCACATGGGTCATGTATTGAGTTCTCTTTGATATCATTTCTTTATCACAATATAGGATCTTGTCCAAAAATGTTAGTTAAAAAGTATTTTTTAAACTCATTAATTCTATATAAGTACCTAGAATCTTTCTACTACATAACTGATGCGAGACAAAGACTCATTTGCAAGGCCTTTAACATCACACATTTGGCTATAGTTGTCTATTTTATTTTAACTTGTTGACCTTACGGGAGATCAAAAACTAAGACTTATTTTTTTGAAGTAAAATAGAGTTATTAAAAGTTAGAAAAACTAATTCTTTCATATGCATGTGTTCTTCTTGAACGGTTGTAAACCTAATGGAATTCTTATAAAAATTTGTCTTCTATTTTAATTGAAGTTAGACCAGAGATATCTACTAAAATGCTCTCCAAATATCTATAATTGTACTCTTTTTCTTCGAAGAAAAAAAAAATCCAGTATACATGATTTATTAATGGAAATGCTCCATTTCCTTCAAAACATCCCTAGAAAGTTTAACTCATTATTATTATTACTTTTTTAATTATAAAAGGTAAATTTAACATTTGACTTCAACAAGCCACCGACCCAAGGTTCTTTTTTAAATTGCTTTTATTGTGAGAATTAAATGTATTTAAAATACAAAAGATGGAAAAGGAGAAAAGGAGGTGAAATAAGGGAGCTAATTAGAAGTTAGATGAAGGAAGACAAAGGATTAGAGAATGTACTATAATTACCAAGAGAAGTGAGAATTTAGCTTAATCCAAGATGCATCTACCTTGTCTAGAGAGATAGAGCTCTAAGAATTGTAGCAATGAAGGATCTTAAAAATTTAGTTACTAGAGAGGAGGATTTGAAGGCAAAGTTTAGCCATTTTTTAATCTTGAAGTATATAGAAGGATTGAAAGGCAAAGCCTAACTTTTTTTTTTTTCCTTTCCAAATATGCCATTAAGTTGCACTTAAGAGTTGGATTCAGGCTAACCTATAGTTCAAAACTATATATAATGAATCACCCTTTAACAAAAACCAGATTAGGAATCTTCAATCATAGTGGGGAGAAAGGTAACCAATCTGGAGGCTAAAACTAACATATTGGATATAATCTTGTACATTCTATTCAAAAGGCTTATGGGCTGATGGATAACAAAGTATCCTTTTTTAGAATTAGAATGATGAAAGCACAATTTATGCTATTAAGATACAAGGAGCTCGAGAAAAAAACTACTTATATGGTCCATAAGTCTCATTTGAGCATCTCCCAATATCCTCGAAAGAATTTAAAATTGAAACCATTCGACTCAAGGGCTTTGGATCCTCCAAAAGAGAAAATAGCAGTTTGGGATCACTCAAGGAAAAAGCATCACATATAGAACATAAGTCCAAGCCACCTTCAAAGAATGAATCCAAATCAGCCTGCAAAGAGCGTTCAAAGGAAGATCTAAATAGTGTAAATTTGATAGCAAAAAAACTAGGTTTACACCATTATCAAAAGTTCAATATGTGTGTGTAAAAATAGATAGATGTTGATTGCCAACTCTTATTCTCTTAATAGTGCCACGGTTTAAGTTTTTTTTTTATGAAATATCATCAATACACCAAAATATAATATCTGTGCAAGTTCAAAAGGAAAATTACAAAATTGATTTATATTAAAATTGTTGCTTCTTTATATGCACATCTGAACATTAATCTAAAAGCTATCCTTAAAAACCAAAATCATCATATGGGACCCGTTACTTTGAGATGAGTAAACTTTACGGAAAATACTCCATTATTATATGCCTGATTGTAAAAATAAATAAGAATAATATAGGCGAGAAAGTTTTATAACATCTGCGTCATACGAAAGAAGAGAGCCCTAGGATCTATTGGACTCCAATATCTTTTTCTAACGCCTCAAGCCTACTTGCTGATCCAATTAATCCATTAGCAGATCAAAACTACATGGCCTAAAAATATTTTTTTATAATGTCCCAAGTCCACATGCTGATCCAATTAATCCGTTAGTGAGCTGAAACCACATAGCTCAAAAGATTGAGTGAAAGTTAATGATAGCAAATGGATTTAAATTATAAGCACATAACACTTTCTTTCTTGCACTTTCTTTTCCATCCAATGTGAGACTATTTTTAAGATGTTACAATCTCCTCTCCACACCATGGAAGGATTGTGCCACCATCCCATGAGTACCCTTTTCTTGTGGCTCTGATATCATTTGTAATGCCCCAAATTCATCTGTTGGTCTAATTAACTCTTTTAGCAGGTCAAAACTAGCTCGCCTCCACATCATGGTGGGACTGTACCGTTCCATGAGTAACCCTTTCCTTATGCCCATCTTCATGCCCATCAACTTATGCACACTCGAATCGATTTGATACCATTTATAATGCCCTAAGTCAACTTGTTGGTCCAATTAACTCCGTTAAAAAGCCGAAACAATCTCTTCTCCATGCCATGGTGGGACTGAATAACCATTCATAAGTAGCCCTTTCTTCATGCTCATCAACTTTTGCATACTCGGGATGGTTTTGATACTATTTGTAATGCTCGAAGCCCACCTGATACTTCGATTAACTTCGTTAGTGGACTAAAATCACATGACCCAAAAACTTGAATAGGAATTAATTGATAGTAGGTGAACTTAATTGAATTATATAATACATTTCTTTCTTATGTGATGATGTGAGGTTATTTTTGGGATATTGTACTTCTCTTCTCAGTTAGTATCATCATGTTTTCGTCCATCGACTTTAATCGTTGTATTTATATCAAGGCATCCAGTTTGCTCTTCTTCAACAAGCATAGATACAAAGAAAACCTTTCTTGTTTGTCCTTCCCTTTTTTTTTCACCTAGCCATTCCCAAATGCTGATTGGATGGTAGAGGCGCTAAAAGTAGTTGGTGCGGACCTAGATTGCTACCAAACTCAAATGAAAAAGTCCTTCTGCACCGCAAATGATGCAGAAGCGCACGCATCGCCCATGCTGATTGGCCCTGCATGCGTGCGGTGCACAAAAGGATAAAATTATTTTTAGCCATGCATGACCGTACGTACAAGCGGCCAATCATCGCATGCAGTGTGTGCGAGTGCGGTGCACAAAGACCTTTTCAACTTAAATAGAGGCATCTCAAATGGGCCGGTCCAGGCCCTAATTTTATCAGGCCCTGCCCAAGCCAAAAGCTCAAGCATGCACAGTGCATGCTTTGACTGGTTGGGTTCCCGCTTCGTTATGAGCTTCAAAACCTTTCACTGTTATTAGGTTTTGTAAAACGTGCCATATGTCAAAGTGAAATATAACAAGAGCTTTTGTTAAGGAGTGCTCGGAACAGAGGCATTTAATACCTATTTATCCGACTTTTTATAAAAGATAAAGAAGAATAAATAATTTCATTTTGATGCTAAAATAGTTCCAATGAAGATTATAAATATTTAATTTTTTTTATCTTTTTTGCTATCCAAATACGGACAGTTTAAGATACTAAATACCTTTTGAAGGATAAAGGGGTGTGAAATGCCCTTGCTTCGAGCACTCGCTAATAAATAAAAAAAAGAAAAAGATAGCAATGAATAAATTACATATAAAGAATAAATTACTTATAAAGGGTTATGAGAGTTCTCATGCATATATGAAAATGAGGGACCAAGCTATTTATGGATGTAACATGCAATTTTATGTCTATCTCGATAGATTATTCTATAACTTTACATCGGAATGCTATATCAATTAGTAGCATAGTGAATGAGATTTAGAACTTATTTAGATTGAATTCTGACTAATAGTTATCTTATATAATATGAAATCTGATGACGCCAAATCACCGGCTCGAGCGTGCGGTCGCCTCCTCCAGCGAGCTCCTCGCACCTGCAAGCAAGTCCCCGGGGCTGGAGATTCCGACGGGGACCCTCCGACGCTCAAGTCAGTGGTCTGGGCATCAGCCGTGAGCTTGAGGAAGCTCAAAAGAGAAAGAGAGAGATGGCTCCGAGAAGATCCCTCTCTGTGAGCGTTAGGGGTGTCATCAGCGTGTTACCTGGTCGAGGATCCCTCTTACCCATCTTATAGGCGCTTAAGAGTTTGTCTGGCTGAGTGGTTGAGGCCTTGTAATGATGACCTTGATGGATGAAGTGTCAGAGCTGACGTCTGTAAGGCATGGGGTTCAACCACTTTGTCAGAGCATTTAAGGCGATGGCAGCAATGGTAGAGCTTGCTTCCTTCTTCGATATGTCAGGACTGCAGGTCAAGTCCCATCAAGGTGGGTGGCTGCAGCTGGTTGATGGGTCCTGTTCCAGCGGAGAGGGGAAAGCAGGGGCCGTCCTCCACGGCCAAGAAGTGCCGGGGCAGGGCCGGCCAGGAGAGTGCCAGACTGCTTGGCTTGGACAGGCCAGGGCCGGCTAGGAAGGTGCCGGGGCCGCTTGGCAGGTGCCGGGGCCACTTGGCTTGGACAGGCCGGGGCTGGCTAGGGAGGTGCCGGCACCGGCCATGGAGCCGTCGGCCATGGAGCTCTCGGCCTAGGAGCTGTCGGCCATGGAGCTCTCGGCCTAGGAGCCATCGGCCATGGAGCTCTCAGCCATGGAGCCGTCGGCCTAGGAGCTGTCGGCCATGGAGCTCTCGGCCTAGGAGCTGTCGACCTAGGAGCTGTCGGCCATGGAGCAGTCGGCCTAGGAGCCGTCGGCCATGGAGCTCTCGGCCTAGGAGCTGTCGGCCATAGAGCCGTCGGCCTAGGAGCCGTCGGCCATGGAGCTCTCGGCCATGGAGCAGTCGGCTATGGAGCTCTCGGCCTAGGAGCTGTCGGCCATGGAGCAGTCGGCCTAGGAGCCGTCGGCCATGGAGCCCTCGGCCTAGGAGCTGTCGGCCTTGGAGCAGTCGGCCTAGGAGCCGTTGGCCATGGAGCACTCGGCCTAGGAGCTATCGGCCTAGGAGCTCTCGGCCATGGAGCTGTCGGCCATGGAGCAGTCGGCCATGGAGCTCTCGGCCTAGGAGCTGTCGACCATGGAGCAGTCGGCCTAGGAGCCGTCGGCCATGGAGCTCTCGGCCTAGGAGCTGTCGGCCTTGGAGCAGTCGGCCTAGGAGCCGTTGGCCATGGAGCTCTCGGCCATGGAGCCGTCGGCCTAGGAGCTGTCGGCCATGGAGCTCTCAGCCTAGGAGCTCTCGGCCATGGAGCAGTCGGCCTAGGAGCCATCGGCCATGGATCTCTTGGCCTAGGAGCTATCGGCCTTGGAGCAGTCGGCCTAGGAGCTGTTGGCCATGGAGCTCTCGGCCATGGAGCCGTCGGCCATGGAGCCGTTGGCCTAGGAGCCATCGGCCATGGAGCTCTCGGCCATGGAGCCGTCGGCCATGGAGCAGTCGGCCATGGAGCAATCGGCCTAGGAGCCGTCGGCCATGGAGCTGTCGGCCTTGGAGCTGTCGGCCTTGGAGCAGTCGGCCTAGGAGCCATTGGCCTTGGAGCTCTCGGCTATGGAGCCGTCGGCCTAGGAGCTGTCGGCCATGGAGCTCTCAGCCTAGGAGCTATCGGCAATGGAGCAGTCGGCCTAGGAGCTGTCAACCATTGAGCTCTCGGCCTAGGAGCAGTCGGCCTTGGAGCAGTCGGCCTAGGAGCCGTTGGCCATGGAGCTCTCGGCCATAGAGCCGTCGGCCATGGAGCAGTCGGCCATGGAGCCATCGGCCTAGGAGCCATCGGCCATGGAGCTCTCGGCCATGGAGCCATCGGCCAAGGAGCAGTCGGCCTAGGAGCCGTCGGCCATGGAGCTCTCGTCCATGGAGCCGTCGGCCAAGGAGCAGTCGGCCTAGGAGCCGTCGGCCATGGAGCTCTCGGCCATGGAGCCGTCGGCCATGGAGGCTAAAGGGGGGCTCCGTCGGTTTTCTTCCTTCACGGTTCTCTAACAGCGTTGGATCAGCCACATCAGATGCCCCCTCGCCTTGAGA
This sequence comes from Calamus simplicifolius, assembly GCA_900491605.1. Classification (NCBI taxonomy): domain Eukaryota; kingdom Viridiplantae; phylum Streptophyta; class Magnoliopsida; order Arecales; family Arecaceae; genus Calamus; species Calamus simplicifolius. Next base: position 532,156 of record UESW01004239.1, on the reverse strand, counting down.
CGAAGCGGACCTACCCCAGCAAGGAAAAAGGGGCGTTACCTCCCAAGTGGCTGATCCTCGCCTGATGCAAGGCTTCATGCTTGGCTGGTGCAGGGCTTTGGGTGCCGACGGGTGTCGGGCTTCATACCTGGCTGGTGCAGGGCTTCAGGTGCCGACGGGTGTCAGGCTTCATGCCTGGCTGGTGCAGGGTTTCAGGTGCCGACGGGTGTCGGGCTTCATGCCTGGCTGGTGCAGGGCTTCATATGCCGACCGGTGTTGGGCCTCATGCCTGGCTGGTGCAGGGAATCAGGTGCCGACGGGTGTCGGGCTTCATGCCTGGTTGGTGCAGGGCTTCAGGTGCCGACGGGTGTCAGGCTTCATGCCTGGCTGGTGCATGGCTTCATGTGCCGACGGGTGTCGAGTCTCATGCCTGGCTGGTGCAGGGCTTCAGGTGCCGACGGGTGTCGGGCTTCATGCTGGCTGGTGCAGGGCTTCATGTGCCGATGGGTGTCGGGCTTCATGCCTAGCTGGTGCAGGGCTTCATGTGCCGATGGGTGTCGGGCCTCATGCCTGGCTGGTGCAGGGCTTTGGGTGCCGACGGGTGTCGGGCTTCATGCCTGGCTGGTGCAAGGCTTCATGTGCCGATGGGTGTCGGGCTTCATGCCTGGCTGGTGCAGGGATTCAGGTCCTACGGGTGTCAGGCTTCATGCCTGGCTGGTGCAGGGCCTTAGATGCCGACGGGTGTCAGGCTCCATGCCTGGCTGGTGCAGGGCTTCAGGTGCCGACGAGTGTCGGGCTTCATACCTTGCTGGTGCAGGGCTTCAGGTGCCGACGGGTGTCGGGCTTCATGCCTGGCTGGTGTAGGGCTTCAGGTGTCGATGGGTGTCGGGCTTCATGCTTGGCTGGTACAGGGATTCAGGTGCCGACGGGTGTCGGGCTTCATACCTGGCTGGTGCAGGGCTTCAGTGCCGACGGGTGTCGAGCTTCATGCCTGGCTCGTGCAGGGCTTCATGTGCCGACGGGTGTCGGGCTTCATGCCTGGCTGGTGCAGGGCTTCATGTGCCGACGGGTGTCAGGCTTCATGCCTGGCTGGTGCAGGGCTTCATGTGCCGACGGGTGTCGGGCTTCATGCCTGGCTAGTGCAGGGATTCAGGTGCCAACGGGTGTCGGGCATCATGCCTGGCTGGTGCAGGGCTTCATGTGCCGACGGGTGTCGGGCTTCATGCCTGGATGGTGCAGGGCTTCATGTGCCGACGGGTGTTGGGCTTCATGCCTGGCTGGTGAAGGGATTCATGTGCCAACGGGTGTCGGGCCTCATGCCTGGCTGGTGCAGGGCTTCATGTGCCGACGGGTGTCGGGCTTCATGCCTGGCTGGTGCAGGGCTTCATGTGCCGATGGGTGTCGGGCTTCATGCCTGGCTAGTGCAGGGATTCAGGTGCCGACGGGTGTCGGGCTTCATGCCTGGCTGGTGCAGGGCTTCATGTGCCGATGGGTGTCGGGCTTCATGCCTGGCTGGTGCAGGGCTTTAGGTGCCGACGGGTGTCGGGCTTCATGCCTGGCTGGTGCAGGGCTTTGGGTGCCGACGGGTGTCAGGCTTCATGCCTGGCTGGTGCAGGGCTTCAGGTGCCGACGGGTGTCGGGCTTCATGCCTGGCTGGTGTAGGGCTTTAGGTGCCGACGGGTGTCGGCTTCTTGCCTGGATGGTGCAGGGGTTCAGGTGCCGACAGGTGTGGGCTTCATGCCTGGCTGGTGCAGGGCTTTAGTGCCGACGGGTGTCGGGCTTCATGCCTGGCTGGTGCAGGGCTTTAGATGCCGACGGGTGTCGGGCTCCATGCCTGACTGGTGCAGGGCTTTGGGTGCCGACGGGTGTCGGGCTTCATGCATGGCTGGTGCAGGGATTCAGTGTCGATGGGTGTCGGGCTTCATGCCTGGCTGGTGCAGGGCTTTAGATGCTGACGGGTGTCGGGCTTCATGCCTAGCTGGTGCAGGGCTTTGGGTGCCGACGGGTGTCGGGCTTCATGCCTGGCTGGTGCAGGGCTTCGGGTGTCGACGGGTGTCGGGCTTCATGCCTGGCTGGCCCAGGGCTTTGGTGCCGGCGCTTGGGGCCGGCCGGGGCCGTCCCTGCTGGATCCGGGCTTTTGTTGCTGAGAGCCGGTGGTACACCGCTCTGCCAGTGGTACACTGGGCTTCATGCCTAGCTGGCCCAGGGCTTTGGTACCGGTGCTTGGGGCCAGCCGGGGCCGTCCCTGCTGGACCCGGGCTTTTGCTGCTGAGAGCCGGTGGTACACCGCTCTGCCAGTGGTACACTGGGCTTCATGCCTGGCTAGCTCAGGGCTTTGGTGCCGATACTTGGGGCTGGCCGAGGCCGTCCCTGCTGGACCCGGGCTTTTGTTGCTGAGAGCCGGTGGTACACCGCTCTGTCAGTGGTACACTGGGCTTCATGCCTGGCTGGCCTAGGGCTTTGGTGCTGGCGCTTGGGGCCGGCTGGGGCCGTCCCTGCTGGACCCGGGCTTTTGCTGCTGAGAGCCGGTGGTACACCGCTCTGCCAGTTGTACACTGGGCTTCATGCCTGGCTGGCCCAGGCTTTGGTGCCGACGCTTGGGGCCGGCCGGGGTCGTCCCTGCTGGACCCGTGCTTTTGCTGCTGAGAGCTGGTGGTACACCGCTCTACCAGTGGTACACTGGGCTTCATGCCTGGCTGGCCCAGGGCTTTGGTGCCGGTGCTTGGGGCCGATCGGGGCCGTTCCTGCTGGACCCGGGCTTTTGTTCGCCAAAGCGAGGTTGGCCTTGGATGTTGATGCAAGGTAGATCTTCCCTGCATGACATTTTTAAGTATTAATAAAAGAAAATGGTCTTAAGTGCAAGGTACTTAGCTCTTGTAGCACCCATGTTTTTCCTTTTGTGGATTTGAGCACTTCCGTCCGCTGGTGACCTGCCCCCAGGGAGTCGTGTTGGTCGGATTGGAAGTGTCGTTGCCCTTACTTGGGCCTTCTCTCGCATTGGAGGCAAGGACGAGATGCCTGTGGCCTGGAAGAAGCTGGAAACCAGGGCAAAGCTGGAGTCCGTTGAGGAAAGCCTCGATAGTCGGCAGTCATTGAAGATAAATGGCTGGGAGAGTCCATCAAGGGCGTTGCTGAGAGGCTTGGGGTGCTGCTGAGTGGCCCCCGAGCGCTGCTTCTGCAGTTCATGAACTGCTACTTTCAAAGCTTGATCCTGCCGATTGAGGATGGCCAGCTGGTTAATCAGAGCAGCTAAAGTCGGTGGTGAAGGAGCAGATGGGGCGGCCTTTCGCTGCCTAGTGCGATGTGGATGCCCCCCAGCACAATTGGTAAGAACCTCTGGCATGTGCATCACCACCATAGCAATCTTAGAGGGGACGGAGGCTTATAGCTTAGGGAGACAGCTTTCTTTCCTTCAGCGCGTCCCCCCTTCCTGGCGCGCCAATCTGATGATGCCAAATCACCAGCCTCGAGCGTGCGGTCGCCTCCTCCAGCGAGCTCCTCGCGCCTGCAAGCAAGTCCTCGGGGCCGAAGATTCCGACAGGGACCCTCCGATGCTCAAGTCAGTGGTCTGGGCATCAGCCGTGAGCTTGAGGAAGCTCAAAGAGAAAGAGAGAGATGGCTCCGAGAAGATCCCTCTCTGTGAGCGTTTAGGGTGTCATCAGCGTGTTACCTGGTCGGGGGTCCCTCTTACCCATCTTATAGGCGCTTTAAAGTTTGTCTGGCTTGAGTGGTTGAGGCCTTGTAATGATGACCTTGATGGATGAAGTGTCAGAGCTAATGTCTGTAAGGCATGGGGTTCAACCACTTTGTCAGAGCATTTAAGGCGATGGCAGCAATGGCAGAGCTTGCTTCCTTCTTTGATATGTCAGGACTGCAGGTCAAGTCCCATCAAAGTGGGTGACTGCAGCCGGTTGGTGGGTCCTGTTCCAGCGGAGAGGGGAAAGCAGGAGCCGTCCTCCCTGGCCAAGAAGTGTCGGGGTGTGGCCGGCCAGGAGAGTGCCGGACTGCTTGGCTTGGACAGGCCGGGGCCGGCTAGAAAGGTGTCGGGGCCACCTGGCAGGTGCTGGGGCCGCTTGGCTTGGACAGGCTGGGGCCGGCTAGAGAGGTGCCGGTGCCGGCCATGGAGCCGTCGGCCATAGAGCAGTCGGCCTAGGAGCCGTCGGCCATGGAGCTCTCGGCCATGGAGCTGTCGGCCATGGAGCTCTCGGCCTAGGAGTCGTCGGCCATGGAGCTCTCGGCCATGGAGCCGTCGGCCTAGGAGCTATCGGCCATGGAGCTCTCGGCCTAGGAGCCGTCGGCCATGGAGCAGTCGGCCTAGGAGCCGTCGGCCATGGAGCTCTCGGCCTAGGAGCCATCGGCCATGGAGCTCTCGGCCTAGGAGCTATCGGCCATGGAGCAGTCGGCCTAGAAGCCATCGACCATGGAGCTCTCGGACTAGGAGCTGTCGGCCTTGGAGCAGTCGGCCTAGGAGCCGTTGGCCATGGAGCTCTCGGCCTAGGAGCCGTCGGCCATGGAGCCGTCGGCAATGGAGCTCTCGGCCATGGAGCAGTCGGCCTAGGAGCCGTCGGCCATGGAGCTCTCGGCCTAGGAGCTGTCAGCCTTGGAGCAGTCGGCCTAGGAGCCGTTGGCCATGGAGCTCTCGGCCATGGAGCCGTCGGCCTAGGAGCTGTCGGCCATGGAGCTCTCGGCCTAAGAGCTGTCGGCCATGGAGCAGTCGGCCTAGGAGCCGTCGGCCATGGAGCAGTCGGCCATGGAGCCGTCGGCCTAGGAGCCGTCGGCCATGGAGCAGTCGGCCTAGGAGCTGTCGGCCTTGGAGCAGTCGGCCTAGGAGCTGTTGGCCATGGAGCTTTCGGCCATGGAGCCGTCGGCCTAGGAGCTGTCGGCCATGGAGCTCTCGGACTAGGAGCTGTCGGCCATGGAGCAGTCGGCCTAGGAGCCGTCGGCCATGGAGCTCTCGGCCTAGGAGCTGTCGGCCTTGGAGCAGTCGGCCTTGGAGCTGTTGGCCATGAAGCTCTCGGCCATGGAGCAGTCGGCCATGGAGCCATCGGCCTAGGAGCCATCGGCCATGGAGCTCTCGGCCATGGAGCCGTCGGCCATGGAGTAGTCGGCCTATGAGCCGTCGGCCATGGAGCTCTCGGCCATGGAGCCGTCGGCCATGGAGGCCAAAGGGGGGCTCCGTCGGTTTTCTTCCTTTACGGTTCTCTAACGGCATTGGATCAGCCACATCAAAATCCAAACATAAAAGTGTTGGATCCCATGTTTGACTGTTTGAGAATCACAAAGAAAATACTATCTAATGTAATTTATCTCTTCTGTAGGTGCGTAGCATCATCCAGTAGAGAAATGCAATTTTCTCTGATTTTATTTTCCGATTTGCCTCTTCAGATGAGGCAGCATGCTAGCAACACATTGAAGATTAAAAAAAAAAAGAATAATAATTTCATGTGAAATGACATCTCTTAACTACAAATTAAAAATCAATTCGAGTTGGAGCGGATTAGGAAGAGGAGAGTATGAAGGGAAATAATCACATTTATGTGGAAAGTTGGTGTTGAGCTTGCCCTTTGGGGTCAATCATCATATGACCATTTCTTAGACCAAAACATTCTCTGCCTCGGATCTTTATAAATGATTTCCAATCCAAACTATTCTAGCATGAGCATTAGTTTCGCTGCAAAGAACCTGAACCTGGTCCAAGAAGCACCAACATTAGGTTAAAATTAGGAGAAAATTCAAAAGATATCAAGTAGATCTTGAGATTGGGAGATGGAGAATGGGGGAATCTCACTCACTGGATGACAACAAAAAAATATCTAGAATAGGGGAATATCACTAGATGACAACAAAAAATATCTTTTCTATCTCTTGCGAGATGTTTTTAAAGTTGCATTTAATAGCCGATAATCTATTCAGATTATCAGTAATTTAAATTGGACCCACCAAATAACTATATTTAATATATACTATCTTTTCTATTTCTTGCAAGATATTTTTAAGGTTGTGTTTGATAGCCCGTAATCTATTCAGATTATTAGTAATTTAAATTGGGCCCACCAGATAACTATACTTGATATATATTTTTAATAATAATCTATCTTGTATCGTGGTAATATTGATTACTTATGAGGCAATCCAGATTACCTCATGAGGATGTGGTTATCCACATTACCAAAGATATTGCAATCTGATAAATTTTTTCTGACAAAATTACCTTTTCCCTTCTCTTTCGTGAAAAACAAAATCATTCCTTTTCTTCTATAAAAATAAAACCATCCCCATCCTTTTCTCTCTTTTTTTCTATCTCGTCGCCATTCTTTCCTTCGAATGAATTATTTCAGCTTTATTTTTTCAGTGGTCTTTCCTTCTTCCACCATGGTATTATTCGCTCTGCTTCATCAATCCGGACCTCTCACCAAGCCCTCTCCTGCCTTCTTTTAGCTCAATCATATGAGTATGGACCTCCTCTCTTTTCACGCGCTTCCTTTGATTATAGCCATATGTCGAATAGAAAAAAAAAAAATACATGTTCTTAACTTTCGTCTTGGCAATGTAGTAATTTAAAATTGATAATATTTAATTATATTACCATTTAAAATTTAAAAAATAACTTACATTTTGTTATCAACTAATTGATACATTCATATTATCATAATATATCAATTATTTTATTAATCTTAATTAATTTTATATAATAAATTATTAAAAAATAAATTATTTTTAAAATATAATAAATAAATTATGGTAATTGAAAGTTTAAGAATAAAAAAAATTATATCATAGACAAATAATGTAAAGAATTCTACATAGTAAATCATCAAATTTAAGCGTTATCATTTAAACTAAATATATAATAGTATATGAATTTTTAATATATTTGATTTAGGTGTATTTTAAAATTTTGATGTTATATGACTAGTAATTTGTTTACCATACCAAATACAATAATCAATATTACTATAACATTACCTGTATATATCAAACACATTAATCTACATTACTGGCAATCTATCTTATAGGTAATCTACATTACCATTCAGGATTACCTAGCGATAAGTGACAACTGATAAGGCAATTGCGATGAAATAGCATTTCTTCATCCACCAAATTTGGTATGTTTTAAGGCCAATAGGATGCTGAAACTTTAACCAATTAATTAATTGCAACAACCCCACCTTGGTCAGAGAATATAATTAAAAAGCATGGTTTTAAAAATTAGTTCGAACCGATCAACCAAATCGGTCCAATCAAAAACCGATCATCGGTCCGATCCGAGTTTATTATTAAAGTTGACTTTTATATGATCCATAAAAATCAAAAAATTCATTGAACTGGCCAGGTGGTTCAACCCCGGTTTTTAGACTTTTAGTTTTGATAAATAAAATTAGGATTGGATTTTTTTTTGTTTTTAATTTTTTTACTTCAGTTTGCACCTGAAAATGACCTATCTATAGTTTTAAAGATATTTTTTATAGTTTTAATGTTATATAAAATTTTCTTGAACATGTATATAAATTTAAAAAATATTTTTCTATAGTTTGATATTTATATTTTATTATTTTTATATTATTAAATTAAAAATTAATTATAACATCATTCGGCGATCGAACGGATTGACTCATGATCCAAAATGTCAAACCGATTTGTTGTATTTGATTTTCAAAACATTGAAAAAAAAAAGGCTGTTTGTCGTTTATCACCACATAGATAAGCCTTGAGCAGTAATGATCTACCAAAAATATGCAAGAGATCTCTGAAAAAGGAAAACTAGTAAATATATGCTGACCGGATTTTGTGGGGGATACCATAGAGATTCTGTCTCCCTGTTGCATGTTCTCGAGACGCTTTCCCTCGTTGCTTTGCTAAGAGTTTTAAGAGTGGTGGCCGCCTTCTCTCTCTCTCTCTCTCTCTCTCTCTCATTGCTTCACTGAAAGTTTAAGGGTGGTGGACTGGGCCTACTACGAGAGCAAGGATGAGGAGAGAAGCGATGGTAGCAGAATTGAAAAAGCAACTACATTGGCAGGACCTCTCATAGGAACTACTCTTTTGCAGTTTATTCCTCCAACGATAGCAATAATGTTTGTGGGTCATCTTGGAGAGCTACAACTTTCTGGTGCCTCCCTTGGTGCTTCTTTCACTTCCGTCACTGGTTTTTGCCTTATGGTAAGTAGAACTCTTTTTATGTTAAAGCTTTTTTTCAATGAATAAATTTTATAAAAAATATAATTACTTTCTCATTGATCAACCTACTCATGTTTTCTTACTCCAATTAAAGAAATTAAAGGTAAGTTAAATTTTTGTGAGCACCATTTAGCTAGGATCGAATGTGCATTGGTTAGAATAACCTGAGAATTGATACCAACTCGATCTTGTAAGGTTATATTAGTTTGGTTTTGAGCGTTGATAGGGTTGATTTTGAGTTTAAAATTTTAAAACTAAGAGTTCATAGCCAACCAACCATCCTTTTTTTAGATAATTTTTTTAAAAAAATTGAAGTACTTAGATCCAAAATCTTAGAATCTGTCATGATTCTTCTACGTTTTGAATTAAAAGCAACCTAACATGACTCATGCCCGTGCTATATTTACTAATGAAACAAAGGGAAGGACTTATCCAAGTAAAATAGGTAAGCTGTTTATAGTAAATCCTAACCCAGGTGACGCCACTATAATTTTCATCTAATTTTTAGCCAAATGTTCAATGGATATCGATAAGTCTAGCAATTTTCTCTCACTTCATCTTATTCATCATTTTTTTAATCGTTAACTTTTTTTTCTTCTCTAACCTTGAAGAACAGAGCTAATTAAAAGATAGATAGTCTCTATGCCCTTCCACCCTTACACCACCGCCGCCCCATCCCCGGTTTTATATATATATATATAATCTCTCTCTCTCTAAGGGACCAACCACCACTAAAACTCCATCCTCATTAATTTTTTCATCGTTTTATTTTTTACCTTTTCTTCCCTCTACCTTGCATTTTTTTTCATTGTAGCCTCTCATCATGTTCAATAAAGAATGGATCTGAGAAGACAATCCCCATCACCCACTTGGCCTTTGACCATCTTCTAGCACCATCCTCAAAAAGGTTGTGAAAAGTCGATGCTTTATCATTTTAGGCTTTTCTCCCACACTAACCCTCACCTAGATCAAGAATAGTCAATATTTAAAAAGAAATATGATATTATTATTTAATTAATCAATAATAACTATCAAAAATTTATTTTTATTAATTGAAAGTATAGTTTAGTATAAGAAAATTGGGTATCAACAATAAAAAAAAAATTTAATATGCAAAATATAGTTGAAGTATTAAGAAAAAAAAAGGATAAATATTAGTAACTTACTAAAGTTATAATATAAAAGAATATGGATAACATACTGTACCTACTTTTTAATGTACAAAAGAATATGATTAAATTATTTTTTTATCAAAGTAGTATTTGGATAATATGTATCTAGAAAAATATAGATTTATGGTAACTTGGGATCTCTCCAAGGAATAAGCTATAAAAGATTTCTATTTTATCTAATGTTATACCTTTTGCTTGTATTTTTATTTTAATTCTTAAAATATATATTTGAGGAAGAGAGTTGCTGTCATCTGCAGATCTGTGACACGCAATGCAATGGAAAATTGGCTTTCTTGGCCTTCAATAATCTTTTAGAACTTTTTTGAAATTTATCCCACATATGACTTCTATTTAATTAAATTCATTATGTCCTTGCCAATTAATCAATCTAACTTGATATGCATGAATTTTGGCTACTATGGTTCAAAAGTTCTTATGAAAAGATTAATGATATATTTCTTTCCTTTTTGAAGGTTTAGATATTAGTCTAATTATATATAGCCGTCATTTTTTATCTCTTCTAATATTTGCAAGATAGTCCTTGAAGATTTCGCTTTCTTAGTCTAATCTTGGTGCCTATATTATGTTTTCTCTTTAAAAAAGAGAAAATTAAGAAGCTTCAAAACGAGTACTATGTCAGCAACCCCTTTGTAAACCAATTACTTTATTGATTAACTAGTTTGATAGTATGTTTTAATTAATTATTTTGCAATCAAAAGAAGTTAAATTCTAAATCATCATGCATCAAGTTTTCTAGTTCATGGATCAACTTTGAGTTGATTAGTTCACTCATATGCTATGCTTCAAATGTGAGATTACTTTGATATGTTTCATTAATTTGTAAATTAGAATATTATATTGATTGAATTTGATTAAAAAATGAATAACTAAAAGCAATAGATACTTGATTAGATGAACTGATCGATGAAATAAGGAAATAAAAAAGAAAAGCAGCATTATGCATTTTTATGCCTATAATTATATAATAGGTTATCTCTTTTGTAAAGTTGTGTAAAAGAAGTATTATAAGGTTCACCGAACCTACATATATATGCATCTCTCATCAATTTTGAATAGATAGAATCGAAGGTTACTTGAGTTTAGAAGCTGGATCACAATAGCACCAAATTATTGTATTTTGGTGAAGATATCAACAGTTTGATCAACTGAGGTAAGAGAAAGAAGCCAAACAAGACCTCAAACAATATGTTTCGCCTTATTCATCTTGAGTTCACATTGGTAGCCCCCTAAAATCCACTACCATGAAACCCCTAGCCTTGTTAACACCATCCGTCCCTTCACAGATTGACTTCACAAAGTGGATTTTACGAGATTCTTGTTAGAAATTAAAATCTACATATCATATTATATAGATTAAAACATTAAATAGTAGGATCAATGAATTACCTTCAGCCATTGAATCTATTTGTGATATACCTCTTGAGAATCTTGATTGAGTGCTTTCAATCAATGAGCAATTACACAATAATGGTGTATGCTCTCATGATTTGCTCTTGATCAGAGATCCAATCTTTCTCTGGCTTTCGTATGTTTTTTTACATATGATATAAAAACTTTCAGGAAGGGATCTCAATTTATAGAGAAACTTTTCAAAAGAGATATAGTATCACTTAATTAATTAGTGAATGGATATTTTGAGAGTTATATCCAAGAGGTTAAGAGATATCTGCAAGTGGTTACCAGATAAAAATAAAATAAAATAGGACCATTACTTATGAGATACTACATTCTTCCAATTGGTCCGTATATTTTATTTTAATATACAGTCATCAACATTTAAAAAAAATCAAATACATGAATCATAGAGATAGGTCCTTTATAATTGAGTATTATCTTTCATGTATTATAATGCATTCAATTCCATTACCACTATTCTAAATGTGACAACATAACTTAATGAATAAACCCTACGTTTATTCAGAGTCCAAAAGAAAATTTTGTTATTTCTCAAAAGTCTAATAATAATGTGTACACCCGAATGAGAAATAAATAAATAACTTAAATAAGAGTTTCATTGTACAGTAGTTGTCCATGTAACTAAATTACATCATAGGACCAATTTTCATTCGTATCATATGATTCTTAAAATTCTTAATTAGTATGCCTTTATCAAAGGATCAACTATCATCAATTCAGTGCTAACATATTCTATCACCACTTTGTTTCTTTAATACATTCCCTTATGGCCAAATACTTAATATCGATGTGCTTACTTCGACTACTACTCTTGTGGTTTTTAGCTAAGAACACAACAGCTGAATTGCCACACTATAATTTAAGTAGCCTAGCAATAAAATCAATAATTCTAAGCCCTGAGATAAAACTCTTCAACCATACATCGTACGATGTAGCCTTAAAATAAGCAACGAACTTCGCTTCCATAGTAGAGATAGCAGTCAAAGTTTGCTTTGCACTCCTCAATGATATATGGCTCCACCAGCTAACATAAATATAAATCTTGATGTTCATTTCTAAGAATCAATGCAGCCAGCAAAGTCCGAATCTGAGTAACCACCTAAATGATCAGTTCGTCTATATATGAGCATGTAGTCCTTGGTCCCTTAAAGATACCTCATGACCTTTTTAGCAGCTCTCCAATGGCCTAAACCTGAATTACTCTGATATCTTCCTAATATTTCTACTGCAAATGCAATGTTAGGTCTTGTGCAAACCTGAGCATACATTAGGCTTCCAACAGTTGAAGCATATGAAATGTTGTGCACTTATTCTCGTTCAAGTTTATTTTTAGGGCACTGGTTCAAAGTGAACTTGTCATCCTTCACTATGGGTACAATACTTGGTGAACAATCTTTCATCCAAAATCTCTTTAAAACTTTATTGATATAAGTTTCTTGAGATAATTCTAAAATGCCTCGAGATCTTTCCTTATGAATTTTAATGTCAATGATATAAGATGCCTCACTCATATCTTTCATATCAAAGTTCTTAGAGAGAAATTGTTTCACCTCACGTAACAATCCTTTATCATTGGTTGCAAGTAGAATGTCATCCATACATAGGACTAAGAAATAAATTTTGCTCCCACTAACCTTCTGGTATTACATTGATTTATGATGTTCTCTACAAAACCAAAAAAAGATATCACATCATGATATTTTAAATATCACTGACGTAAGGCTTGTTTCAATCCTATATTGATTTCTTAAGCTTGCAAACCAAATGCTCATCATGACTAGAGAAAAATCCTTTAGGTTGTTTCATATAAACCTCTTCCTCTAGGTCTTTATTAAAGAATGCAGTTTTCACATCCATTTGATGTAACTGAAAATTAAAATGAGCTACCAGTGCCATAATTATCTGGAGAGAATCCTTCTTAGATACAGGAGAAAATATTTTGTGTAGTCAATTCCTTCCTTCTGAGTGAACCCTTTGGCAATGAGCCTTGCTTTATATCTCTCAACGTTGCCTTGTGAGTCTTTCTTTGTTTTAAAGACCCATTTATATCCAATGGCTTTTACACCATCAGACAACTCAACAAGATCTCAGACTCGATTAGATGCTTTAGAATCCATCTTATGCTTCATGGCATTGTACCACAAGTTTGATTCCTTAAAACTCATGGCTTGTGAAAATATTTAAGGATCATTTTCGGCTCCAATGTTATAGTTAGATTCCTATAGATATACAATATAATCACTAGGAATAACTAATTTCTTTATTCTAGTTGATCTTCTTAATATTGTGTCAATAATCTCTGAGGGGTATCTTGCACAACTGATTGCTGTTGAACAATAAGATCTTCTAGATTATTATCACAGCTTGTGGAATCTCAATGACTGGTTGTTAAGCACCTATTTGAACTTGAGGGGCACTATGAATGATAACCAATCTCTCACTTGAAGTGAAAGCTAGAATATTTGAATGTTCTTTTTCAGAAGAAGCCAAATACTGAAATTGATCACTCCCACTGATCAAGTTATTCTCAAGAAATTTTACATTTCTTGATTCCATAATCCTAATGTTGTGAGATGGACAATAAAATCTATAACCTTTTGGACTTCTTAGCATATCTAATAAAATATCCACTAATAGTCCTTGGGTCTAATTTTCTTTCTTGTGGATTATAAACTCTTACTTCAGATGGGCATCCCCAAACACGTATATGTCGCAAACTTGGTTTCCAACCTTTAAATAACTCAAATGGCATTTTAGAAATAGCTTTGGTTGAAACTCAGTTTAATATATACGTGGTCATTTTAAGAACTTCAGCCCATAAGGATTTAGATAGCTTGGAGCTGTCAATCATGCTCCTTACCATGTCTAATAGTGTTCGGTTTCTTCTTTCATCTACACCATTTTGGTCTGAAGACCCTAGCATGTGTATTGTGCAATAATTTCATTTTTCTTAAGAAATCAAGCAAACGGACCAGGTGCCTATCCATCCTTAGTATATCTACCCTTCATCTCTATCTGACCTTACGATTTTAATTTGCTTGCCGCATTGTTCTCTACTTCTATCTTGAACACCTTAAAGGCATCTAATGCTTCGTTCTTATTATGAAGTAAGTAGAGATACATATATCGTAAATGATCATCAATAAATGAGATGAAGTATCTCTCTCTACTACCATATGTTTGATCTTCAATATTTCTGAACTCCTCTTGGCACCTTTCTTAGACTTGTTGATTTGCTTTCCTTTATGTAGTCCACACAAGTGCCAAAATCAGTAAAATCAAGAGTATCAAGTACTCTATCTTTTACTAATCTTTTAATTCTTTCAATTGAGATGTGACCTAATCTCTAATGCCACAAAATAGAGAAATTTTCATTCACAACACATCTTTTTATATCTGTGTTAGTTTGGGCATGCATTATATTATAAAAGGTATTATTTTTTAAATTTATTTGAAAAAGATTGTCAAACAATGTATCATCCCAATAAGTTAAGATTTATAAAATAAATCAACAGAACTTTTATTAAAATTAAAGAAATATCTTGGAGTATAAGTCTTGACACTAAAATCAAATTTCTAGAAAAACTTGGAATATAAAAAGTTTTTTTAAATCTAAAATATAACCAGAATCTAAAATAAGTCTACCCGTTCCAATTACTTGCACGTTCCAATTGCTTCACATGTGAACTCATCTTATTTCTTGAATAGATGTTTTATTAACTTTCCATTGGTTTTCTTTAATTTAGAAAACCCTGCAAGGTATTTGAAACATGGATTATAGAACCAGAATCAATCCATAATGTGTTATAAGAAACAACCACATTGGATTCATAACATACGAATGAGGTTAAAGTATTTTTTTTATCAAGCCAAGTCTTGAATTTGAGGCAATCCTTCATCATATGACATTTTCTTTTGCAAAAGAAGCACTTAGATTTCTTCTTGACTTCTGTATGGATAGGCACTTTACCATTTTTTTGCATTTGGCTTTGACAGCTTTAGTCTTTCTCTGAATAGCTAAATATGTACTTTTTTTATTAGAATCAGCCTCCCTTCTCTTGAACACAGATGGTTAAAAGTTCATTAATTGATCATTTGTCCTTATGTGTATTGTAAAATATTTTGAAGGGACTACTACTATGGAAGTAAATTCAGAATAAAGTGCACTAAGAAAGATTCTAATATTTCAACCTCTAGGAATTTTAGTTGAGCCGCAATGATATGATTTTCCATTAGTAATGAGCTTCATTGATGATAACTTTTCCATTAGGGTGCTAGCTAGTGCCTTATCTGAATTCTCAAACTGTGCATCAATATCCTTCAAAAGTTTTTTGACATTTTTGCACTCAATAATTGAACCACGTATACTAGCAAAAATCTTAGTATGTATGAACATTATGCTAAAGCGATTAGATCGCTCCCACCATTCATACGCAGCAATCTTAACTTGAGTGTTAGTAGGTATAACTGCATGTGGTTCATCCTTCCTGAAGGCATATCAATGTCCATGCATCCTAACTAAAAAAGAATTCTTTCCTTCCATACTTTATAATTATCATAACTTAAATCGAAAACATCACATTTCATATCAGGAATACTCATAGGTAAAATAGTTGCATAAACTAAACAATCGTGTTCATGTAACTGAAATTGAAGCATACAACTTAATGTCATATCTTACCAATATAAGCATGCAACAATATGAATTAATAACATATAATAACTATCTATGGGCTAAGTATTATACTTAAATAGATTCATTAACTTAATGATGTGACTAGCAAATTATATTTCTTTCTTAATTCTTATAGGTAATTAAGAAAATAATTTATTATCCTATCATAATTAATTATATACATATAATGAAAATTTATACAGGATAAGATTTATTGCATTAAATATAATTATCATTAGTTTCATCTAACTTTATGTGATCTTTGCAATCCAATATATAATTTTGATTAATTAAAGATATTATGGCTAGTCCTCAATTATTTAAAATTATATTGACCATATAACATTCAAACTCCATTATATGCATAAAGATTAGCCAATTTATAAAGTAAGGCATTAGATAGTAATTATAATCAACATAGAATTTTCAAATCATGGTCTAAATCAATCAAATCAACTAGGCTAGAGAGAGAGTAGGGGTTTTCTGTTGCTTTTTTAGACACCAATTTAATTAGCCAGGTCAGTCAATGAAACCAAAAACCATGATCTCTTTAAAACCACTTTTTTAGACACTAATTAATTTTTTAGACACCAATTGATCAATCAAACAGTAAAAGAATTTGCATTATGATTTTTGCACTACGATTGTACATCCATTCATCTTAATCAATATAGCATTTCCAAATCAAGGTATAAATCAATCAAATTGGCCAGGGAGTGGAAGAGAGGTGGGGGGTTCTTCGTTGCTTTCTTAGACACCAATTTAATTGGTCAGTCAGTCAACAAAATCAATTAAAAAATCATAATCTCTTTACCTTCTAGAAATACTTTTCTAGACACCAATTGATCAATCAAACCTTAAAAGGATTGACGTTATGATTTTTCATACTAAGATTAAATATAATTTTATCTCATGCACAGCATATAAAATCTAATATGCATAATAGGAGTAATAGCATACCAAGCATCTATTCAATGCAATTTTAAAATTATCATCTTAAGTAAAATTTTTTATCAATTAAAACATATCCGGCCATAGTTCATTAGTCCTTGGGCTAATTTATCCGTAGGCATAGAGGCTCAAAATATGCTTTAATATAGAAAATTTTAAATTTAAGAAACACGTAAAAAAATAAATCATATCAAAACATCAAGAGATAATGTGCTGATTTTGAATTTTGATGTCTTATCCCTTCTTTTAAAAGCTTTCTCTTTCATGTACGACCCCTTCATCATGCGTGTCCATCCCGGGAGACTCCCATCCATCCCGAAAATCAAGCCTAGACCTCATCACGCATCATGTGCTCTGCGCGGGTTGCCTGGTACTCGTGATCGGGTCGATCACCCTCATCGCACTCAAAAAGGGAGACCAAGCGCATCAAGAAAGGTGCTTGGTCCAAGAAAGGGTGAAAAAGGAAGACGTGCATAAGCCAAAACAGAAAATTTTTCTCAGGTTGTGAACCCGAGGACTAACCAACCACGTCACCACCCTTTCTCTATTATTATTATTATTATTATTATTATTATTATATTATTATTATTTAAATATACCCGAGAGTAAAAGGGCTTCTCTAAGAGGATGATCAGCGTAAGGGAGAGAGAATCTGGGATGGGTGCATCCTACATGGCACAAATCTCGCTAGTGCTTCTCTTTAACAAAAATGCTTTCTTAAATAAAACTAAATGCTTTCCCTCTTATTTGCAAAAATAAAATAACACTCTTATTCAAAATCCAAACAAATTAAGGTAGAGGCATAATAAATGCTCTAATACCAACTGTTAGGAATTAAAATCTACATAGGCATATTGTATGGTTTAAAATATGAAATAATAGGATCAATGAAATACCTCCACCATTGAATCTACTTATGA
Source organism: Calamus simplicifolius (assembly GCA_900491605.1). NCBI lineage: Eukaryota > Viridiplantae > Streptophyta > Magnoliopsida > Arecales > Arecaceae > Calamus > Calamus simplicifolius. The sequence continues at coordinate 514,844 of UESW01004239.1, read as the reverse complement.
TCTATCTCGAGAATCTTGATTGAGTGCTACCAATCAATGAGTAATCACACAATGATCAGGATTTGTTCTTGATCAAGGACCCAATTTCTCTCTAGTTTTCGTATGTTTTCTCACATATGATATAAAAAATATATGTTTTCTCACGTATGATATGAAAAACTTTCGGATCTCAATATATAGAGAAACTTTTTAACTTCTTACTACCGCTTACTCCCATCAAAGTATAACCTTTTTAATTTTTTAAAAAAATATATTTTATTTAATTAATTAGTAGATGGATATTTTAAAAGTTATGCTTAAAGGTTAAGAGATATCTGTAAATAGTTATCAAATAAAATAAAATAAAATAGATCATCTCCTGCGGGATTCTAACCATCACTGCCTATTTGCCACGGACCAGTTTGGAATGGCGACTGCGCTTGATACCTTATGTGGCCAAGCCTTTGGAGCAAAGCAGGATCATATGCTCGGCATCCATATGCAGGCAGCCATCCTTGTTGTTTTGCTTGTGAGCATTGCCGTTGCAGTCTTGTGGAACTACGCAAGCCCTATTCTCATAGCACTGAAGCAAGACCCAGAGATAGCAATGGAGCTGGATTATATGCTCGGTGGTTGACCCCAGCTCTTTTCGGATACGGCCCCCTGCAGTGCCATGTAAGGTTCCTACAGAACCAAAACATCGTCTTCCCACTGATGTTAAGCGCAGGGTTCACAGCTTTGCTTAACGTTCTTCTTTGTTGGGCTCTGGTACTGAAAGTCGGCCTCGGCATCAAAGGTGCAGCTATGGCAATTTCTATAAGTTACTGGTTTAATTTGGTGATACTGGCGGTTTATATCAGGCTAGCACCTGCCTGTAAAACAACTTGGACTGGCTTCTCGACAGAAGCGCTCTATGTTGTTTACAACTTCATTAAATTCGCTATTCCATCAGCTGTTATGATTTGGTAAGCATAAGTTTTCCTCTGAATCCTTTATACCCAACGTAAGATATCATCTTTTACATACTCAACAAGTCGGCATCACCTTTCCCGGAACTGCATGCCTTTAGTAATTTAAATACATTCTTGAGACTGCAAAGTGTTAATTATTTTGCTTTAAATTTTCTCATTGACGGGCCTACTGAAACCATACTTCTTCTAGCAACATGAAAGCATAGATTACCATCAATTAATTTCATCGCTTTTTTTGACTTTGAGACAGCTTGGAGTTCTGGGCATTTGAGATGCTTGTGCTTCTGTCAGGGATTTTACCGAATCCAAAGCTACAAACATCTGTTCTATCTATCTGGTACGTGAGTGGAGAATTTCCTCCATCTATTTTGAGGGAGTTATCGTAGAAAATGACTGATTTAAGCTCTGCTGTTGATTACTTACTCTTCAAATTTTAAATAGACATGAATATTAGATATATCTATTTGGTAGATATTAGACGTATATTTGAAACCAAAAGCATTAATTCATTACATGTCCGCAGCCTCAACGCATCTACGGTGGCATTCACGATCCATCTCGGTCTCAATGGTGCTGCGAGGTAAGATGCGTTGATTACGGATTGAAAATAATCAGTTTGGAAATTTTATCTATTGTGATCGAGAAGCTTATTGTGTGTTCGATCTTACGCGTCCCTGCAGCACGCGTGTATCAAATGAACTGGGTGCCAATCGACCACGGGCTGCACGCTTGGCAGTATGGGTTATGTTGTGTGTGGTGGTTGCAGAAGGTTTGACAACGGGAACAGTGATCGTTTTGTTACGTAATGTTTGGGGACATCTATATAGCAATGAACAGGAAGTAGTGAAGTATGTGGGAGCTATGATGCCGTTTCTCGCTTTAAACCACCTGATTGACGGAACCCAAACTGTGCTTTCAGGTAAGAACTTCCCAAGCTTATTTTTACATCTAGTATAAGCTTTTATCAAGGAAGTTAGTGGTCCAATTTTGTGGTATTTCTCCACTGCACCGTATCGATATTTTTTTAGCATCTTCGAATCAAACTGACCGTCCTTTTGGGTGATGAGTGTTTTTATTTTTAGGTTCTCTCAGAGGATGTGGTAGGCAGAAAACTGGAGCTGTTATTAATGTTGCAGCTTACTACATTGTGGGCGTCCCTATTTCTATTCTCTTAGCTTTTGTCTTCCATATGGAAGGAAAGGTTGGTATCCTCCAATCTAGTTGCCACTATGATTTTTCGAAAAACTCTTAGTGCACCGCAGATAGAATGAGAATGCCTCCGGCATATGCATGATCGTATGTGCATACTATCAATCATCGTGCATGATACGCATGTTCTACACCACGTGCCATGATGTACAAGGATTTTTTTTCTTATTTTTCATATTTCACCATGCAGTTAGTGTTCAAGGTCGGTTTTATGCAACATTCATGACTGTCGCAGTTTGTGATGAGCAGGGTCTTTGGATTGGAATAATATGCGCTCTTTTTGTTCAAAACCTGTTGTATGGAAGCATTATAATATGTACCAAGTGGGACGAGGAGGTGAGTTTCGTTGCTGGATTAATTTTACATGGAGATGGCTTACTTTTAGCTAGTTTTCAATTCAACGAAAATGCATGCATCAAACTAGGGGGGAAAAATTGGTTTAAAAGATGAATGTTTTTAAGATAAAAAGTAAAAGGTGTTGAAATATAACCAGCTACTTGGTGTTAGTCCAAGTTAATTTTTCTAGAAATGGCTGGATTTCTGTCAGTATCCATTTTTCCCTTCTCCATCTCAATCCTCCGGCAACTTTATTCTGCATTTTATTTTCATTAGCAGCATCTGATTTTGTTGTACATTTTTTTTTTGTCAGGCTAGAAAAGCCGGAGATAGAGTGAATAGAACCACGATCCCCATGGATACAGTTTCATCACGTAATTGACGTTTGCTACAGATGGATGGAAGCAATTACCAATATTTTTCATTTGTAGTGAGCGTTCAGTTTTCTCTCATGTATGGTCTGTTAAACTCCTGTGACTTATTGTATGAGCAGAGTTAGTTCGGCTGCAGTTGTTAGATTATAAAACTGGCCAATAATGCAAATAGGTGATGCCTGATAATGTTTGAGAAATCCTAGGCCACATTATTTGTGCATTCATCTTTTCTGGATATTAGATTACCTCAGTACCATCACAAAAATTTCAATCTGCAGTGTGCAAAACTAATTCTGCCACTAATGATCAAACCAGCCTTCTACTGCCAATAACCGTGATCCATTATGCATTGATATTGATCAAAGGCTTCATGATGACATGGTAATTGCTTTCATAGTTGTTTATACTTTGACATTAACCAGGCTGCATAATTGCACTCATGAAAATAGATAAAAACATCAACTATGCTGCTCTTTGGCTTTATTGTTCTGGTTTAGCGTTTTAGTTCACTAATCCATGCACTTGATTTAAACTAGCTTCCATAAGAGAAGGGTCAGATAATATGGTACCTTGGTTCAAAACAATGCTTTAGTGTAATTTCATAATAGCTACACTGCAGTGAACCTACATCGTCTATCCCTCCCCTCCTCCCTCATCCCCCTCGTGTACGCTAGTGAATCGATGTCCAAATGTAGACATCCATCAAGATCAAGAATATCTCATCTACATGCCTACATTGGGTACATTTTCAACAAATTTAAGCATGATGCATGCCATACAGGTGCATAATAAATCCCTGCATGGATATCTTACAAACATACATCTCAACACAACTGGAATCAATACATATTGTCAAGCATGTGGGCACTTAACGTATGTATTGCCAATTGTCGGTGCATGAGCGTCAATAAGAATCATGTTCAGACATGCATGTGTGTACGTGCGTGCAGAGAGAGAGAGAGAGAGAGAGAGAGAGAGAGAGAGGTATTTGAATGAATGCTTATGACTCGATAATGCTAGATTTGAAGTGTGATAAATCAAAAGGAAGAAAAAAAGGATAAAGAAAGGACAGATGCCTCAGATGCCTTGTATGAGGATGAAGGTGGAATTACATTTGGACGAAAGAATATTTACTCTTCCCTGTTCATATCTACATTGCAATACATCACGGAGGTCCTTTGTCAAGGCTCTGAAGAAAAACCAATATTACAACCATATGTGAAGTCCTCACTATGAGAATATAATTGAATTTTTTGGGTTGGAATTACAAAACACGTTGACATCGGCACCAGAATGCAACGCCTCCACCTCTGCCTTCAGCAACAGCAATTTCCTCATCACATAAAACCAGATGAAGAAGGGATCCCTGGTACTTGGCTCTCTCTCCCCTCCTCCCAGACTAATTTGCAAAGGACCAAACGGTCCAACTTTTATACGAACACATTCAAAAATGAACGCCAATATCCTGTTCTTCCATGAAAATTTGCCTTCAAAGGTTAGACAGCCAATAGGCCCCAAATAGAGTCCATTCTCAATCCTCTTTGCCTGACAATCCAAATCGATGTTACTTAATCTATCAGAATTCATCAATCATTTTGCCTTAATGGATAATAATTGCAGTCTTGCACTTTATAGAGATAATAATAATGTCAAACAAATTAATATGCAGGTCATTGCAAAAATCTGCACCTACGTAATCACATTTTTCATGAACAGTAATATGAAGTGAAGCCTAACTGCATGCATGTACAGTCATAGTGATCCCACCCATCCTAGCATCTAGAACTACAAACGAAGAGATCCCAACTGCCATGCACCCTGAAACTTTGTATGTCAAATATGCACCCTGCAGGAAGAGATAAAAAGGACTTCTGGACCCTTGCCCTCATCAGCATGTTGCATAGATATCACACAAGCCAAGATTCAGTTAAGAAGAAACCTCCACAAGCTACCTTAAGGTAATGGGTTCTTATTGATACGTTGACAAGTAAAAGCAAGGTGTTGCACTAATGCCTTGTCTCCATGGCATGTTTAGAAGGCTTATAAGCAACAATATGATTTACAGCATGATTCTTATGTTCTGATCATCAGGAATAGAAGCCCTAAGCCATCAACTTGATGTAAATGCCATACAAATGAACCATAATTTCCAGGAAAACTACTTGGAAATGATTGGCATTTGCATCTGCAACAGACAGAGACAATGTCACAAGATGGGCATTCCGTAACAAGTCAAGATTTATCCATGATCAACTAATTTTAATCAACGTATTGTTTTCAGGTGAATATGCCACATAAACTTGAACCTTCTTCCAATTGTCAATACATTCATCTTTAGCTAAAGATGCCATGAGAAATCCTAGTTTGTGGTGTTCTGAGTATTCCTTCCGACTGGTATCACAGTCTCATATGGTTACAAATTTTAACTTGTTAATTCTATCTTAAAGGGTCTTTTATTAGCCATTCATTGGATTTATAGCAAGATATACCTTAAACAATCTCATACAAGAAAACCAATCAAATACCTTACTTTTTTATATTCACATTAAGACGTTTCACAAAATCCTAGTCAACCAAACATCAGATCAGTTACCAGAGAAGTAAAAAGACAGATAAGCTGAACTACCCAGTTGAATGTTTTAGTGAACAGTACAAGGTTGCAAAAATAATGGCAGACAATATCTTCAGAGCTTATCCAATGATGTGGAGCTTTGGTTTATGGCCCAATCATTTTGAAACGAAGTTGCCTCAGGCTATAGTTGGCTGCTACTTAAGTGGATAAGAGAAAATGGAAATGGGGCTGGAAATATGTTAAAGTCATTTGATGGATGGCATGATAATAAATTGCTTATGAGAAAACCAGAACAGACAATGTGACATTCATTCTCTACATCAAATTATAATAGAAACTGCCAAAAAAAATTTCAAAAAATGGAGAATACTATACAATAAAGCATCAGGACTTAGTTTTCTCAATTAACCCAACAATTGGTTTGTACTCTTTGCAATATTTCACACCTAGCTTCCTTATTAGATGTCATAACCCGATGAAACTTCCTATCATAACCAATGCTTCTTGCTACAAAACATATTACATCTGCTGAGAAAAAAAATCAAGCAACTAAATGGCTGACCATGCTAAATTTTCAGTCTATTAGACATGCACAAGTAAAAAAATGTTTGCAAACTATTAAAACCTTCAAGGCTATAAAGTTATTCTATTGATAATGCTCTTATTCGTAACAACACCAACTCCTCAAAGATTCTGGTTGGAAATGCTTCCTCTACCTTTATGCCTCTGCTCACTGTCATATTGAATCCAACTATATGGGGAATTATATGGAAGCCCAAGGTACTAGCCAAGATCAAACTCTTTATTGGATTCCATTTGTCTTTCTAATAACTCTGCAGTCCTTAACCCAATTTTGCATCTCTCATGATTTTTCCAGATCCTTTACTCTTGTTAAGTTCAAATATGTATACAATAGAGGTAGGTTGCTAACTGGCTTTCCAAACAGGTTGCGTGAGCCTATGCTGGCATGTATGTAGTTCTACATTAGTTATACAATGAATAGATCTTGATATTTATACGGAATTAAAGAGTACAAATAATAGATTTCAATTAACCTTTTTAGGTAAGATCTTAAGTTGTTACAAATGGTATCTAAGCAGACATAATTTATAACCTATGTAGATTAGGAGACACTGCAAACAGCCTCCTGCTGCTTGTGAATTGGATTGAAATGGATTTGGATTTACACTCTTAATATGACAAGGACATCGGGACTTAAAATAGGTGGATTGTGTAAGAACCCATGCTAGTACATGATTAATCCAACACCAATTATACAATGGACAGATTTTAGGTGTTTATATGAGATCAAAAAGCCTAAATAATACCGTTCAGTTAGCCTTTTTGGGTGAGATCCTCAATTTCGACAAAAGAAGATAAAAGATCAATTTGATCATTTGATAGCAGCACCTTTCATAAGAAAATTAATTGAGATTTAAATTGTAAACATACAAGTTGGAGGACACTTAAGTTATAATTGAATCTTTTAAGTTATGAATAATTCATAAATTATAAACATTTAGGCCTTGCATAACTTATAGGGTTTTCAACTTTGAATTATGTGGCCGTGTTATGTATCTTACACAGTTAATGGGTTGGGGTGCGATGGTTATGGTATCATAGCAGAGACCATGCATAACCCATGTGAAATAAGGGACACTGTAGGCATACTCATAATAATTGTGAATTATTAGATTAGATTTGACTTTAGATTTGGATCCTTAGTCTTGTAAAAAATTTAGGGTTTAAAACAGAGGGAGTATATAAAAACCGATGCTGACATGTCTTTAGTCTGACATATATTATACAATGGGTAGATTTTGTGTATTATATAGGATTAATGTGCTCAATTAATACCTTTCGACTAGTCTTTTCAAGTGAGGCCCTATGACATGGCACAAACCATTTTGAACTAATCCTTTTCCTGAAACTATTGATAATAATTTTGTCCTTTTGAGTGGAAAAAAAAAGGTTGCATATTATTAGAAGCAAGGCATTTTAAAATTTCATTTCAATAAGTTTATAATTACCAAAATTATTCTGCATTTAATCTTCAACATGAAGCCCATCTTCTTGCACAAACGTAAGTAATGAATTTTTTCGACCATATTTGTTGGCTCAAATTCATTTACATTAACAAACTTATTATGCATTTCTACCGCAAGATCCAAGCCATAGAGTCACATTAAGAATCAATTATAAGCCAATCAAAATTTAAACTTTTCCACAAGAAATCAACAAAAAGACATCTCTTTCATGAGAAAATAAGCGGAAGAAGAACTGAAGTAGCTCACCGCAGCATCGAATCGCTGAACGGCAGTAACTGGGAAATACCGGCCCTTCCCCAGCTTGCCCTAAAAACCCAAAGACCAAGTCCCAGTAAGAAATGGAGCTATTAAGCAGGCAAAAAGAAGCAATAATAGAGAGTTGCGCTCACCTGGGCTGTGAAGATAAGCATCCACGTCCTCCCCGGAGACTCCGTCCCACCGAGGGTCTCGAGGAACGACGAAGGCTCCGCCTTGGCCTTCTTGATCGCGGCCAGAGCATCGAGGACCTCCGCCGCCGGGACCCGCCGCGTCTTAGCAGCGGCCTTCAAGACCTTCACGCTCTCCGTCACGACCTAGGAAGACGACCGGCCCCAAAAGGAGTCAGAAATGAAGGGAAAAAACGAAAGGGAACGCTAGAATTACCCACCGATTCCTCTCGGGGGCTGAATGGTGGGGGCTTTCGATTCTTCTCCGGTGCTCCGAGCTCCGGCGCCGCTGCCGCCATGGGGAGGAATTGGCGAGCGTGAGGGTTTAAGGGTTGTGGAATAGTGGGGATTGAGAGTTTAGAGAAGGGGTGGCGTTTGGCTCCAAGGAGAGGGAGAGAGGGGCACGGCGGAGAGACGGAGAAGAAGGCCATTTCGACGCGCAGGCTCTGTTTAATATTGCGGTCGTGCTCATCCGTACCCTTGCTGCCGCTGCGGTTGAGAAACTTTGGAGGGAGATGTATAAGATAACGTAGAGCAAAGGCTGGGTCGGGTCGGGTCGGGTCGGGTCGGGTCCGGAGGGGAGCTCCTCGTCTCATTCTCCTCGAAAAACAAAAAGATAAAAAATAAAATTATATATATATAAGGGAGAGGAGTAGAAGCAGCATTACTGGACCTACGGTTACCATCTTTGGCCATTTATCAAATTCGGTCGGATATTAAAATTTTGATCCCAAGCTAATCCATCAGTTCTGAATTTCTTTCTCCTTCAATTAGAACCTAATTAGTGTTTTTCTAAGTCAAAATTTTGTGTTGAGTTGGAGAGAGAGTATTCTTGACTTAACTATGCACAAAAGGATATCCATTCAAACTCAAACAAACTTGGATATACATGATACAAGTTTCATATTGATTATTCAAATTGTTAGATACTGCTTCCAAAACATCGAACATCAAAAATTTAAAAAAAAAAAAATTGAGACGGTGATCTCTAACCCATGCTTCAAAAGATCAATAGTATAACTATCAATTAATGCATGAATTAACGGTATTCAAGTCATTTGGTTTTAGCGTCTAAGTATTTTGAAGATAATAAATCATATCGAATAGCTCAAATTATCGATGCGGCACCTTCATGATCTGATATAGATTTCATCTCGCTTAGAATGTAACCAAGTCAAGTATGTTCTCTCTCTTTCTCTCTCTTTCTCTAATATAAAGTTGGGATAGCCTAGGCTAACTTTTTTAAGCCTATTCAATAAGCCCTGTTTGGTGCTTAAGCTTATTAAATTTAACTTGGGCTAAACAGATTGAGCAACCACTTGATATGATCTATTCTAGCATAAAACAAAATCATAGCTTCAAAGTAATGACTGTTCTGGTATATGATAGTCATTAAAATTTAAAATAATATTTAGATATTTACAATTGCAACGATTCATTTATTTATGTGTATATCCTTGTAAATATTTTAAATTTATATAATTTTTTATTTATCCATATATTGTTGTAATTATTTCTCTTTATATATATATACTTAAAAATATTTAAAGTTACATGTATAGCCTTATAAATTTTCTATTTACATGTATCTTCCTATAAATTATTTCATTTTACATGTGTAACCTCATAATTTTTATGTCTGCGTATATATATCATTTATTTTTTCATGTCCTTCTTTATTGAGTTAAGAATATATATATATATATATATATATATATATGCAAAATGAAGTGATTTATAAAGTACATAAATAGTATTTGTAAGGATATATACCAAATTTTAAATATTTATCAGGGTATATATTTTAAAAATAATAATAATTATAGAGCTATACGTTTAAATACTAAATTTGTAAGGATACATGCATACTTTTAGATATTTATAAGGATATACATTAAAAATATCTTTTACGGGTTTATGAGCTGAATGATATAATAGCTATACACTATGATTTAGGACATTTTATTTTGAGCATTATGATAACAATACATAATGGTCCTTCTTTTTGCAACCTTTTATTGATGTTTTAATTGATTATTTAAAAAATAAAAAAGTAAAGAGGATCATTTTTTTTTGTTAAAGAACATTTTGAAGAATTATTGCATTATTGCATCCTTTTTAATAAAACTAATTATGTAGGCCTTGTTAAATTACTCAACATAAAACAAGCATGCTCCACATAGAAATTTTTTTTATATGTTTTATTCATAATTATAAACTAAGACACAAGTTACTAGCTACATGTAGGTATCATGGTTTGCTTATATTTTTTCTATACAAATATGATCAACTAGATAAAGCATCCTTATCTGAGTTCATATATGGGTGTCATATATGATGGATAACATCATAAGGGTGCTACCTATATGGTATTTAAACTTATCTGTAGCATGCATTAACATCTATATAATCATGTGCAAAAATTAAAACATGATCCCATTTATCAGTATGTAATTCTAGTGTTTACATTTCAACCTTGGCAATATGGTTTTAGACCTTGGAAACTCGTTTTTCTAAAAGAAAATAGCATCTGATTCAATGATTTTATTCTTGCCCTCTAACATGATAAATTGGATGATCTTACCTAGATATAGCAAGGAAGTTTCATGTATATATAAATCAAATTTATTTTAATATCCAAAGTAAAATGGATTGGTTAAATACAAAAAATTTAGGGCCAATACATATTCAATATAAGAAAAAGTTTACTAGTCATAGAAGATTTACACTCTTCATCCATTTGCAGCATAATTTTTTTGATATCCTTGTATAAGTTTTTTTAGAGTAATTAGGAGGTGAGACCTCCCAAACTATTATTAATGGAAATATGTATAAGTAAAAGAAGTCAATTCCAATTTAAGAGGTGTTTAAGGAGGATATAGGTTTTAACAAATTTTTCTTCAAATCGAAGCTTCTAAAAGTCAAAATTAAGTAAAAGTTTTCTAAGAAGGACTAGAGGGCATCAAGAGAACGAAGAGAAATCCTAGAATTTTTTTGATATATAAAAAAATAATTTTAATTTATATTTGCTAAAGAGATATGAACCATCTGGTTTGGGTATGCCAAGTTGACCCAATATGTTAAGAAATTTTTCATTTTAAAATATGATGTCGATTGATATAAACTGCTATAGGTTGAACAATTCGAGGGTTAATTTGATTAATTATATTTAAATTTCTATCATAATTCTGGCTTAATCAAACAAACCTTTTTCCGCAAAACTTCATAAGATCAAACCTACACAATTAAAAATTTTAACTTTTCATATTGTTATTGCCACTGTCGGCAACATTGATAACGAAGTCGGCATGGTATCCCTCCATTTCTATCTCCATTCTCTCTTTCTTCCTTTCAACCTCTGTCTCCACCCTCTCTCCATCCTCCACTCTCTCCCTTCCTCCATAAATAAATACCACCACTAATGTTTAAGGCATAGTTATCAGAACTGAACCGAATCGATTGAATCAGGATCTGAAGGCCAAGTCGTCTGATTCTAACATAAAACTAGATGTGTAAATGATCCAGAATAATTAGGTAAATCCATCCGATTCACCCATGAACCGATCAATCCAACCCGAACCGAATGGGGTCACGGGTTTTATTATCATATTAATCTTAATTTTTTTATTAAAAATTAATTTTATTAATATAAATATATTTTTATATTAAAATAATGATCGACAGTTCAACCAGTAATCTGACGGTTGAACCATTGACACGATGATCCGAGTCTTTGGTCGGGTCGATGTTCGGGCCGGGTATGGGAACTATGGTTTAAGGCATTGCTAATTGTGTCCTTTTGGATAAATGTTTCTTGCAAAACACAGCCCAAAAAAGGCAAGTTTGAGAATATGCAAGCTGATGAAACCAGGAAGAATCTCTTAAAAGATAAATGCATGTGCACCCTAACCATGCAACTCCATAGAACTACCCCAGCGCTCTTTATTCCAAAAGGCCTTTTACACTCCAATATACATTATATGTTCTCTTTGATTAACACCTTAAAATAATCACCATATCAAGTCAACTCGCAAAGGCTTCTAACTCTCCAATGAAATATAGGACTAGCGCAAGCTTATCGTAAGTTGTCAAAAGCCAAAAAACATGCGTTGTTTGAGGTGCTTCAATCAATCCCTCTTTTTGGATTTATTTTGGAGTGAATCGAGTGGAAGGAAGCCTGCTTCATTAAAACGGAGTGAAACGTATGATCTTATTGAAAAGGCCCCGGACCCTCCGACCTCAACCCCCGCTGCAGCAGTCCTCCTACACTCCAGCTCCAATTGAAGTCCAAGGAACTCCAATGCAGCCTCTTCCCCAATAATAACGATAAAAAATCCTACTTCTCTCCGAAACTTTAGATCCCATCGCCCGCCTCTCGATCTCCAAACCCTAGCCCCCGATCGGCCCGATGGCCTCCCGCCGGGTCCTCTCTTCCCTCATCCGCTCCTCCGCCCGCCGCTCCCCAGCAGCGCGGCATCCCCTCACTTCCCCCCGCCACCCGATCTCCTCGCCGCGCCCGTCGCCCACCGGCTTTCTCCTCTCCCGTGCCCTCCAATACGCCACCGCTACCGCCTCGCCGGCTCCTCCGTCCCCGCCTCCGACCGCCGCCACCGCCGGCGCTCGTGGAAAGATCACCGACGAATTCACCGGGGAAGGCGCGGTCGGCCAGGTATGCCAGGTGATTGGCGCCGTCGTCGACGTCCGGTTCGATGAGGGCTTGCCGCCGATCTTGACGGCCCTCGAGGTTATGGACCATTCGATCCGGCTCGTGCTGGAGGTGGCCCAGCATTTGGGGGAGAACATGGTGAGGACGATCGCCATGGATGGGACTGAGGGGCTGGTCCGTGGACAGAGAGTCTTGAACACGGGCTCTCCCATCACAGTAGGTTTCGCACCCCTCCGATTCTCTCTGTCGGGTCAAAATGAACTGCTTTGCTATTGATCGAGTTGAGTAGAAGATTTCTTTATCCAGAATTTGATGTTGGGTGACCTAGGATTTCAGGGCTTGATCTAACATCGAAAACAATGGAAACTCCTTTCCAAAGTGTTGGGACATGTGATGGCTGGAAGTCAAGTCTTTTTTATGGGCGTGAGTGACTGTTCTAATGTTTGTGTTTTAGCTTTCCATATTATTACCTGTTATGCCATAGCTTTATGGGTTATTGATGTATATAAGTCCTTTGGAGTCTTTCAAAATTTCTCATAAGACGCTGTCATTTTGTGTTGACCTCATAAGTTTCATTTAGGTGTTAAATGCTATTTTCTTTTACCATATATAATATCTGTCATTCTACTTAGCAAGTTATGCTGCTCATCAATTAGAGGCGAGGACGTGGGGGTGTAGAATTTAGGGCAATAGTTCTAATTGTTTGATTTGTTGATCAACAACCCAGTTGGTGAATTATATTCGGATATTTTGATTGACCTGTTTTCCTATCCATCCTTTTCAACAATAAGTTGAACTACAAAGTTAAGTGTGTTTGCTTGTTCATTGCCTTCACATTGGCATTTTTTTTATTGACTTGATTGTGATGTACGTTTATATATTAGGTGCCTGTCGGTAGGGCTACTCTTGGACGCATCATCAATGTTATTGGAGAGCCCATTGATGAGAAGGGTGAACTAAGTAAGTTTGCTGTGCTAAATTTCTATATCATAATGAATTTAGCTGCCCCAGATGATTTTTCTTTGAATTGAGTAAGTTTTTCCAGTTTATTTTTTATATTTTCTTTCTTTTTCTTCCCTCAATAGAGACAAATCACTTCCTTCCTATCCATCGTGAGGCCCCGGCTTTTGTTGACCAAGCAACAGAACAACAAATTCTTGTTACTGGAATCAAGGTACGATTTGATCATGTACCTTCTAGAAGGTTCATTTCGTAGTTTATATCAGTTTTCAAATCAATATGGTTAAAAACTTAACTATGCGCCTTTTATCCTTCCAGTGTTTTACAAACATGTCATTTTCATTACATATTTCTCAGATGAAATATGTACAGGTTGTGGACCTTCTGGCACCGTACCAAAGGGGTGGAAAGATTGGACTTTTTGGTGGTGCTGGTGTGGGAAAACTGTGCTTATTATGGAACTGATTAACAACGTTGCTAAAGCCCATGGTTGGTCATAAGGAGAGATGAATAATCATACATTATTTTTGAATTCTTATTGGTCCTCCTGTTCATAGTTTTTTTTACCTATCAGGTGGTTTCTCTGTCTTTGCTGGCGTTGGAGAACGTACTCGTGAAGGCAATGATTTGTACAGAGAAATGGTTGAGAGTGGTGTCATCAAGCTTGGTGATAAACAGGTCCAATTTAAAGTTTTTCCCCTCTCTTTGTTGTCTTGTCACAGTCATTAGGTTCTTTTTTTTCCCATCTTAGGCCTCGCAACAAAATAAAATCATATTGCAGGGTGAGAGCAAGTGTTCACTTGTCTATGGACAAATGAATGAACCTCCTGGTGCTCGTGCTCGTGTTGGCCTAACTGGGTTGACAGTGGCTGAGCATTTCCGAGATGCTGAAGGGCAAGATGTGCTTCTTTTCATCGACAACATTTTCCGTTTCACCCAAGTGAGCTCTCAGAAGGACTTTTTCAATGCATTGAGCAATAGCAATATATTTCCTAGTTGGTTATTTTATACATTCTTCCACATTTTATAGGCAAATTCTGAAGTGTCGGCTTTGCTTGGCCGTATCCCATCTGCTGTTGGTTACCAACCAACATTGGCCACTGATCTTGGTGGACTTCAAGAGCGTATCACGACAACTAAGAAAGGTTCTATCACCTCTGTCCAAGCCATATATGTGCCAGCTGATGACTTGACAGATCCTGCACCTGCAACTACCTTTGCTCACCTTGATGCTACAACTGTGTTGTCACGACAGGTGCTTTGATTTGGTTATGTCCTTTAATTTGTTACAAATTAGTTTAATTTCCCCTTCTATGTTTCTTTGTGCTGACATGAAATTGTTTTCTTAATTAGATATCTGAACTTGGTATATATCCTGCTGTTGATCCTCTTGATTCAACATCTAGGATGCTTTCTCCTCATGTATTGGGAGAAGAGCATTACAACACTGCTCGTGGTGTTCAAAAGGTTCTTCAGAACTACAAGAATCTTCAAGATATTATTGCAATTTTGGGAATGGATGAGCTCAGTGAAGATGACAAATTGACTGTGGCACGTGCTCGGAAGATCCAGCGGTTCCTGAGCCAACCTTTCCATGTTGCTGAAGTGTTCACGGGTGCACCTGGAAATATGTGGAGCTGAAGGAGAGTGTTAGCAGCTTCCAGGTGAGTAAAATCGTCCTTTTTTTCATTAAAACAATAAACGTGACCTTAACAGGTATTTCTTGTGTGGTAGCATTTGGGCAATTTAATTGAAATGTAGCAAAAGGCCCTGTCTGTGGAGTATTGCTTACATAAACTCCTGCTACTGATTTACTGCATGCTACTTTCATCTCCTTAAATCCTGAAATTGAGGTTTAACTGATCAAGTAGTATATAATAAAGTGAACTTGTAAAAACTTATTGAAATGCTGTGAGCTCATTCTTTTCTCACTCTTTGGTAGCAGTTTCTTTCTTTCCTTTTTTTTTTTTTTGCCTGTTGTCCTCATTGAGTTGAGAAATAGTATTGCCACGTTTATTGTATGGTTTGCTTCTGTCATCTTCATCAATTTGACAAATAATGTTGTTGCATTTATGTTCAGCTTTGAGGATCATGGAGCAACATGACTCTCTATTATTTCTTATCATCTGTTAAAGCATAAGCCAAGTTTGATCAATTTTGTTGTTGATACTGAAGTAGTTTTTGCAAACGCTTTCATGGTTGAGTTACAGTAGTAATGCTATCTCACAGTATCATCATGTGCTTCCATTTAATTGCATATTACAGTATCATTTGTTGAATAATGTACTATCACTTTTGTTTTTTGCTTATTTTTTATAGCTGAGGTGCTCTGATCTAGTTAGAAAGACCTTTAGATGTTCCAGTTAGAAAGAGTGATCTTTTAACAGTTAGAGGTAGAGGTAGACCTAAACTAATATGAACAGAAATAATTAAGAGAGATATAATTATTTGTAATTTGAGTGTCGACTTTAGTCTTGAATAGAGCAAAGTGAAGGAAGTAGATTCGTGTAGCTGATCCCATGTAGTTGGGAAAAGACTTAGATGAGTTGAGTTGAGTTGCTCTGATCCCTGAATGACAGTTTAACCTCTATGTATTTTGTATCTCTTACGGATGTTGTTGGTGATCACTGAAGGTTCTTTTCCTCCATGACTGCAGGGTGTTTTGGATGGGAAGTATGATGATCTTCCTGAGCAATCATTTTACATGGTTGGAGGGATTGATGAAGTTATTGCCAAGGCTGAAAAGATTGCAAAGGAATCTGCCTCTTGAGCATGAATATAATTTTATTTATAATAATCCGAAAGATGCAGTTGATGAGCCCTGCATCGAAAAATCACATTTTTTTGCAGTCAACGGTATTTGATGTTAACTCCTATCAATGCTGGATGGACTTCTGTAGGTTTTGAGGAAAGAGCAAGTTCGTGCTTTGCAGGGTCCTACTTTACCCAATAAACTATGTGGGACATTTGTTTGATTTCTTGCAATTGAATACATGCCATTGCTGCTCAATATTGTTCATGTTTTAATTGATTTTTTGTGTCATAATCACTTGTGTTCTGAACATGGAAGTGATGCTCTGTGATGCGTCAGCCATCCTAAATTCTTTGCCCTATATCATCCATATCTGGATTGAGTGTAGATTTATGCTTTCCAGTGGCATAGCAACCATGTGTATGTTGGACTAGTTACATGATGTACTTTTGCATTTCTTTTCAAGTTTTACAGTGTTTATATAATTTTTTTGACTTTTGGGGTGTGAAGATCCAATGACTAATTGCATTTATCTCTGGAAGGCAAACATCATCAAGCCATTCTCTTCTTCTCCACAGTTCATTCCTTTTAAGATTGTTTTTTTTTTTTCTCTCCTCTGTTAACATCAAACTAGGGAGGCAAATGATATGCTGGATTCCCACATGATTGGTGCTTTGAGATATCTCCTCGTCCCTTGTTCTAGTCTCTTGCTACTTTGAGCTTCTCCATGTCAAAGTAAATGTAAATTCGAAGACCTTAGGGAGATGCATCATCTTATTCTTTTGCTATTTGTCAAAGAATTCCTGATGACGTTGCCTACAGCTTTACTGTGCTTCCTTTCTGACGTTAGCTTCAATGGATGTTCTACTTTAATTCTGCTATTGTCCCATCATCTTATATTGGTTTTAGTTCTTCAAACATTATTCTATGCTGGGGCTTCGTCTATAGTCTATGGCTGGTAGATGCTGATAAAATATAATCAAGCGTCTTACTACAGGACTCTTTGTTGATGGCTTTCAATTTCTCCTTTTGCTGGTATCTTGTCATGCTCAGTCTTCAGCATAGTATGATTTGAAAATTTGTTAGGGACATTTTATTTGAGAACTTGCTTAAGATATATGCTAGATAAGAATGTTTGTCTATATGATTATCTTCAGAAGAATCTAATGTTTAGAGTTTTGATGGAACCAGCTGTTACTTTGGTGGTTATTGGATAACCTTATTTGCTTGGTGGTCTTAGCTTTTCTTTGACATTGATTTCTGGCTTCTAAAATTAGGTTGCCTGCTTTCCTCAAAAAATGTGACTTGCCACTAGGATAGCATATAGCAAGACACAAGAAACTTGCTGACTCTATTAAATTAGTCAACCATATATACTCTTCTGGCCATTTGTTTTAGCTTCGACAACTTTGAGTTTGGTCCTCTCCTTTTGGTATTGAATTTTATAATCTATGTTGTTGTTGACCAAGTAATATCGCTAGAATCATATTGTAGTACCTTCTTCATCAATTTTGTTGTTTGCTCTATATTTTACATTTGCTGTTTTGTCAGTTTCATTAGGTTACTTTCGATTTCCTGGGCTTAGACCTTTTCAATATGTTGTCAATCTATCACTTCTATTGATTCCTCATACAGACTTCCTTTATTTTATCCGTTCAGACTTTTGCTCACCTCATAAATTATAATTGAGATGCAGGTATAGTGTTTTTTTTTCTCTTTAGCAGTCACTCTTATGGTTACCAATCGTTTTACATGATCCATCTAGTAGCTATCAATATCTAGATCATCAACTATACCTGATCTGTCCTGGTGGGCGTTGGCTATCTTCAGTACACACCATGTTAGACATTCTCATATGGAGTCGATTTTGACGTTTGCCTTGTGAAACCAAACGGCTCTTTGCACAACAGGTGAACGGAATGACTTTGACCCGGAGCGGTCGGCCAAGGCTAGCACCACCTTGCTATGCTTTCCTTAACAGTCTGTCAATCTGGTGATTGTGATTTTTCCTGGAGGGAGATGCTGTGATTTGTGAATGGGAGTTGAAAGCAAGATGAAAGTCATACCAGGCATCTTTCTTGGTCATATGTTAGAGAACAAACTATGATTACAATTTGGCATATCTATTAAGCAGATTTACCTTTTTCGGTCTTGCTGATGATATTAAGCTTTCTGTTGTTGACCTTTTAAATCCAACTGAGAAATTTTGTCGGATTGTGACCGCAAATACTTGCTCTTCTAATACGTATCCTGCATTACACAGCTCAAATAATTCATATAAATAACTAAAATCTGAGAGCAAATTGGGTGCTCCCAAACATTTTGCTATGCATAGGATCACTATCAAATACTTAAAACTTGAAAATAGATTATACCAAGTAATCAATGCTTGATGGTTTCAATTATCCTCTCTTGCAGCTTTTATCGAAGAATTTACTCAGACTGTAGTGTATGCAGAAAAGAAAAGATCTGCCCGTAAAACATTTTCTGAGCTGGAGTTTGGCTGCGGAAGTTGGGACTTTTGCTCATACGCCAGTGGGGAACCTTGCAGCTCTTAAAAGGTATGGATAAAAAGAGGGAAAAAAAAAAGGGAGCAAAGTAGAGCCACACACGAGCCGCATCATATCTCCTGAACCAAATATTTTTAGGATCTCCGACGCTGCCCAAGCCGCCACTATCTCCACATTTGGCGGCTGCGACGACCGATCCCTGCTCGCTTTCGATCTTTTCGCGCCCTCTTTCTTCCTTGAAATAAAAAACGAAGCAGAAGAATAGTGGAGATGGTCGCCGTCGCTATCTCTTCTCCTCCACCCTCTCTGCTCCGTCCCCCGCCTCATGTCCCCTCCCTCATGTCTCCTCTCCTTCTCCCCCGCCTCCGGCCCCTCCGCATCGGCCGCCGCCCCCTCTCGTCCCTCGCCGCCGCCGTCCGGCAGGACTCCGCCACCTGGACCCAGGCCCCGCTGACCCTCGTCGCCCCGGCCTCTGCCGACGCTCTCTCTTCCACGTCTCTATCGATGTCTCCGACGCCCCCGACCTCGCCGTCGTCCACACCGCCCCCGGCCAGTACCTCCAGCTCCGCCTCCCCGCCGCCCCCAAGCCCGCCTTCCTTGCCATCGCCTCCCCGCCCGCCCTCGCCACTGCCAGTGGCGAGTTTGAGTTCCTCGTCAAGCGCGTCGCCGGCTCTACCGCCGACCTCCTCTGCGGCCTTAAAAGAGGAGACGTCGTCGAGCTCAGCACCGTTATGGGGAAGGGCTTCGAGGTGGAGCGGATCTCGCCGCCCGACGCCTTCCCGACCGTGCTCATATTCGCCACCGGATCCGGGATCAGGTGCTCTTCTCCCCTTCCCTCTCTGATTTCCCTTTTCTCTCTAAATTATGTTTTTTACTGTAATCTAGTATTTTTTCGGGTAAAAAGTCAATCTTCGTTCATGGCATTGTTTTTTTAAATTCTAAGTTGAGAATTTTAGTGAAATGAAACACTTAAAATGATTAAAATTTTAGCAATTCATGTAAAAATTATTGAAGTAATTTTTCGAGCATTCTGTGAGCTATCCTTTATTGTCGCTTGAACTGATACTGATCGAGTTGTAGCTTCTACTGGGGGCAATCTTTCATCTTATCACAACATTTTATTTTTTTCTTTCTTGATCTCTGTACATATCTTAATTGATATCTAATGGGTGATTTCAATATTTGGATCGTAGACCTTTTCGAACTTATTGCTGTTTCTAATCTAAAAATATAATATATCATAATTGTGGCTATCATGTTATTGGAGTGTTTCTAACCGTCACCTACTTTTGGCTTTTCCAAGTGGGCTAGGTGAATATACGATGGTTTTGACGTCTTAGAAATTTGTGGAGACTCTGCTTATGTTATATGATCATAATTAGCAGCAAGATTCGCAGCAAGATTCCAGAAGGAAGGAGAAAAAGAGTTGTCTTTCGGTTAGCATCTAAACAAGATATGGTAATACATGTACTAACACTAACTTTGCTGGAGTTTGGCTTCAGACAATAAATAGATTATGTAAGGAATGTGGGTAGAGAATTGCACAACACATTTCTCTGTACATAAGCTGATCTGTTTGCTGATTGAACAACCATTTAGGATTGATGACTGTCCACATTTAATGACATTTATAAATGGCAAAAAGAAAATGCTGCATGTCACTCACATAATTAAAGTAAATGGTGTGCTTTCCTCCTCAATAGTTTAAGGTCATCTTTATTGATGAATGGATCTGTGTTATAGAACTGCCAAAGGTGGAATTTAAGAGAATTTTAAACATTGTAAGGGCCTTGTTATGGAAATACTATTAATAGATTTTCCATGAGTGGTCAAAAGTTTGAAGATAACACCATCATTGGTGACGTAAGTTGAAAGGATGATTTCTGGCCATTACAAACAGTTTTAACCTGAAGACTCATATAGTTGAAAGTTGCAAGCATTGTATCCTGGTTGGAAATGACTTATCTGACCATGCCTATGGACTGAATTAAGACTGTGGACTGACCATGGGTTTACATAGGGCATATATTTGGTTCCATGTTGTCACTACAGAGCTGAAAGGTATTTAGAGACAAACAGACTAGTGAATCCTCCTTGCTTATAGCTTAATTTTTCACAAATGATGTCATAATCATTAAGCAGTTTGCCAGCTGATTAAGGATTCCTTGAAGGTTTTTCATAGACTTTTTCGAAAGGTGACTATGCCATATTTATTTCTTCTAGATAGCATACTGAAAATTGGCCAAACCATACAAGATCATTATCTGACATGATTTGAGAGGCATGATCGACAGGTGTGCCCAATGTATATGAAGTTTGTGTATATGTATACATAAATGTTAATTAAAAACATAATTAGGCATTTTCCATGTAGGAGTGATGGTTTGCCAAGGAAGGCTTGTGGTAAGATTATCATCTTCTTGCGCTTCCACTATATTTTTCCAAATAGTTCAACTTGTTTTCACAAATATCTCATCTTCTTTTACAGGCTGCCATGTACTGGTTGATGTATAAAAGAAGATTCTTACATGCTATATCTCATTAATTGATTTTGAAAACCTTAAGCTGACTGATCCATAATCAGGGGCATGTCCTAGCAACCGAAGGATGCATCATAACAATACCATAATATGGTTGTCGACTTGTCATCCCCTCCAATCAATGTGGATTACATGAATTGAGGATATATCATCATGGTAGCATGGAAGATTACATACATTTCTTTGAAGATGGATCAGAACCATCTAAGACTAGCATTTCATGCTCTGATCTTGAAATCTCTTCCTCTTTCACTCTCTTTGGAGATTGCAAAGAATGTGGTCACCTGAGAATCAGACAAACCTCATATATTAGTTGCTATGCTGCAGAAACCAACAATTTATGCATACATAGATTTAGCAAGGAGATGTGATACCTGTGCCTTAATTATGGTCACAACTGATAACTATCTATTTCAACAAGATCTTTGAGTGGAACATTAGATTACTTTTCCTCATATTTGAGTCCTTCCATCAAACCTTACCTTCTAGTGATCTTATAGATAAGGACAGAAGGTACTGCTTAATCTATAGCAATGACTAAATAATGACCATTAAAACCAAGGTTAAGTTCCCGCATCCAAGAATATGATGCTCAAAGAAAAACCATGATAAAACCCTTCACTGTATTCTATACATATGTACATTCCTATGGGATTGTTTAAGCTGATGAATATACATAAATCCATATGTAATTACTTTACTATCCTAATATGTATAAATGATGAAAATAAATTCTTTGTTAGATATTGTACTTGCTCTGAAAGTATGTCATGGCTACTTTGTCTGCTCCATTTATTTTACACTATTTGATATCATGGCACACCCTAAAGTTACTTGTTTAGACATGAGTAGATAGCGGTTTTCTTAGGTTGGTAAAGTGGTGCAACTTTGTAAAGGAGCAAGTGCTACACACCTCATTTACTAACCATTGCTCTTACTAGTTCTTAGGTTCTTTGTCAATATTTTTAGAAGTAACTACTTTGATATGCTGGAAACACCATTCCAGCCATCATATCAATGTAAAGGCTAGCCTCACTAATGACTTTGGACAACGTCATCTCAGATTGAAGCTATTGGCCATTCCAAACATCAGAATCTGTGTATTCTTTTATGACTCTTTATCAATATATCAATATGCGGTAAGAAACCCCATATTTTTTATTGATCCATAATCATGAAAAAAATGTAAATAGTGGTTCATGATTTCACTAATAAAATTGGCATTTATTCTAATTAAATATTATCATACATTAATGGCCTTTATCATCACTTTTTTTTAACCGGATGATGTATCCATTGTTTGCCTATTTAGACTTCTGAAAAAGTTTCCACTCGTTATTCTTCTTGCGTCCTTTTCCCAATGTTTCTACCATACCATCATGGACGTTACATATAGATCCCTTGATTTCTCCTTAAGTATGACCTCCTATTTTGTCCCCTCTCTAAATCAGCAATTGCTGGCTGGGTAGGGATTTTTATAACTGTACGATTAGAGTTGTTATGAAGGAATTATAATCCTGGATATTGGGGTCCCATAGGGGGTCTGCATATCTTTAGATGAGGGCTAGAGAGATGTTCCCTGTACACTATGAAACAATGATAAATGACACCATGTTGATGACAAACAAATGAAAAATTCTCATATGATTTAAGTTGCATTACTCATTTTCCTTATTTGCAGCATCACTAGACCAACTTTTCCTTGGCAAAGACATTTCTAAGGGAAAAATCTCTCTCTAGATGCTCAATAAGGAAATGAAGAAGTGAACATCCTTGTGTTCATGACTGGTTGTAGATGAACACTATTTCCAGATTGTAATAATAGACAAGAAGTGCATCTTGAGACCAAGATTTCTTTATGGATTTTTAGACTAGAAAGTTGGTCTTCAGTTCTTAGAATGAGGCTCTGGGTCGCACCATCACTTGCAGATTCTTTAACTTGTTGGTAGTGACTATGTTCATGCATGTGCTGTGGAGGTTGGTGGTTTTGTGAGGGATCTACATTTACAGAAATAGGTAGGACTTGTCTGAGAGTTTTGCCATATAGCTGATTGATATAACCAGATTTTACAAATGAAGCTCCCTCCATCAATTAATATGATGTTGTTATTTTTTTCTTTCTTGAAGCAAAATTTGAGTGTAGAAATCCTAAAAACGAGTAAAGTGCACATCAAGGTTTTGGCTGATTATTATGTGATGGTTTACTGTATCAAGGACACAGACTATTGATATGAAGCTTACACATTCATAAGTAGTATGGCTTATTCATTAGATTTATTTTAGTTTTGATAATTTTTTCTTCTATCTATTTATTTGTGATAATTATTAGTTTTTAATAATTTTAATATTAACTTGGCCTACATTATATAAAATCAGATACTTAAGGCCATTTTAAGAGAGAGGGTGTATGTTAACATTGCAAAGAAAGACATGTAAAAAGTTTTCAAGTAGATATCTCTTAGTATTACGAGGTTATAAATCTTGCCACTTAACTAGCTAAAAAGAAAAGCAAAGTAATTTCTACTTAAAGAAAGGGCTCAGGTTGAAATAGTATTTGTGCACTTCCCTTTTGTTTTTTTTTTCCCTCTCCTTTTTTCAGTTGTTTTTTGCTAGAGTTAGACACATGCAATGCAAGAACAAGTTGTTCTTAGTAGAAGAGGAGGCATGAAGTTGTATTCTTTGAGAAGGATGGTCTTAAAATCAAGGTTGTTGAACCACATACGAGTACCAAACTGGTTTGGTTCAGGATGAAATTAAACCGAATTGGCAGCATACCAGTGGTCCAGGCTGGTACATTCTTTTTTTTAAAAAATATTTTTTTCATAGTTTCTCTCTTTATGTGGTTTGGATAAGTTTAATGTGAGGTGGGCTAGGGGTCACTTATATAGAGAGAGGAAGGCTAAGAGCATCCTATGAGTTCTCATCTTTATGCTCTTTTATTTACATTGAAAATTATTTTAAGTAAATGTCATAAACCTTTCCTTTCCATTTACTTAAGGTTTCTTATGTAAATAAGAGAAATACCTCCTACTTGAATTCAACAAAAATATTAGAAAAATCAAATACCTCAAGAATGAAAAAGGCAATTCTCCTTCTTAAAAGCAAATTCAAAGAATTGTAGGAAATTATGTTTAGCAAATATCAAGTTAGAACATTTCTACTCCAATAACTTAGAAATAAAGAGGAAACAAAATATCAAAAAGTAAATAAATTAAAATATAATTTATAAGTCTTTGATTAATATTTGGTCAAACTTACTAGACTTAGATAGGATCACCATAATAATAAACCTTACACTGAACATGTAATCTTATATAAGTTTACAAACTTTATAAATTTGACTAATTGTTTACTAAAGCCTTATCAATTATATTTAAGGATATTTTTTTGTATTTTATTTTCTCATCGTTTATAAGTCAAATTGATTTTTTAGATTTTTATTCAAAGTAGAAGTACCTTAACTTAATATTTGCCAAACCAAAATTTTCTAAAATTCTCTGGATTTGTTCTTGAGGAAAGCTGACTTTTTATTCTTAAAGAATTTGATTTTTTTAATATTTTGTTGAATTTAAATAAAAATTTTTCTTCATTTGCATAAGAAGTAAATGGAAAGAAAAAATTTATGATATTTATTTAAATAATTTAAATACAAATAAAATAGAAGATAAGAGCTGACAAGAGGCTCTCAACCTTTCTCTCTCTATTTAAGTGAGCCTACAAGAAAACACATCCCACCTAGCCCGCCCCATCCACGAACAAGGTGGTTTGCCACTATTAGGGCTGGTTTGGATCCTAAATTGAATCAAAGTGCATTTTTTTATTAGCAAGATTTGTTGAACCTTACCGATAGCTCGTGCTGGCCGATGATCAATTCAATATGGTACCTATATGTATTATATCGAATGATAGTGAAATAAGAAAAAAAGGAATAAGGTGGGAGGAGAGAAGAAGAGAGAGAGAGAGAGAGAGAGAGAGAGAGAGAGAGAGAGGAGAGGAGACCTACCTTTGATGATTGGCGAAGATGTTTGCCGAAGATGAGAATGAATGTTGGCGGTGGATGGCAGTCAAAGTGAGAGCTTCAACAAGAGGGCGATAAAGAAGGCAATGACTGGGGCAAAGAGGCCAAGGTTTCTTTACACACGAGAGGGATGCAAACGAAATCCAAAACGAGTTCTGTTGTATTCATTTAAATGGGTCAAATCAGATCAAACCTGAACTCGCCATCCAAATCCCTAAGTGAACCTATTCTTCTTGTGAATTGTTTTGGTTTTAGGCCGGTACGATTTGGTTTGCCTGAACCAAGCGGTTTGGCATGGTTCGAGGAACTTTGTGTATCGATTTTCGATCGGTTCAATTCATGCTTGAAATATTAGCAAAAGTGGAGTTGCTCAAAAGCATGGTATTTGCTTACATACGTATGTATATATCTATTTTTGTACCCACAAGCTACAAATAAAGACCAAATTTTTGTACGCACTTGATACATAAGTTAAAGACTACCAGAACATATAATTTATGGTTTATAGGTAGGTATAGATCATTAATGGTGGGGATCACCAATTTGGAAAGTCCATTATTGATTTTGAATTATTAATTTATTGATTCAGCATATAAACCCCATTTGATAGAGCATTTGACAATAAAGCTTTTAATAATAGAGCTTTTAGCCGTAGAACTTTTAGAAGTAGAGTTTCTATAAAAAAAGGTATTTTTTGTTTGGTAATTATATTTTGTATAGTACTTTCATCTAACTATTTGTATTATCAAAACTATTATTTTAAATTATTCTTAATTTATAAATTATTATAACAATATATATATAATAATATCATTTATAATACTAAAATATATATTATAATATTATGTATAGTATAAGAAAATATAATAGTATTATAATATAACAATCATTAAAATATAATGTTGTAATATTATTATATTATTTTATTTTATACTAAATAATTATATTATAGTTATTATAATATTAAATATGGTTGTTTTTGTGATTTGGATCTGATTTTCAAATCCAAAGAAAACAAATTTCCCAAGTAGAGCATTAAAGCTTTTGTGTTATCTTAAAAGTAGTATTAAAATTTTTACCAAACATTCTAAAATCACTGAAAAGTGAGATTTTGAACCAAGCAGAAGCTCTACCAAACATGCATGCATGCGTGCGTGTGTGTGTTGGTGTTGGGCAGGGGGTGGGCGCTGAGATCATCAAGAAACAGTGTTTTGAAGGTCTTTTAAAAGCTGCCTAAGCATTGCATTTGTGTTTATGTACAGTTGGGTGTCACATGATACGATGGCAAAATCAAATATCTCTTAAGTATGTTGTTTGCTTTTCCGTATCTTGAGTATTGTTCATCACAAGGATAGAAAGAGCCCTGTTTTGAAGATATTCCTGCACTTCTTTTTCTCTGTGTTTTGGAGACCACTTGAAGTTGAAGTTACCTTTTAGGATACTGGGCACATGTTTAAAATTTCTTAACATGCAAGAATTCTTGTCAATAGTTTAGTGAAATTTACTCATCCTTTATTAACCTGTTTGCTTCCCCTTACTTTCCATGGCAGTCCAATTCGCTCACTTATTGAGTCAGGTTTCAATGCAAATAAAAGATCAGATGTGAGACTTTATTATGGAGCAAGAAACCTTCAGAGAATGGCTTATCAGGTCTGCAAGATGGAATTCAGTGTGATATACAATTTATTGTATTACAGTTCTGTTTGCTGTATTGGTCTGATAAATCAAACAAAAAAAAAAATTGAACCTTATGGTGCTCTTCTACTTCTTTAGGATAGGCTCAAGGATTGGGAATCTACTGGTGTTAAAATTATACCTGTTTTGTCTCAACCAGATGATAGATGGAAAGGTGAACAAGGCTATGTACAGGTAATGCTTTAATTTTTTTGACATTATAATTTGATTAAACAATTAGTACTTTCTGTATTTTTAGTTTACAATTTTTCCTGAACTTCTTGCAGGCCGCTTTTTCTAGAGTCAAACAAATTTCAGATCCTTCATCGACTGGGGCAGTGCTCTGTGGGCACAAACAGATGACTGAGGTATGACATATATCTGAGTCACTAGTGATTATGCTCCTTTATATTCCTTGAGCAGCTGCAGTAATTTCTTGTTCTGCTGCTATCATCTAGGCAGAAGATGTTGATTAAAGGGCTGTTTGGATGCCCATATAGTTCATACAATGAAATATATCCATTTATTGGTAAGGTTGTGAATAAGTTAGCCAAACAGAGTTTCTTTTCTCTCTCGTATCTAAGAAATCCTGAGCTTTTAGATTTTACAATCTAGGAAAAATGAAAACTACCTACTGAGGGGACCCTGTTATCCTGAAAAATCAAGATTTTAGTTCTTTAGAAACCCTCTTTCAACCAGTGTTCTTTCTTTCCATTGCATTTTTGAGATGGTTAACTTATCTGGAGACTAATCATCCATGCATCCAAACATGTCCTAAGAGCCTACATTAGTTGTCTCTATTAGTCATTTTTGACATTGTATGAGTAACAATGTTGTGAAATACTGTGGGATTATGTCCCCTTACGATTTTTAGAGTGTGTTATTTGTATCCAGTATGCTATAATGGTCTGTGTGTGTGTGTGTGTGTGGCTCTGCAGCCAACCAAATATTCACTAAATTGGCAGAAATATTTTCCTTATGAAACATAAGGAACCAACTGAAGTTATCTGTAATCATAGCGATGTCTTGAATTAGATATCTCAGTCAAACTACCAGGCATGGACAAACCTATACCTGACATGTATTCTCCATCGTAACCCAAAATTTTGCAGCTTACAAGATATCACGGTTCTTTTTTAACAGTGGGTCTTGTCCCTCACAAAGACGCCTTTTATTCTTGTGATCTGATCCCCCTATCTCTCACAATCCTGTTTGTTCAATCTTTCTCTTATCATTTGCCCTTCTAGAATAAAGGTTTATGAAACCACTGAGACGCCAACCTTCAGATCGTTGCCTTATACCGATCCCTCTACCAATTTTTGCAGATCTGCCACAAGGTAATAACCCCCTGAATCTTCACTTAAATCACTCTCTGAAATACCTCAGTTCATGCTCTGAAGCTTTTCCAGAAGACGGTCCACAGCAAATAGCAAAACTTCTTAACATGCTCTGAGCATGGCGTGAGATCAGGAAAACCATGGGACATTCTCTCCCATGAAATATGATCTAACTTCCCATACCCAAAACCCACCCCAAACGCGCGTCTACTCCACAATTTTCTGTGAACATTTAAATGTGCACCTGGTGTATTGCTTGGCAACTCTGACCTGAACCTTCTCATATTTGTCTCCAATACCCTTATGTTAGGGTAGTTAATTTTTCTTCCATAATCACCATGATTCCACCTAACTGCTAAAACCTGAAGCAGACAGATGCAATTAGTGCTTTCAGGGCAAGAGTTGAATTCATTCTTCCCAAAGCCCATGCTAGTGCATCATTCTTCTTCACAATCACTTGCAACTCAACATTCACCTGGTGCAGTTGCATGCTAGCTCTGACCTGAACCTTCTCATGTGTGTATCCTAAATACTCTTACTAAGGTAGTGTAATGTTCCACCAGAACTACCATAATTTTGCCTAGCTGCATAACCTATAGAAGATGATGAACATTGTTCAAGTTTTTGAGAATCAGAGCTGCAGTCATATGATTATGTCATTCTATGTGCAACTTTTAATGCTTTGCTGCTTAAAGGATCATGGTGAAAGAAGGATGAGCACTAAAACTACAGCAATATCACTTTAGTTTTGGAATTCTGTTCTCAAGAAAAAAAAATCTGAGCATACTTGGAATGAGCTTTGTGGTTACTGGGATTTGTTCTCTTATGGACAATATTTCCGTGTCTTCAAAAGGTTAGTTGAACAATAAGAGGGATGTCAGAATATGCAAGAGAAAGGAGCTTGAGCATCCATTCGAAATGGTTGCGGTCAGCCTGTCTGACCAAGATGGAAAAGGTACGTGGATTAGACCCTTGAAAACAAAGTCAGGAAAAAATAACATAAATGACACAATGTGCTTCAGAGCAAAACAAATATATTTGGATAAAAAATTTCATGGTTGAATTTTTTTTAAAAAGAAAATCAAACTAAGAAGAAATATAATCCCATTATAGGATTGGTTTTGCGGTTGCAGAGTTATTTTGACAAAAGGACAATGCAGGCAGCATGATGCTCCATGAATGCTGGAAGAAAATGTAGGAGACACTATTATCAGCTTGATAATGACATTTGCGCTGATCACTTCATGTTGACTTGTTCAGGTTCTTTTTTGATGTTGGATTTTGTGCCTTGTTACATAAAAATCTAGCTCTAATCTTATACATCATTATGGTATTTATGTAGTGGTTACTCTAAATTTGCGATCTTTCAAGATCGCTGCGACTTTTCTGATGCTCGATGTTGTATTTGTAGGCAACTTTAGGCACTTCTGCTAATTTGTTTGATAAAATATTAAAATTTGCATAATAGGTATTATTTTTGGTATGTAATAGTAGCGTGGCCTCATTAGGACATTGTAGAAGTGATGTTAGCTGATGTCTATGATCACATGGCAGGATGTTACAACTCTGCTCGTTGCTGATGGCGTACCAAAAGAAAGAATCCTGAAGAACTTTTAATGATGGACCATGCAGGATCCCTTTTTGTTGTAACATTTTTGACAAAAACCATCAGTTATTCTTGCCAAAGCTATGATCATTTGATTGAGCTTGGAATAGATTAAGATTTAATAATTTGTCAAATTTTGATCCTGCCCCCCAATATCTTGACATAATCTAATACTAGGATTGAAATATTTAACGATGTAGGGAGCTGCATATGCAAATCTCAACTTTATCATATATAAACTTTGGCAGGCCAATGATGTTTTCAGTTGTCCCGCCATAATTTGCAGCAGAATAAATTATTATTAGGTTCAAGTCAACTCCTTGAGAACTTGTAAACCACTTAAAATTTGGCTTCCTTTACATCTTTGATTGAATTTTCGACCCTCTCAGCTTGATGGAAATTACATGAAATAAAGGCTGCAGTGAGAGCCATCAAACATTCTAATCAGTGATCCAGGACTCCATGTCATGGATGATTTAGATGAGGTATTTAGAATGACGTTTAGTTTGAGCATGCTTACCAAAGTGTTCCAGCTGGGAATTCTTATGATGCCCATTTGAGAACTGAATACCATTTGATCCCTCCTGAATCCCAAACACGACAAACACGCAGAGATTGAAAGTATAATTTCAAATTTAGGTGGCTTGAATAAGATAAAAACTTGTATCTTATTCAACTTAACTAATCCTTTTCCCAACTATCCAAATCTCAGATCAAAATATTAGAAATTCTGAGATGATATTTATGTACAAGATTCACCAATTAACACCAATTATTACCTTTGGATGGTGACCACAATTAAACCTCACCATTGTCTCGCTTTGTAACAAAGTTAGTTGCCTGTAAACCAGCTAGGGTACATCTCCAGCCCCATGCCAATAGCAGAAGGTATGCAGCTTGAAAAATGAGAAGCTTTGCTTAACACAGTTGCAACCATGGATCAGTTCAAGCCAATAGCAGTCGAGAACCAAATTTAGGCACATTCAAACATTTGCAGTTGCATAATTTAAATTGAGTCATCCCATGTCATCATAGTTCCGTTGGAAGCAACAAGGAACCATCCCAGACGTGCAGTTCTCCAAAGAACATGGGTACCAAAGACAATCACACAAAGTTTCACGCATTCAAAACATGCATGTCCATCTTGATTTTGTAGATAAAAATGGCAATGGGATGGGGTGAAGGCAGAAAGCTCCTCTCCATCTACATCTTCATTTCTATCCTCATTCCTGCCAATGGAAACAAGAATTTCCCCATCCCCTGCTTACCTTATTTTTAATAAAATCCCTACATTCATTCTCACATCCCCATCCCATCGGAGATCCTATCCCCATCAGCTCTGTTTTTAACATTAAAATATTGTTTTTAAAAAAAATAAAAATAAATTTCGTTTTATATAAATAATAGAATAGATTTAAATAAATTTATCGTAATTCCAAATTTTATAAGTGAATTCATAAAAAATATACTAAATTATAACCTCAAAGAGTATAGCAATATAAATTTGTAATCGTAAACTAACTCATCTAATCCTTTTCTCAATTATATGGAGAAATTTATAATCATAAACTATTTTATAAAAAGAAAATACATCCAATCATATAAGTCTTAGTAAATATAGAGAAGATGAGCCTATGCAGTCTTAAGATATTTTTAAATTATAAAAATAATATTATTTATATAATAAAATATATGAGGATTTCATGGGATAGGGATTGAGAATCCCATAAGATGAAAAGTACCTTTCTCATTCTTGCTCCATCCTTATTTATAAAAATAAATTTTTTTTCATCTTTATAGGGAGAGAATTTTCTCTATTCCTGTTTCGAATCTTCATAAGAATTGAAGAAAATGAAACATATTGCAATTCCTACTTATCCAATCACTTCCCAACCAAAAACAATAATGGATGGTTAGTGCTAAAACTAATTCCAACTATCGTTACCTCCATCTTTCTCTGCTTTCCATTTGGCTCTAATGATATACATTGGTGGTTGTGACTGTGGTGAAGATGGTGGTGCTCATGCTAGTGGTGAGGTTTATTAGTAAATTCACTGGACTTTGACACTTACATATCGATGAGATGATACAAGGAAGTGCATATCAGGAAAGAGAAAAATTTATAGTTCTTCAAGCATCTAGTAATTGGTAAATTAATTAAAGTCATATATCATATATGTATATTTTTAAAAATAATTTAGAAAAAAGAGAGAAGGGTTTGAAGATTTCGTTTCTATGAGATAGGATGGGCATTATATTTGTTGCGCCACTAGGATATAAATTGAGAATGGGATGGAGTATAGAAAGTTAAGATTAGATCAGATTAGATATAACCTAGTTTTGACCCATCTTTTTGTCATTTGTAGTAGTAGTGAGTTTAGTGAAGAAAAAGAAGAAGGTGATGATGTGATGAAAAATAAGAAAAAAAAAAGTGATGATAAAAATATAATGATAAAAAATATAAAATATATTATTTAAAATAAAAATAATATAAAATATAAAGTATTTTATTGATGTAATGTATATTTGAAAAGCTGAGAAACTTGATATTTTAGTAGTTTATTTTAAAAAGAATATTTAAACATAATATCTTATTTTCTGAAAATTTTGCCCAGGCTGCCGTGCCCGGCTAGCGTTTGGGATCGCGCAATCCTGTTAAAATGGGGTCCACTTTTTCCTCAAGTGCCGGTCACGTGCAGAATTCTAGCTTCTTTGAATCTGCGGGCGCATCGCCAGGTAGCCGTTGATAACAAGGTTTCCTTCTGGGAGGAACCGCCAAAGCCGTCCGACTCAAACAGCGGGTAGGAAGCGAGCAACGAGAAGAGAGAAAGCGCTATGCTTCGAGATTCTGACCTCCCCTGGCCGACCACCTCCCCGTTTTGAATCCAAGGAATATTTACCAAGGCTTCGTTGAACGGTACAATCCAAGTCTCTTTCTACTCTTTTCTGGTCTTCGTTGTGTTGCTTATGTTCATAGATTTCTTGGTTTCTTTGTCTCGATTATGGTGTCAAAATGATGTCGCTGTTCATAGGTTTTGGGTTGGGAATTTGGTTCCAATTATGTGATTTAGGTTGTGGATATGATGGATAAGTAATTGGATGGTTCGGTTCAGAATCCATGATTCGAGAATCCAAATTTCTTCTTTAAAGAGAAGTCCTTGGAAGCCCACTATTGTTGGATCATAAGAACAAGTTCCGGGACGGGTGGAAAATTGCCAGTTTTCTTTCCTTAGCTGTATGCGAAACAAATCGGTCACTTTCTGGTGAACTTTTTATCCGTGCAATAAGTTTTCTCCTATATCTAAGCAAAAAAAGTTAAGGAAAAGAAACAGAAGAAAGATGGGAAGGGAGGGAGCTTGAATCAAGATCGGAAGGAAAAGGAGGACACTTTCCTGCAAGCGTGTGATTTCTCTTGGAAATCCTTCACAAATATCTTTTTTGGATTCATTAGTAATTTCCCCCAGCTTGCTTGTGAAAAGCTGAATAAAACGTCTTGTTTTTCAATAAATTATGTAACAGCTAGCCTTCGATTAGTATGCCCTCGATTTTCTCTTGGATGGTATTGTTGACTATTTTTTTTTGCATATGTTCCCTTATTGAAGAAGGTGGCTTTACACTTACCAAATAAAATTATGGTTTGCAATCAAGATGTAATTTTATCTTGGTAAAATCGAATCACCTTGTTGCTCTGTTGATACTTCAGCAATATCTCAGTTGGATTTACCTTTTTTTTAAAAAAAAAATTAATACATTGAATGCTTAATCTGCTTCACTCAAGGTCTGTCAAGGGCGCAAAGAGCTAAGGATGAATCAAGTGGCAATGAAAGATGATGACATGCAATTGATCGGGAGCTTCCTCCGGTGTGCATCTAGAGGTGACAAAGTAGGGTTGAATCAAATGTTAATGGATGGAACTTCACCAGACGTACAGGACTATGACAGGAGGACTGCATTGCATCTTGCTTGTAGTGAGGGTCATGCATCAATTGTGGAACTACTGATACAACATAATGCCAATGTCAATCCTGAAGATCGTTGGCAGAGGACCGTATGTTCTCATGAGATTTCTGATTATTTATGATGATGTAATATATATATGCTGATCATCAAAAAATTGATCTCTTAGTGTCATTTACTTTAGACATCCACATTTGACCGTCAACAGATGATGTAATGCATGAGAATCCAAGAAAATTTGACATGCAAATCTGTTCATCTAAATTCTTAAACCATTTTGCATTAAGCCATAGGGGAAAATTTTATGCATGCAAGGAACAAAAGAAAAAGTACGAATATGAAACATGTGAGCGAATAAATCTGCTTTTGTCTTATGTTCAGCATTAGCAAACAGTTCATATCCATACCCCAAACAATTAAAATTTTATAGAAGAAAAAGTATCCTTAACTTGTAACTATTTACTGTAAATGTATCACCAATGTAAGTTTATTCCTATTTGATTTTCCCAGTAGATCATGTCCTACGCTGAGGTAGTCAATGTTTTGAATTAACAATGTTCCTAGCCATACTCATGTATCAGCTAGTTAGATTATTATGTCCCATGGCTGAAATTGAACAAAAGTAAACCAATCAAGCAGGGACAGATTTAGTTAACTGAAACAATGCAGATTTATGTAGTTTGCCAAAAATTTAAAAGTGTGTCTGCTAGAAAAGGTGTTCTAGAAGATATATGAAAAAGTGGAGAACTTAAACAGAGATTGAAGATGATGGTACACAGGGAAATGCTAAAGAACTTTTGAATCTCCAAACCAGATCCTACTAAACAAAGCAACCCAAGACTATTTTAAGACGCACTAAAGGTCAGTGTCTACCATGGAATTTAAATAAACCATTTCCCTAAGTGACCTAAAACTGCCATACTGGGTTATAAAAGGGAGATAGCCTGATTTTGTTTTTAACACGTATGTGTTCATGTTTCATTTTCTTTTTCTGAGTTGCATTAACTCAGTAATGTTCTTTGACTTTCGAATTTGATATTACTATAACTTTTCTCTTCCATTTCTTCTCTGTAGAAATGGCAATAGCAACTTTAATTCCCTTTACTGACTTCTAGCTCTTTGTGTATCAAGCCATTGACAGATGCCAGATATTATGGACATAAAGATATATGCAGAATTTTGGAAGTGCATGGAGGCAGGGGTTCCATCAATGATTCCTCCCTGGTAACTGTTTTTTTTTTTTTTTTTGTACATTTAGATGCATTTATTCTTGTAAATGTTCATTCTTATGCAAGTTTGATATGTTGATTGATTGCATAATATTTGTAAATTGATGCAATCCTACTACCATGACTTGTTTCCAGGGTTTAAATCATTTAAATGTATATATTTGACTTTGTACTCTAGCCAATATCTGTGCAATTATTATTATTTTTCTGATAGTTTACTCCTCAATTTTGAGATATGAGTTTTATTATGGTTTATAAATACCATTCAGCAGGAAAATAAGTTGTCTGGCAATATATACCTGTGGGCCTGCTGAATTGCAGGCGCATCTTAAAGAACATGATGCAAGCTCAGAAAGCAAATGAACAAGTGAATTTTGAAGAACAAAAGAAGGGAGGCCAGAGGCCCAGGTCATCATTTATGGAATAATCTCAGATTTATCTGCTGTTGGTCTTAAGTGGAGACCAAGGCTGCATATAGAGACCTGCTATTATTGTAAAGAGCAAATATTTCAGTCAGGGAGGCAAGTGTTGTGTCCTAGCCACCAATAAGGTGTGAACTTGTGCACATCTCAAAGGTGTGACCATGGATAATTCTGATTTTGATAATCTTTCCAACAAAGTCGTTCTATGTTGCCTTTGAAATTTAGGGGGGCACATAAAGAAACAGCTGCAAATGGGTTACCTACTCAGAGTCATACAGTTCAATGGACCACACCCTTACCATACACAAGGACATGTGGTAAATTTGCATGCAGTATACAAGTTTTGTAATCAATATCTTTAATGTCACAGTTATGTGATTGATCTAATTCTTCCCTGCATTTGGTTTAATAGTGTCTTACTTTTCAAACTCAAGATAAAACTTCCTGATTATTTATAATTACAACATTTTATAATCATATCAAGAGTTACATTTTCCAATTGCTGATATGGAGGCTCGATACAAGATAGAAACCTAACAATACCAATATAAAATAATAGATCATCTACTTTTAAATTTCAGATGGTCTTGTTATCAGTTGTGGGTCTGTCATTCACTTCTTTGCACTGGAGGTAAAGTTGAGATTGTGGACATATTGGATATGTGGAGATTGTGGACATATTGGATATGTGATCTTTGTAAATCTTCATGCATTGAGCCTTAACGATAAAATCAAGCCTTGCCATGACTCATGGAGTTTGGAATAGGTGATCCTTCTTCCTCGCTATTTTTTATATGGACTACATCCTCTGCCATTATAAGCCTTTTTGAACCTTCTTTGTGTTACTTTGGTTCCTTAGATCCTCTTTCTAGGTATGCTGATAATGTATTGAGGCCTCCTTAGATCCTTTGTACATGCCTAGATCATTTTAGTCCTCTCCCTACTGCATCATCTTGCTTTTCACAAGCTTGTAAATACTTAGATCTTCTGCATGAATTTCTTTTTTTTTTTAAAATGTATCATCTATGCTACGCCTCTCATGGACTTAAATATGTATTTAACTGTTACTCTTATCTTTGTGAACTTTAATGTAAGTGTATAGACCTTCTTTATACCCAATATCATGATCCATACATTGTACGCCATATTACTATCTAATGAACATGTTTTGCATATTTGGTTTGGGGCAGAGTTGGCTCTCGTTAGGTTAGCAGTCTCCATATTTTTATCGTAGTTCTTTTCCTTTATTTTTATAATAAATCTTGAGAGAGGTTCTTCCCTCTCTTTCTCCTCAAAGAAACACAAGAGAAAAGGGAAAAAAGGAAAAAAAAAAATGTTGCATCTTAATTGAAACAGCACTGGCATGAGATGTTAGAAGAACCTTTCTATTCTCCTACTTTTTTTTTTCACCTATCTGGCACCCTAGTATATTTCTTCAGCTTGTTTTAAGGTGTTTGAAGACAAGTGGAGAGTATTGAACTTTCAAATTTGTTGGCCATAAATTCTGCAAGGCCCCTTCTTATTTCTAGTTTCTGAAAATTTTATTCCATATAATTTAGTTCTTTTGAGCAAAGAACCAATTATTATATATATTATGTTTATCAGTTCAGTTCATGTTGTAGGTGCTTAATTCATGTTAAAACATTGTTAATTGTATGCATGAGTGAATGATTTGTGAAATTCATATATTTGTTCCTTTTTATGGGGATATATGGAGGGTAAATCTAAGGACTCCTGATTGTCCTGCCAAATTTATAATCCCTCGTCATTGTGCACAGAGAATTCATCATGAACATGGTTTAAATGATGCAAACATTGACCCTTCAGAGCTGAGCTTGGAGCACTCTTCAATAATTGAGCAGGTAAAATATAATATAATCTCTTTAGTGATTTGCTATACCATGTTAATGTGAGGGAAGGGTTTCTTATCATTGCTATATTCCTTAATCATTTCTTCAAGAACTAGATTGTTTCTCAAGATTTCATGACCTTGCATTCTTTATGATTCATTAAGAACGTTCTGTATATAGATGAGGATAGATATGGTCATGGAGAAATACAAAATCTTTGAAATCTTATTTTTTGTTCTAATATAAAATCATTTTCATTCAATGCAAACTTTTGGAAATTCTTTTCCATTCTTTAGGCACCACTCAGATAATATTCTCAAAGAAAGTAATGATTTGAACTTAAAATTTGAAACTTTGCTTGGAATTTGTTGATTGATGCAGCTTGAAAAACCTAAACTCAACCTCATATTCAGCTAGATGGCATTCCCATTGTGAGCAAGCTTAACTATATAAATCAATGGAAGAATCTTGATATTAATCCATTTCAAGCAGAGGAGTCACAAGTATGGACTTGTTCAGGTGCTAACTCAGCTAACATGAATAACCAGGCCAATCTAACTAACTTGAAAGTCTAAGGGTTCCTATTGCTGCCAAGAACAAGATGATAAAAAGCTCAGTTTGAAATTACACATGTTGCATCCAAGGTCTTCATCTCGGTATCAGTGATGTGCTGATATATTACTGATTTGGTATGATATGATATTTATTTCATATCAAAATAGCTTTCAAGCACTTTTTATAATGATACTGCTTAAATAGTACCCGATATCAAGCAGAACCAGATGGCTTTGCTCAGTTCGGACTGATACGGTCTAATTCCCATACCAAACTAGCAAACCGACCTAGTTTTGCACTAATTCAGTATGGCATCTTCCAAACTGGATGATTCAGGTCGGTTTTGCAGTCCTTGGTTGCGGCATGTGGAAATGATAGCTTTCAAATAAAACAGCAGGCTTATGATCTATGTCTAGATCCACATAGGTTGTTCATGCAGATTCACAAGTATACTCTATAAGGGACAAACAAAAATGCTTCACTTAAAACCACTATCATTTCCTTGTGGCAGGAGCAGTATATAACAACTTTGAGATTTATGCATGGCCTTGGGAATGAGTAATGGTGCTTGCTTTAAA
Source organism: Calamus simplicifolius (assembly GCA_900491605.1). Classification (NCBI taxonomy): domain Eukaryota; kingdom Viridiplantae; phylum Streptophyta; class Magnoliopsida; order Arecales; family Arecaceae; genus Calamus; species Calamus simplicifolius. Next base: position 476,276 of record UESW01004239.1, on the reverse strand, counting down.
CCAGATCCATCCAGGAAATCATAGATTTATCAGCACCTGGTGAGCTTTGCTGCCCATCAAGAGGGCATAACTTACAGAGCAACAATATACCATGGAACAACAGATTTTGGGCAACTCAGGCTAAACTGTTCATACCCTGGTTGCGATGTTTTCCATTCACATAAACACTTTCTTTGTCTGTCATAAGTGCAAGCATCACCTGGATATTCTGCCTCACATAGTTAATCCAAGGTTTTGGCTTCGTCCAAGCTCTATGCAGAGACAACGGGTTAACTCATGCTAGTAATGTGCTAAGCATATTATAGACATGAGTCACGGATGTCAGACCTAGTCTGCTTCAAGGTTGAAACTTAATTAGTGCAGGGCCATGCCTTTTCTGTGTCTTAAGAATTCCTAATATGGCTTGACTTTTGCCTTCTTAAGCTTTTCCAGCACTATTGAAAATGACGTGCTTGTTCATTTATTATTTCTTTAGATATTTTCTTTCTTACAATGACTGTCCTTTATGTCTCTTATGTGCCCACCTAATGTCTTTGGTTTTATATTTGTCTTGATAAATTTAATTTACCAGATTTCTATCCACAGATGCTCAGAACTGGATATCAAGATTAATGCCTTTTTATAATTGTTCTTCATGCTTTCTTTTATATTTAGCTTTTGCCTTTGGTTCCATATTTTCTTTAATAAATTCATTTATAAGATACATGTTCTATGGTAGATATTAAGGTAAATACCTTTTCTTCATTACATTTTGATTTTGGATTATGGCCTCAACTTGAATATGGTCTTTACTGTTTGACATTCTGTTGAATAGAGAATCTGAAAAAAATGAAATATATTCTGGCAAAATTTGCAGGGAATTTTTGGAAAATCTGAAAAGGTCAAGTGGCGTGGGACATGGGTTGTTAAAACAATAATCAAAACAAGAAAGCCTTCTCCTGAAAAAATGTATTTTTCTTTATATGCTGTTGCTTTTCATTGGTCTTGGGTTTAAATTTCTAAAAGGATTCCATGAATACTTTTATTTTTTATTTTTACTATATTGACATTGCAGGAAATGGTATGCCAATGAAATTTCTCGTCTAAGGGAACTTCGGCACCCCAATATTTTGCAGTTTCTTGATGCAATAATACATGAAGATGAGATTATCTTTATAACTGAGTACCTAACAAAAGTATGTCCTCACATTTTTTGTTAATTATAAATTGTAAAGCCATTGATTTCCATCTCTTTTTACCGATATTTGATAAGATGCTTATATTAATCTAGTCATATATTTTCATTATATTGTAGTTACTCTTTTTTTTTTCCATCACTGCTTCTTCTAATACTATCTTAACCTTCTTGATATCCTTCAAGAAACATTTTGTCATGCCAAACTCGTGTAAGGTAATATTCTTTGTAGATAGCTAATTTTATACGTGCTCTGGCTGAACTAAATGCCCTAGTAGCTTCCACCGGTTAAAGGGAAAGGTTACAAATGTTCCATGAAATTTGAATAAAGGCATAATCTTGGATAGAGATGTAAATCTTTAGTTCCATCAATCAACCTTTCATTTTGCCAGTCCTATTAATATGACTTACTAGGTCCATTGGAGAATATAATTAAACCATTTCAATACAATTATTAAGAGGGTCTTCAGGAAATGTTTCTTTATCAATCAGGCAATATGAGAAGTTTTAAGTCAAAGAAATATTAGCTACCAAATGTTATCTGTAATCAGTATTCAATAGTTTATGTTTCAATAAATTTGATATTGCTAATGATTATTGGCATACTTTGTATTATTTGGCTAATTCAACAAGCTATCTATTTGTTTTGTGCAATTTGCTCTCATATGTAGCATTAGCTAAGTGATGAAAATTGAGCATTTTGGTCACTGGAGACACCTTGAGTTTTATTTAAAAAAGGGCACCTTAGTGCATGAGGCTTTTGCTATTGTAAGGTTTGGGAAAGCTCAGATATATGCAGTCTTATTGTTGCATGCGGGGAGGCTATTCCATATTTTAAATATGTGACATTAGGTCAGAATGAAGCAACCTTGTTGTTGTGCCAAGGCCTGCCCTCTCCAACCTAGGTTTTATTTAAATTAATAAAACCCTAAAAAGTGGCACTTGGATGTGCTGAACTACCTTGTCTACCTCCTCTTCTTCGGTCTTCGTTTTCTTTTTTCTCTTTCTCGAATCTCTCTTATTAAGCTAACTTCCATATTGCTCCATTATTTTAGGGTTAAATTGTTGAGACAAACCCAATGATTCCTAAACCAATTGCAGCGAAAAATCTCTAGATCTGAACCAAAATAGCCACCAAGAGAGAGAATAGGACAGTCATTTGGTCTTCCATTAGATTATTGCTTAGTATTGTAGCAGTTCAGGACTTGGAGCTGGAGTAGATGGATATGAAGACAGCATTCCTCTATGGACACTTTGAGGAGAGCATCTATATGGAGCAACCACCAAGGTTCAGAGAATCAGGATCAGATGGGAAGGTCTGTTTGTTGAAGAAATTTTTATACTGACTGAAGTATCACCGAGGCAGTAGTACAAGAGATTTGACACTTATGTCAAGAGCATTAGCTTTTCCAGCATGCAAGAGTAAGAAGGTTGTATAGGAACTAAAGGCAGCTTTATCTCGGGAGTTTGAGATGAAGGATTTGGGGCCTACCAAGAAGATCCTAGGGATGGAGATCATTAGAGATAGACCCAAGGGTATTCTACATTTATCTCAGAATGGCTACATCAAGAAGGTTTTGAAGCGATTTGGGATGGAGGCCAAACTGGCGGCATTTCCTTTGGCGGCACATTTTTTTTTTGTCGAAGACCATGTCGCCACAGACTAAGGTGGAGGCTCAGGAGATGAAGAAGGTACCGTATGCTTCTAGTGTTGATAGCCTTATGTATGCCATGGTATGTTACAGGCCAGACATAGCCCATACAATGAGTCAGGTGAGTAGATTCATGGCGCAGCCTAGCAAGGAGCACTGGAGAGCACTGAAGGGGATCTTCAGGTACTTAGTGAGAACAATTGGAGTTGGCATGTACTATGGACACAGAAAGGTGCTGAGGGATCTAACTTGTCTAAGGAGGCTCATGGGCAGTTATATGGGCATGTGAATGTAGACTTTGGTGGAGCTATGGATACCAAGATATCCACAACATGCTTTGTGTTCAGCCTGTTTGATGGTCCAATCTCGTGGAGATCATGTTTGCAGCCCATCACGGCCTTATCTACCATGAAAGGCAGAATACATAGGCATCACAGAGGCAACGAAGGAAGTCCTATGGCTGAAGGGCATGCTAGAGATGAGCCTTGCTCAGAAGGTCATCAGGTGCATAGTAATAGCCAAAGTGCCCTGATGCTTGCACAGAATGCAGTCTATCATGCCAGGACGAAGCACATTGACATCATATACCATAAGATCAGAGAGCTGATAGAAAAGGTGAGGTGAAGCTGGTAAAGGTACACATCAAGAAAAATAAAGCAAATGCACTGACCAAGGTTTTTCCTTGGGACAACTTTCGAAAGTGTTTCATTGATGCAGCTGATGGACACGACGGACGTGCCGAGGCCTTAAAGCACCAAGGTGGAGATTGTTAGACTAGATGTGGTGCTCCTAAGGCCTAGTAAATCATGGGAAGGCTAAGGTCCACACTTCATGGGCATCATAAAGGGCTAGAGCTGTTTCTGGGCTCTAGGTTGTCTCAAGGCTTATGTTGGGCTATGGGCTTTGAGGGGGGGCTAACTTGTATTGGACTGGATGAGTTCAAGGGTTAAATTAAATTAAGTTACGGGTGTACATGGGCTTAGGGGTTAGTTTAATCTCATTGGATTGCCTATGGGAGTTTTTATTGAGTCTGGGCCAAGCCCACTTGGCCAACTATTTAAACCCTGGTTTTTGGGGTTTGTAATATAGAAAACTGATTCTTTTCTTCCAAGAAACATCTTCTCTCTTACCAGAGCCATCGCCCCTACCTTCTCCACCAGTGAAAACCAAGGATGTGGCCCCTCTCTCTCCTCCATGTCATTTCTCTCTCTTGATCGGGTGGTTGGGGCGGCTCTCTCTCTCTCGTAGCGTCTCTTTCTCTCTTTAGGTGTGGATCACTTTTTTCCTCATCCAAAAGAAGTTTTTAACCTTATCTGCTAGAGAGATAAGTGCACGGATCCTAAGGATGCCCATTTTCTCTCTCTTAGGCATCCTTTTTTCTTTCTCTAGGGGCACACATTCCAAGGATGTCCCATCTCTATCTCTTGGGCATCCTCTCTTTCCTCTTTTGCGAGGGGATCAGGTGGCTTCCTTCTCTATGCTTGGGCACCTAATTTTGGTCCAGATCTAAAGATTTTTCATGGTCGTTGATCTCTGCATTAGCGGGTTTTGCATCAACAAACAGCAGCAAAGACTTGTCTTCCTCCTCCATCTTCATCCCAACATTCAACAACTCATTGCTGATCTGGTCAAACACCTAGATGTGAGCCACCACGTCTTCACCTTCTATCACTTGAAGGATGTAGAGGCGCTTATTTAACATCGCTTGTTGCCCATATTTTTTTCCATGTAAAGAGTGTGCAACTTCAACTAGAGTCCCTTGGGGGTTTCTCTTCTAGCACTGAATAGAGGGCTGAATCTGCCAAACACCCTCTAATCGTTAAGCACGCTCGTTTCTCCAAAGACATGTACTGTCGATCTGACTTTCCATGTAGATATTCTTCCAATGCCAGATCCAACTCATACTGAACTAGAAGATCCTCTACCCGAACTTTTCACGTAGAAAAGCTCCCCTTTCCATCAAATTTCTCAAAACCACCTTGATGCTACTACCCATGGCTAGATCTCACATAAAAAATACAGCAAAAAATATCAAAAAGATTGAGAAATACCTTGATGGAGAATTGCTGAAATTTTTTAGCTTTTTGAAGATCCTTCAATCCCAGATTTGCTCTTTTTTCTTCTTGCGAACTTGGGCTCTAATACCAATTATTGAGACAAACCCGTTGATTCCTAGACCAATTGCAGTGAATCCCCGAATTAGGACCAAAATAGCTACCAAGAGAGAGAGTAGGATAGCCACTCGGTCCTCCTAAGAGAGAGAAAGAATCCCCAAGAAAGAGGACTCCTAGGAGAGAGCAACTTGGGGCACAAGTTAGAAAAAGAAAGAGGGACATCTAGAGAGAGAAAGAGGCATCCCAAGACTTATGCCTCTCCCTTTCTTAGAGAAAGAACCCATCGTACACTAGGAGAGATAACACCCATCTAGAGAGAAAAAATTGAATGAGAGAGAAAATTACCTAGAGAGAGCAAGCTTTTAGAGAGAGAAAGTCAGCCAAGAGAGAGAAAAACCATCTGCTCCTTAGGGATCATGTCTCTCCCTTTTTAGAGAGAGAAAATGCCGCATGCTAGGAGAGAAGGAATGATGCCTAAAGAGAGAAAATGTCCTAGAGAGAGAGCCATACGTGGGAAAGAGAGGTGGTGCTTTAGGGTTTCTCATGCCTCTAGAGAGAGAATGGGCGGTGGCTAAGGTGAGGAAAGAGAGACAAAACCTATTTTCTTGGAAAAAAAGAATCTTTGTATTTCTTTTACAAACCCTAGGGTTAGGATTTAAATACATGGCTAAGTTGGCTTGATCCTGACTCAGAAAAACTTTCATGGCTAACCGATGAGATTAGGTTAATCTCAAGCCTATGTACACCCATCACTTAACTCAATCTCAAAATCCTTGGACTTACATCTAGTCCAATACAAGTTAGTCCCCTCAAAGCTCATAGCCCAACATGGGCCTTGAGATAACCTAGAGCCCAAAACGAACTCTAGAACCCTCCATGACGCTTCATGAAGTATGGACCTTGGCCCTCCCATGTTCTCCTGAGCCTTGGAAGCACCACACTAGATCCAACATAGATCTATTGCTTAGCTTATTAGGTGCTTGTGGTACCTATTAAGGTTATGGGGTCAAACTTAACTATTGTTTTGTAGTTTGTTTGCCTACTCTTCTCCAATATCTCTTTTCTTTTATCTTTTCTCTTCTTCAAGTCTCTCTTTTGTTAAGCTAATTTCTATGTTGCTCCATTATGTTGGGGTTAGATCTATTGCTTAATTGGTGTGGTACTTACTAAGATTGTGGGTTCAAACTGAATTATTGTTATAACCAGTGTTTTATGTCCTTACAAGATGTCCCGTGAGAGGCCAAGAGAAATTGCTACCGCAAGTATTGGAATAGAATTGTCCTATCATCGTTCCAATGTCTTAATCGGCAAGTTTTAGGACAGCCTCTATTCTAAGCGTCAAGACAGGATGGGACAATGTTTCATTTCATAAAAAAAAACCAAAATGGCCCTGTCCCATGAGATTTAAAACCTTAGTTATAATGTCAAATGAGTAAAGCTCTTCTTTTTTCCATTTGAGTAAATGAAATCCATAGTGATGAATATGAGCTTTGTATAATCTAATTTTGATTGATTTTTTAGATTTTGTTTTGGACCTGATCCACTACCTTGATATGAGTACAGAATATAGAACATAGAGTATAAAATATGATGCCTTTAATTACAAATCTATATGTTAACTCAAATTTGCAAGTTCATACAATTTGTATGGTTGGCATTATGGTGCAATTTTAATCCATCAGACTTATTACTCTTAAGTCTTTATGACTGGTTTCTCACATTACATAACTCTCATTGGATTGGTGCCAGACTTCTATTCAAGACAATTTGGACAAGAGGAGGGGCCTGATATTTAACCTAGAGGATTGATTAGCATGAAGAGAACATCCCTTATTGTTTGTACATTTAGTGCAACCCATAATTACAATGAGATACTTGTATAGAAAAATTTTGTAGGATAAATAAATCTGTAATTATTTCATATAATCAGTTTTTATTTTCAACTTGATTGGTTTAGATCCTTGTATGTCATTTTTGTTTTCAAAAACAGTGTTAAAATTGACAAAGTTTCTCTACAATTTATTTGAATTCCTTCAAGTTATTGAAGATTTTACATCCTTGTTTCTAGTGTTTTGCAACTATCAATTTTTTTTTTTACTTTTTCTTGTGATTTCTTTCTTAGCTTTTCCAAAAGCCATTTTCTTGTTAGAGATATGCTGATAAGTTCTTTTTTTTTATTATTGGATTTTGTATGCTAGGGGAATTTGTTTGATATATTGAGAAGAAAGGTTCGACTTGACATTTTCACATTTGTGCGTTATGCCTTGGACATTGCTAGGTATGATTATCCATAAACATTTTGTTCATGTTTTGCATGGTTACCTTGGTTGATGAATTCTCATGCTTATAAAGAGTAGCAGTAAATAATGAATTGTAAACTTTTCAAACTCATGCTTTTCTATTTGTCTGATAAATAAACTTTAGTTATTTCCATCAAATTAGGAGTTAATAATGCTATGGATGCATGTTGAATCAAGCAGTGCTGCTCATTAATAAAAGTAGCATACTATAAATGCAACAATTCAAAAAAATCTATTAAAACCAGTAATATATATCAATCAGTTGCATATTTCAGGAGCCTTAGTAAATAACAAATATAATAATACCACGACTAAAAGATTGAGGTTAGAATATTTACCAAAAATTTTTGCGTGAACACTATAAAATAAATATGTCTGGTGTCAAGTTATAGATATATATGTCTAGTGTCAATTAAAAAAATAAATAATTTCCTATTGTTTTGTTCTCATATTCAGCATGGACTATTGATGGACACCTCTTCATCCTAACCCAATTAAAAAAGAGAGCAAAAGGTTACCGTGTAGTGGATCATATCGTAGAAATAATTGACTATGATGTGCTCATATCTTAAAAGTACTGTAATATCTCCATTTTGCCTAACATCTATATTTCAATTTTATCAGATGTGTCTGAGCAGACAACCTAACATTAAGATTTCAATGATCAACTGTCAAAAAAATGTTTTTTAAGGAATGACACATATTCCCCTAAAAATTATTTCTTCATTAAGCATTTAGATTGTACCAATCATGCCATGCTTAGTTGTTTTTCATGATTGTGAAATTTTGCAATTTATGTATTTCACAGGGGAATGAATTACCTTCATCAACACAAGCCCCATGCTTTTGTTCATAACTATTTATGTATTAGGTGAGGTGCAGTTCTTACTATTCTATTTTTACTTTAGTATACAAAGCTTGTATTTATATAATATAGGGAATAATATTTTGTTTTATTTTTTATTAAAATTGTAAAATAGGTGGATAAGATAAAGCTTGATAATGAGTTTTGAATGACAATAAATTTGCCTGTGGAAGTGATTAATCAATTCTAGAGTTGGGTACCATTGTCATCAAAGTGCTACCACCATAACATAGAGCATAATGGACTATATGACATTTTATTATGTTGTCAAGGCATTGATATAAGACGTATCATATTTGATCCCAAAAGATGGAAAAAAATGTTTGTTGTTTACATATAAAGGCCATGGTTTCTGTTTTGTCAGTCATGAATGATTTTACATAAATTATTTTCATTTGCATTACAACATTGAGTTAAAGAGATTATTGTCTTGTGGCTATGATGATTGCATTTTGTTCTATGCTTCTTGTCAGAAAACGTGCAATGAAATTCTCTCACAATATTTCATTATGCACAATAATGAGTATATATATATATTGTACATTGACTATATATAAAAATCAAAAAAATTGAAAAGAATAAAACTAAAATATTCTATTCCTAACTAAATCCCCATATCAAGGGATTTTACTGGATCCCCGTATGAAGGGATTTCTACTACTAATTTTTCTTTCTAATGATTATAAAATCAGAAACTATCCTAAAATAGTTGACTTTCTAACACTACCCCTTAAGCTGGTGAATAGATATCATCCATTCCCAGCTTGGATATAATTGTTGAGAACTTGTGACAATTAAGTCCCTTTGTAAATACATCCGCAAGTTGCTCCTTTGTAGGCACATAGGGAGTACAAATCAACTTGTTGTCTAACTTCTCCTTTATAAAGTATCTATCAATCTTGATGTGCTTTGTCCTGTTATGCTGTACTGGATTATGAGCAATATTGATGACTAACTTGTTGTCACAGTATAATCTTATAGGTTCCTCCCACTTTATCTTGAGATCTTTAAGGATAACCTTCAACCATAGTAGCTCATACACACCTTGAGCCATAGCCCAGAACAACGCTTTTGCACTTGATCGAGCTACCATATTTTATTTTTTACTCCTTCACGTAATCAGATTGCCACCTAAGAATGTGCGATAACCTATTTTGGAACGTTTATCAATTGGAGATCCTACATAGTCTGCATCAGTGTAAGCTTCAAGAATCAGCCCCTCACTTTCTTGAATAAAATTTCTTTTTTTGGATTAGTTTTCAGGTAGTGGACTATCCGGTTTGCAACTTGTAGGTGAACTTCTTTAGGATTGTGCATGAATTGACTTACTACACTTACAACATAGGCAATGTATGGCCGAGTGTGTACCAAATATATTAGCTTTTCAACCAATTTTTGGAATCCTTGTCTACTGCCTTATCATCACTGACCTCTTCAAGTTTATGATTGGGATCAATCAAAGTTGAAGCAAACTTACACGCTAATTTACCAATTTCTTTCAAGAGGTTAACCATAGACTTTTGTTGGGAAATGAAGATCTACTTCTATCCCAAGGAAGTATTTTAACCTCCCCAAGTCTTTGATCTCAAATTCCTTTGCCAAGCAGCTTTTCAAGGCCTTTTTTTCTTTCTCATCATTTTCAGTAACAATTATGTCATCAACATACACCAGAATAGTAGTAACAAAGTTGTGTGTTTGACGAATAATGTATGATCACCTTGACTCTGCTTATACCCAGTATTGAGTATTACCTTTGTAAACCTGCCTAACCAAGCTCTCGGAGATTGCTTGAGTCCATATAATGCCTTTTTCAATTTGCACCTTGTTCCCTTTGATCTCTCCTCCAAAGCCCGATGGAACCTCCATGTACATTTCTTCTCTAAGTCATCATGAAGGAAGGCATTCTTCACATCAAACTATTGTAAATCATAATTGAAATTTGCGACCAAGGACAATAGAACCCTCACTGTATTCATCTTAGCCACCGGTGCAAATGTCTCTTAATAATCCACTCCATAGGTTTGTGTATAGCCCTTAGCAACCAACCTTGCCTTGTATCTCTCTAGAGATCCGTCTGATTTGTACTTCACGGCAAACACCCATTTGCATCCCACTACTCTTTTATTTTATGGCAGCTCTATGATTTTTCACGTTATGTTCTTCTCAAGTGCCTCCATCTCTACTCTAATAGCTTCTCTCCACTTCACATTAGATAAAGCCTCGGATAAGGTATTAGGAATTGGGATGATGGTTAAGTTGGCTAACAAACTTCTGTAAGATGGAGAAAATCTGTGAAAAGACATTGATTTGGCTAATGGATACCTTGGATGTTTAGTGCACTCTCTTGTTCCTTTTCTTAAGGCAATAGGTAAATCATGATCAAATGGAATAGGAGAAGAAATTGGGTTTGTACATACCTCATTTTCAGAAGTAGGAGTTGAGTTCTGGACTTGCACAAGATTAGATTCTGGATCTCTCCTCAAGTACACCTGTGCATACCTCCTATATCAAGCTTGTTATTGGTAGAGACTGTTTCGACTGTTTTAGGTTTGGTTCTTGTGGGGACAATTCGGGCTACAAGGATAGCTCCTTTGAAGGTGATCTGAACTGAGATGAGTAAGGTTATGAAATGGGTAAGTCAAGGAATAGTAGATCTTCTGCCTTATCTTTCCCAATAGAATTAGACTCCCCCGAAAAATAAGGCTGAGAAAAAAAGATTGGCCTTCCTCGAAAGCGACATCAACAAGATATAAAATTTTTATATAGGTGGGTGATAGCACTTATAGCCTTTCTGTGTTGGAGAATACCCGATAAACACACACTTGATTGCTCGTGGATCTAATTTACCTCTGTTGTGGTTAGACACATGAACAAAAGCTGGACAATCAAAGACTCGAGGAGTGAGATTATTTATGATTTGAATATTAGGATAAAACAGAGAGAGGAGTTGCATAGGGGTTTGATTGCCCAAGACTTTGGAGGGTAGTCGATTTAAAATGTGGACTGCAGTAAGGACAGCTTCCTCCTAGTATGATTTTGAAACTCGGTTTTGGAAGAGCAAAGCATGGGTTGTGGCAAGTAAGTGACCATTTTTTCTCTCAACAATCCCATTCTGTTGAGGAGTGTCTATACAGGATGACTCATGAACTATTCTTTCTTGTAGCAAATATGTTGAAAGAAATTGATTAAAATAAATCCACAAGACTCTAGTGAAATCATCGATAAAAGAAATAAACCACAGAGCTCCTATAACATTGAGAATTCTAGAGGGGCCCATATATTAGTGTGAATTAAATAAAAAGGAGAACTTCTATTATTACTCATTGGAAAAGAAATCCTTTTATGTTTGACAAATTCACATACCTCATAATGAAAATACTTTGCATTAACACCCTTAAACAAAGAAGGAAACATTGTCTTTAGAATAGTAAATGAAGGATGATCAAAATGAAAATGTTGACACCAAATGACATCATTAGTTGAAATAGAAAAACAAGCCTCTGAGAAAATATGCTTGACGGTAGGTGAGTATATGGCTGATGCATCAAGATAGTAGAGGCCACCCTTTTCCTTGGCAAGTCTAATCCTCTTCCCCAAACCTAATCCTGAAATACATAGTGAGAGGGATAAAACAAGGTATTACAGTTCATATCACGGGTTAGTTTGTAAATGGACAGGAGACTAGTGGATAATTTAGGAATATAAAGTGCATCTTTCAATAACAAGGACGGACTCAACTGAATGTGACCAACACTAGCCACCGTGGTAACAGAACCATCGACAATAACAATTTTTCTATTACTAGGACAAGGTGAATATATTGAAAAATGGACTGAGGAAGGTATCATGTGATCTGTGGCTCCATAATCAATGACCCAAGTGTCTTATATAAATCGGTCCGAGGCCTATAATCCATGAGAAAGGTACTTACCAGAGAGTGCTAATGAACGGGAGCCACTTGCTGCTCCAGTGATCCCAATAAACTTCAAAGATTCTCAATCTCGGCCCGATTAAAGTGGCCGGGAGTAGTCTCTCTAAGAGGCTGTGAAACCAAGTCTTTTGGAGTGGACTTTATGGTGGAGGTTTGATGAGGTTCCTACTGAATTTTTGATCACCCCGCTGACCCCATTCTCGGCTTGAAGTAGGGGTTTTCCATGCAATTTTCAGCAGCAATCCTTGGTATGTCTTGGCTTCTTACAGTAAGTGCACCAAAGATTATCTTGAGGGTCACTTTGGGATGTTTCCTTGGTTTTATTTTGATTGGTGTTCTCTTGTGCAACCATGGCGCAGATCCTTTAGTTGTCACTAGTTTAAACATAATGCCTCTGTGACTTTCCTCAGTCCTAATTAAGGCGATCACCTCATTTAGTGGCGGAAAATCTTCATTGCCAAGAATTTGAATCCGGACCTGATCAAATCTGCATTTAGGCCCACCAAAAAATTATACACTCGATCTTTCTTAATAAATTTCTTCAAGATCACAGCATCCTCGGGGCACTTCATCTTAAGGACCCGATAATGATCAAGTTCTTGTCACAGATTTTGTAACATATTTGCATAATCTATTACGATTTTGTTGCCCTGTTTTGCAGCGACGGTCTTCACTTTGACTTCATATACACGGGCTGCATCTTTGGCTTTTGAGTATGTTTGGTGAAGGTTGTCCCAAATATCTTTTGCAGAGGTGAAAAACATACACGTATCACAAATTTTTGGTGTCATTGAACTCCATAACCAGGGCATAATCAATAGAGTCCTCTTCATCCCAGGCGTCAAAATTTGGATCACCCAGTTTTGGTCTTGTGCCGAGAAGATGTCAATTTTCCCTTTGCCTTTTAGGTAGGTACGGACCAGCTGAGACCATTTCAAGTAGTTTTGACCATTGAGTCTGTAAGAGTGGTGTATATTCTGCAATTCACCGGCAAGAAGATGGGGTTTTGTTGCTCCTTCATCAGATTGAGGAGGGTTATTTGTTTTAGCAATTTCAGACATCTTAGTCTATGGAAAAATACTAGCTATGAAGTCTGGCGCAACAGGAAGAAAAAAAATGTCGGCAATAAAGGCCAAGAAAGAACAGGTAGAAATTTGGCAATGAAGGCCGAAAAAAATCCTAGAGGCGTGAAACCCTAGGGCTCTAATACTTTGTCAGAAAACATGGAATGAAATTCTCTTATAATATTTCATTATGCACAATAATGAGTATATATACATTGTACATTGGCTATGTATAAAAACTAGAAAAACTGGAATGAATAAAACTAAAATATTCTATTCCTAACCGGATCCCGTATCAAGGGATTTTACTATATTCCCATATCAAGGAATTTTCCATATCAAGAGATTTTACTGGATCTTCGTATCAAGGAATTTCACAACTAATTTTCCTTCCTAATGATTACAAAATCAGAAACTATCCTAAAATAGCTGTTGGCTTTCCAAGACATCTACCTTGCCATGGCAGCACTCAATTTTTGGATTTTCATCAGTTTCCTTGATGATTGGCTTCCTTTAAAGGGACTAAGCACCTAGAAAACATTGTTGTTGCCTCTGTTGAACTATATATGATCTTAAAGAAGTTGCTGATGGCTAGTTTAATTGTTTCTGCTGTATTCCTCTAGATAAGGGATTTTCCGAGAACTCTCAAGATGGCAAATCTCTTTACATTTCTGATACTTTAGAAGGACCCAAGTTCTTTATTTTGATGGCAGAAGCATTGTTGATAATGATGCTTATCCCATTATCTAGATGAAGCATGATGCTCACCATCAGTTTAACATTAATGAGCTCCATTTATGTTTTAGAATTTGTCTTGGTGCTTTCTGTATTCTTTTTTGAGGGTAAAAGCTGTCACATAAACTCATAAAGTATATTAAATCAAAGGAACTTGATGCCAAGTCCTTTGTTTGACTGCCATTTTACTTGTAATCCTTGCACATTGAGCAAGTTACATTTAATCCCTGCACACTGTTAGGCCTGTGTTTGCATTGTTTTGTCTGTTTCTATGCACAGTTATGCCTATCTTTTAAGCATTTATTTACAGGCTGGGGATTAGAGGAAGGGATATATTTTCAGTCAACAGAGGTTAAACTTCAAATGGCAGTCAATCCAGGGGGCAGACCTCAATTTCCACTCAATCTAATCGGTCCTGCTTCCTAAGGAGCCATGACACTACTGATAGACTAGCAAATCTTTGACAAGATTCTTCATACCTATATTTTGAGACCCTCTTTTATTTGCTTCAATTAGTCAGTTGATGTTCTTCTAGATAAACATTAACATGTGATATACATAGTGAGCCATCTAATTGATGCTTCTTGCTCTCTTTGCTAGCAATTTTCTTGTGCACTTTGATCTCTTCAGGGGACCATCATTATCTCTTTCCAATTCTTCTGCATCTTTTTCGAAGTTTAAGAGTCTTTGCTTGTGCTGATTGGTTAATGCTTTTGTTAATGTATATAACCTCTTTCTTTCACATCATTGGAGACTCTCATCTCCTAGAAGGGTGAAGAGAGTGAAATTTTTTTTCCAACTATGGCATAATGGTTGTGTATCAAGTAATGGCTCTCCTGCACCAGAGATTTCATTGACATCACAGCCTTTTCTCCAATTTGGGGTCTCTTGCTACCTTTCTCAACTATGATAGTGGAAATGCTGCTTAAATAACTCTCACCTGCTTTTTTATGAGTGGATGAAATATATCAAGAATTCAGGATTGTCACTTCATTGTAATACTTAATTAGATGCTTATTTCTCCTTCCTGTCCAATCTACAAACTAGCTCATGACCTTCTCAAATACCTAAAGCACCTTGCATTTTCAGTATCTGCCATTAGACTTCAATATTTATTGAATTTAAGTGGCTCAGATATTATAATACTGTTTTGCGTTTATGTTATTGATCTTGCCTTGTTTTCACACGTTCTAGTTAGTTGTTGTAGTGGATTGTTGTCATTGAATTTCATGCAGCAGTTGTTCTTCATGTTTTATGGTTGCTGAGCATTACATTTGTTGGATTTTAGTTTTGTTGTTTAACCTAGGTCTTCATCCTTTTTCTATATAAGATTATGATTGCAACACAAGTCCATCAATTATTTACTTGTTTAGGTTGGATATGGTTAGAAAATGATGTCATCATGTACCCACTTCTTGCCCAAACAAAAGAGACAACTTGTAAGCTTCTCTTAACCAGTCATTCTTAGATACAAATATGCATAGATAAAACTTTAGTGCCTATAGAAGGTATTGCATTTTTTTTGGCAGAAATATGCATTTACTGTAGTAAATAAAAAACCTGTTTTGTGGCATTTTGTAGAGTTATGATTGAATTTCTTCTGCTACATGGAAGTCAATAAT
Organism: Calamus simplicifolius; assembly: GCA_900491605.1. Taxonomy (NCBI): domain Eukaryota; kingdom Viridiplantae; phylum Streptophyta; class Magnoliopsida; order Arecales; family Arecaceae; genus Calamus; species Calamus simplicifolius. The sequence goes on along the minus strand of UESW01004239.1, from coordinate 460,819 downwards.
TGCAGGAACAATCTTTATCAATTTTGTTTGTGTCTCTGACAAGCTAACATACCTTTTGTAACATCACTTACTAGATCATGTTGACCACTGGATCTAAGGTTTTACATATTGGTGATATGATACATGCTGCTTGCTTACCATCATAGTACATGACTACATGTGGGGCTATGCATGTACCATGCCAATACACATGCTGTCCCTGCTGAAACAAATATAGGAAATCTTGGATGAGCAATCTTAGAAGGATTTTTAGGAAAGTTTAATGGAGGAAATCAGGATCAATAATCTAGAGAAAATCATGGTTAATAATCTTTTCAAGTTTAGTGGAAGAAATCAGGGTCAATAATCTTTCCAAGTTTAGCAGAGAAAATCAGGGTCAATAATTGAAGAAAATCAAGGTCAATAATCTATCCCTAAAGTTAAGGAAATCAGCTAATTTTTTTTTTTTTCATATTTAGTGTAATAGAAAGTTGTATATGTAGAGTAGAATGAATTGTAAATTTTTTCATACAGATATAATAAAATTCTCAAGCCTTTTTTCCACATGGTATCAAAGCCCTAGGGTTTCACACCTCTGGATTTTTTTTTTTGGCCTTCATTGCCAAGTTTCTGCCTGCTCTTTCTTGACCTTCATTGCCAACTTATTGGTGGCCTTCATTGCCAATTCAACCTCCTTCTATTCCAGCCTTAATCACTGGTTTCTTCATCATTCTCTTCAGCCTTCATCGCTGATTTTTTCATCTTTATTCTGTCTTTATTCCAACTATTGTTTGATTCTTTTTCAACCATTATGGATGCTACATCTTCAATACCATCACCTCAATTATCTTCAACTGTGGAGAAAATTGAAACACTTAAAGGATGGTTAGGAACTATTGAAAAATTGGCAACAAATAGCAATCCTCAACGATGAATCAGGGTATGTGTTTATTGAAGCTTTCGGGTAAGGCTCTAATCTCTCTTGGATTAAATGCTCTATGTAATAAGTTTAGGAATGCCTGGATACTTGACTCTGGTGCTATAGACCATATGACCCATATTTTAAATAAATTTAAAACCTATAACCCTTGTCCTAGCAATAAAAAGATTATCATTGCTGATGGTTTTATAACCACAGTAGCAGGAGTAGGAGATATCCAAATTACCCCAGAATTGGTTCTTAAAAATGTTCTTCATGTCCCTCAATTATCCACAAATTTGGTTTCCATATAAAAGCTTACCAAAGATCTAAATGGCTTTGTTATATTTAATGCTTCTTATTATGAATTTTGGAACCAGGTTTCAGGAAGGAGGATTGGACTTGCTAAGGAACATAATGGACTTTATTACTTAGGTACAATGAGTCAACCGGAATTGAATAAATCTACTTTATCTAGCTTGTCTTTCTCTTTTAATAAAGATGTCATTTGGTTATATCATAGGTGTTTAGGTTATGTGTCTTTTTTAGCATTGAAACTAAAGTTTTTCTCTTTGTTCGAGGGATTTGTTATTCAGTCTTTTCATTGTGATGTTTATGAGTATGCAAAACACACTTGTGTACCATTTTCAATCAGTAATAAAATATCATTTTTTTCTTCTTAATTTATAGTGACATTTGGGGACCATCAACTATTCCAAATATCTCAGGATCTAAGTGGTTTGTGATGTTTATGGATGATTGTACAAAAGTCCCTTGGATCTCTACTCAACTCAACTCAACTCATCTAAGCCTTTTCCCAACTACATGGGGTCGGCTACATGAATCTGCTTCCTCCACTCTGCTCTATTCAGGACCAAGTCAACATTTAAATTATAAATAGTTATCTTTTTTAATTATTTCTGTCCATGTTAGTTTAGGTCTACCTTTATCTCTATCCTATCCATAAATTGTTAAAAGATTACTTTTTTTAACTAGAGCATCTAAAGGTCTACGTTGTATATGTCCAAACCATCGTAATCGATTTTCTCTCATTTTTTATCTTCAATTGGGGCTACTCCAATCATTAAAAAGTCTTTTGGATCTATTTACTCAAAATAAATCTGATGTAAGTCATATTTTTCTATCTTTCATGCAATGATTCAAAACCAGTTTGGTATCAAAACAAAGAACTTTCGTTCGAATAATGCTCGTGATTACTTTAATCAGACCTTGACCCCTTATTTCCAAAAGAAGAATCATATATGAATCATCCTGTATCATCACTCCACAAAAATGGAGTGGCGAAAAAAAAAATCAACATCTTCTTGAGTGCATTAGAGCCTTGTTGTTTCAATAAAATGTACCAAAATCATATTGGGAAGAAGTTGTACTCACATTAGCTTATGTCATAAATAGAATTCCTTCCAGAATATTGGAGTTTCAAAGTCCATTAGAGGTCTTATCTAAATTCTATCTTGACATACGATCCACCTTCAATCTTATTCCTCGAATTTTTGGATGTACATCTTTTGTTCATGTTCATATTCATAACCGAGGGAAGTTAGATCCTCGAGCTCTTAAGTGTGTCTTTGGAGGAACTCTTTTACTCAGAAGGGTTATAAATGTTATCATCCACCCACTAGGAAATTCTGTCTCAGCCAATGTTATATTTGTTGAAAATAAGTCATATTTTTTCACTCCTTATTTTCAGGGAGAGTTACCTATACTTAAAGATAAGGTGTCGAATTTTTTACTACTAGATACATCCTCCCCATTTGAGTCATCCAAATCTAAATATCGAGAGTCAATTCCATAGTCTGAGGAGTTGGAAGAAAAAAGGATAGGAAATGATAAAATCTTTGATTCGTTCCGGTTTGATCAAGCGTATGCAAGAAAAAGAAATCCCATCATGACTACAAGGCAAGAACAACCTTTTAAACTAGACTTTGAAAATGAGGTAACAATAAGTAAAGCAAACTTGGATTCTGCACCAAACACAGATTATCCTTTTTTCAATCCTGAACCACCTCGTTCCAAGCCTCCTAACCTTGATCAGAATCTACCTATTGATAATCCTGAACCACCATATCTTGAGCCTCCTAACCTTGATCAGGATCTACTTATTATTGTGAGAAAAGGAATCCGAGAATACACCAAAAGATCTCTATATCCATTATCTCACTTTGTATCTTTTGAGAGGTTTTCCCAAACCATCGAAGTTTTCTTTCAACCTTAAACATAGTTTCTATTCCTAACTCATTGTCTGAAGCATTATGAAAGAAAGAATGAAGACTTGCTATGGAGGCAAAAATGGATGCATTACAAAAGAATGAAACTTGGGAATTGGTTGGTTTACGTAAGAGTAAGAGAGCAATGGGCTGTAAGTGGGTGTTTGCAGTAAAATTTAAGGTAGATGGGTCTCTAGAACGCTATAAGGTGAGGCTGGTTGTAAAAGGATATACTCAGACATATAAAGTAGACTATCAAGAAATGTTTGCTTTAGTAGCAAAGATGAATACAGTGAGAATTTTACTGTCCTTAGCTGTTAACTTTGATTGAAAATTATAACAGTATAATGTGAAGAATGCCTTTCTTCATGGAGAATTAGAAGAGAAGATTTATATGAACATTCCATCGAAATTTAGTGGGGTTGATGAAAACAAAGTTTGTCGATTAAAAAAGGCGTTATATGGGTTGAAACAATCCCTGCGTGCTTAGTTTGGACGGTTTGCCAAGATGATGTTAGCTAGTGGTTACAAATAAATTCTAGGAGATCATACGCTTTTCATCAAGCATTCAGTTTTAGGAAAAGTCACTGTATTAATTGTATACATGGATGACATTATAGTGATAAAAATGATGAAGTGGAGAAAGAAGCCTTAAAGCAGTGTCTAGCCAAGGAGTTTGAGATAAAATATTTGGAAAGATTGAAGTATTTTCTAGAAATTAAAGTGGTTTGATCAAGATAGGGAATTTTTTTTCTCGACAAAAGTATGTTACGAACTTGCTCAAGGAAATAGGTATATGATGGCTAGCAAACCAGTTGGAACTTCTATTGAACAGAATCACAAATTAAGTGAGGCCCTTGGAGATAAGGCAGTGGACAAAGAAATGTATCAAAGGCTTATTGGGAAACTCATCTATCTTGCGCATACTAGGCCAGACTAGCCTATTCGATCAGTGTTATCAGTCGATTTATACATGATCCTAAAGAAGTTCACCTACATACAGTTTACTAAGTTTTTTATTACTTAAAGGTACATTCAGGAAAGAAAATTCTATTCAAGAAAGGATCTACAATTAATCTGTCAGTTTACATGGATGCATACTTTGCAGGATATTCAGTCGATAAGCAATCAACATCAGGCTATTGTACCTTTTTTGAAGGAAACTTAGTATCTTGAAGGAGCAAGAAACAGAATGTAGTAGCAAGATCAAGTGCAAAAGCCGAGTTCAGAGCTATGGCAGTAGGGTATGTGAATTACTATGGGTCAAAATTATTTTGGAGGACATGAAGATTCAATGGAGCATACCTATGAGACTATACTGTGATAACAAATCAGCTATAAGTATAGCTCATAACTTAGTGCAACATGATCAGACAAAACACATAGAGATAGACACACTTCATTAAAGAGAAGTTAGATAGTGGACTGATTTGTAATCCGTATGTACCGACAAGACTTCAACTAGTAGATGTGATGACAAAAGGGCTGTGTAACAACATGTTTCATAAGAATATTAGCAAGCTAGGAATGGAAGACCTATATTCACCAGCTTGAGGGGGAGTGTAGGAAATCACAGATGAGCAATCTTAGAAGGATTTTTAGGAAAGTTTAGTAAAGAAAATCAGGATCAATAATCTAGAGAAAATCATGGTCAATAATCTTTCCAACTTTAGTGGAAGAAATCAAGGTCAATAATCTTTCCAAGTTTAGTGAAGAAAATCAGGGTCAATAATCTATCCCTAAAGTTAAGGGAATCAACTAAATTTTTTTTTCTTATTTAATGTAATAGAAAGTTGTATATATAGAGTAGAATGAATTGTAAATTTTTTCATACAGATATAATAAAATTCTCAAGCTTTTTTTCTACAAAGAGAAATTAAGATATCTAGCATGCTGAACCATGCCAAATTCAGGTACTGGCTCACACATTTTGTGGCAGCAGGCATGGACCAACATGCTTAGAACTTGAAAACTAAGGTTATGACTACTTTTTTCTATGATCCTTAGCATGCTCATATGATTTATACAATGGTTTTCTCAAACATTCTTTTTTTCCACTTCCTGCACTAAAAAAATGTCTAACATGTTTCTTCTCTATTCATTTATCATAGAAACTTATTGCAAGATGAAGGCGGCCACCTAAAGATTGGTGAATACTGGGTTCAGATGCTCTATGAGCAGAGCCACCCTTGTCAAGAAAACTGTATGTCATCACACTGAATTTTAATGGGTGTAGCAAACTTTTGAAGTTGCATGGTTGCTTCTATTTTCCATAGAGGTTTAAATGCAAAGCTATTATAATTAGCATGTCTCTTTCTTTAACAGGTCAGAGTACTGATATTTCCCCTAGCAATCCTCTGTGTGATACTAAGCGAGATATATGTTCATTTGCATCTATATTATATGTGGTAAGTATTGAGAGACTCTTGTTGTTTGCCCATTATGTTGGTTTCTGATTTGGTAAATGCTATCATATGTTATATCTCCTTTGAATGCTAGATCATCAGTGGTCATATGATAAATAAATTCTCTGATTTAAATAGAACATCCTAAGCCTTGCAATTTCTTGACTATCAGGTGCAGACATGTCAATAATATACCTAGACAAATAAATTGCATGCTGGTCATAATGAAGCAAATGGATACACCAAATTACATCCTACTTGTTATGAAGCTTTATCTCTTATTTGTGGCAAAATTACAATCTTGGGAGAAATTTTGGAAGTGAAAGATTTATACACACATATACTTGTACAAATACAAATATGTGTGAATGTTTTTATTCATGCATTTCAAACTCAGACGGTGAAAAAGTGGTGTACACCTAGAGTTATTGTATATACACTCATATACACTCATAATACTCGAAACAAAGTATGAAGCTTCTTTTGGTAGATGAAATGAAAATTAATACAGGAGGCTGAGACATACTTGGCACTCTACAATGTTGTGAACAAGGGAGAGGTCAGAGTCAGAGCAGAAGTGTGCTGATTATGGACATCATCTCATATGGTTGAAACTTGTTAAGAATTTCATGAAAAGGCTATCATACGCGAATCAGGTTTGTGTTACAAATATTGGTAGTGCCACTTTTTCCTCTTTTCCAGGCCTACATAGAGGATCATTTTAAGCTTCAATAATTGTGGTGTGGCTGGTTCTCTTCAGTGCCTGTCAAACAATATATGGAAGCTCTGATATCAAAATTGATTTAGGAAGATAACAGGAAGGGAATTTTTAAAGAGTTTGAATAAGTTTAGCACTCAATGAATGAAATATGAGGTTATTGGCATTTGCGCTTTGCACTAGAAGCTTGAATTTCAATGTGAAATCATTATTAAATGTAGGGATTCACCCAAGTTTTTAGGATCTAGAGTTTAATTCAGTTTTAGTGGTGACTAATAAAATAGTATGCCTGCTTTAATTTAATTTCTTTGGACTTAGGCATGTTTTGACCTTGATTGGCTCTAATGGATTTACCAAAAGATATTGGCTAATGGGATTGTTAAAAATGGTGTTAGAATAAATACTAAGGAAAAGGAGATGATGTTTTTAACAAAAGGTTGGGGGGGGGGGGGGAGGGAGAGATTAATGAAAAGGATTAGAAAGAGAATAATGACTTGGCAAATGTTGCACCACCAAATTTCCAAGGCATTGTACCTCAAGTCGATGAATTTACACCCTTGCAGCATGTAGTCGCACCATGAAGAAAGAAAAACTATTCTTTTTATTAGTTGAACTGTTGAAGCATCCATTATTGTAGAGGATATCCTTTGCATAGGCCCTTTCTCAGTTTCTCTGAAGGAGGAGACAAGCTATGACTCCCTACATGACTCAAAGGAAGTTTTGTCTAGCCCTCCCTTTTAGAAACTCCTGGAGGAAAGATAGAAAAAGATACAAATAGGAAGAGAATATAAAACTTGGATTCCCACTAAGAACCTAAAACTTCCCAAAACTATATCTTGTGACTTTAAGACTTTCTTAATGCACAATATATACTTTTCGGAGCAAGTAATCCGTAATAAATACGCAATAGGCTCTTAATACTGAACCTTTTCAAAATTGAAATTGAAACCCAACCCATAAAATAGCCCTAAATACTAACATGAAATTACAATAAAATTAACATGGATTTACCTAAACTACTCTTGATGCTACTTGGACTAATATAGGAAACGCTAAGTCAAAAGAATGCTCCTGCATCTACTCTTTTGATGTCTTAGGAATATAAAATTTAGGAATTATGCATTATTTTTCCATTGGATCTGTTCATTGCTTTCCAGCTCCACCTCATGAGTGCTATTCCCGTTCAACTCTTTCAACCTAGATCCCTGTTCATGGACATTGGTGTATGTTATTTGATTAGTGACTGTGTGTTTCTAACTAGTTAGAAACTTAAAATAGTCATTTCCTTTAATCTTGGGAATTCTAGTTGGTGATATTCTTCAATGTCAAGTTGATGGAGCTGTAACGGAACATCCTAGCCCTTCATTAATCTTATCCAAAATGGCTGTATTCTTGTGTTCCTTAAATAGTAATAACATAAATGTGTGCCTTCATCTAAAAGGAAACTGCAAGTAAGATTTCTCAAATAAAGATGATTTTGCCCCGTGTTAATATCAAAAATTGCATGAAGTTGTTGGGCACTATGTTAAATGTTTCTTCGTTTTATTCTTTAGGCATAAGTTACAACGTTTGTTTGACAGTATAGTTACATTACCTTAATTCATATTTTGTGCATATTTGTAATCCTTTGTGCTCTCTGTGTTGTGGCATTGACATTGTGCTGAGAAGACGGCCATTAAATTATGTGCATATATATTTTGATGTCTCCCCAATATGACATGCACTTTAGCTTCTTTCGAGTCCCTGGTTGTCCAAGTTATAATTTCCATGCCCTGACAATGTTATAGAGTTTCTTAAGATGATTGTTTCTTTGATGCTGACCTGCTACAGATGTTGGAGGGATGTGCCTTGGATCCCAACATGAACTTTGACTATACGCATTTGAAGCTAGCTGATTTTGAACCCAAGTTCAAGCTGAGCCGATGCCCCATAAGGATACAACAGTAAGCAGATAATACTGTTTGAATGACTCTTTATTTTTCCATACTTTGTTCTTTACAAAGGACTATTAGATTCTCAAAATAGTTGTAATTATTTTAATTTCCCTAATAGTGTGTTTCTTGATTAAAAATATTTACATTATGCAGAGCATGAACATTCCAGCTTGCTTGGTTAATTTCTTTCATTTGGACATTTATTTTGGAATCTCCCCACATGAATGCTTTATGTTTGTTCACTCAAAATATGGTAAATAATTAATAAAGTCTAATCCAGTTTTGCTGTTCACACTCATGTTTCAAGATAGCTTTATGCAGGGTTTCAGGTCCCGACGGGACATTCTATGGGATGCTGAGATGAGTTGTTGTCCCAAGTGTTAGGATAAAATCATTCTGCCATTGTCCCAACATCTTAATTGGCACGTCTTAGGAAACCCTCTGTTCCAAATGTTTAGATGGAATGGGATGATACTGCGTCTTATTCCATGAGAAAATTAGGACAGCCCTGTTCCAGAAGATTTAAAACTTGGTCTTGTTCTTTTCTTTTAATTGCATCATTTTAAGATACAAGTAAACCAAAACTCATTTATGTTGGCGGATAGCTATCCCTCTTTTCTTCTTTCTTTCTAAGCACCGATAAGCATTGTTTTTCTGTTTGTATTGTTTGCTTCTAAAGCTGATTGTTGAACCCATATCTAAGTAATACTTGATGTGCTCTTACTTGAGTTGCCTTTGTATCAATCTACTGTTTTCTAGGGTTTGATGTTTGCTGGACAAATAGAGTATTAATGGGTTGTTCTAACAATCCCAATCATTTGTAATATACAAGCATTATACAGAAACTCTCTCTTACCGTGATGACTATATTTCTTTTCATTGGCCTTACCTTTTAGGAATGGTGCAGGTTAATACTGGATTGCCTAAATGAAGGCCATCCTCAGAGGCCAACATTTGCTTCTGCAATAGAAATCCTCGAAGAAGTCTCTGTATGCTTAGCTAAATCTGGTTGCCCTGTCTGCTAGATCAAAATGCTAGTAACTATGAGCAAGAATCACTATTACCAGGTGAGTTTATTGCTAATACCAACATATTCGATGACTTGCAGTCACCTTTTCAATTGGACTGACAACTTTTCTTGTTTTCATGCCCTTTGTGAGCAGGGAAGATAAATATACCAAATAAACATTAATGGTTTGTGGGCTCTAGAGTAGACATGACATGAGGGGGATAAGAGTGATAATCAAGGTTTCAAAATGGTGTCATTCCATTAGAATGGACCCCACTGAAACTGTTATTATAACAGTAAAGATGATGGATGTTATTTGCCCAAAACTGTGTAATTTGGAATTATTTAGTGCTAAAATAGTGACTGTTTGGTGGCACTTCAGTGGTTTTATAATGGAGAATAATAAGCAATGATGGAAGAAAGCATTTTTTTCCGGATCACTGTTCATGCAGTAGAACATTGTTTTTTTAGGCCATCCAAAAATTTGGATTTTGAAAAAAAAAAAACTATTGCAAATGCCAAATTATGGCTGTTATTGCTGTTATATGATGGTCATTGTAATGAGATAGCAGTTAAATAACAGTCAAATGATGGACACTAAATAGATACTAATTATTAATATGCATAATTTAACAGACACCTCCAGAAAAGTTATAATGGCCTGAACCATGGTGTAATTAAAAAAAAAAAATAATGACCAGAGAGGATACAGTGGTTCAAAATAGTAAAATTGTTAATTAGCTAGTGTGAAAATTGGAGTGGGTTGAAGTTGGAAGCATGGAATCAATTTTTTTTCAAATCTGAGGTCCTTAGGTTTAAAAACAAAGTGCTATACTGAGATATGGAAGATTGTTAAATTAGAGGCAGTCAGATGTTTGTACTCGAGTAATAATCTGTGGATACTCTTGTTAGACTAGGTGGGCACAAAATAGATTTTCTAAAGCTTTGTTCCAATTGTTTTGATGGGCAAAAGATGAGTTATTCTCACAATTGATCACATGAAGCACTCAGTTTTACAGTGTTGGATGTGCAATGGATAAGCTATTAATACCAATGCTCTTTGAAGTTCAACTAAAGCTGTCAGGACATCTAGTATCTAATTGGAGAGAGAGACAGATGCAATACACAAATTTTCAGCTATTAAGAGAAGCGACCAAATATATACAACTACAATGTCAACATGGTCCTACACTAACTACAATAATAAGGTTACTGCAATAAATGGTTATCTTGTACACCACTTATACTGATATTCATCCGTCATAGAGAACAGTGGCCAGGATTATGGACAAAAGCATGACTACAGAGTATTCATCACACCGTTGAACTTAACAGGGTTGAAATACGTGTATTCACATAACCTTCTGCTTTGAGAGAAAGTATTCATACAAGTAAATAAAGTGGTTTATCTTGCATTTAAAGCACATTTTTTTCTTGATCTGAATATTAGCAACTGTGCCTAGATGGAGATTAATGTCTCCATTCAAAATAAGAGCTTCCTTTTCTAGTGCCACATCAACCTTAAACAACATGCTTATGAGATATTCCTTCTTAATGTAGTATCTGTTTTCTCTGACAACATCATGCATGAAGCTCTCTCTCTCTCTCTCTCTCTCTCTCTGGTGGTGGCTCAAAATATTTCAGGAGTTGACTTCTTACACACTGCTGCTGGTTGTGCAGGACTGTAAAAGAAGGAAAATTTGCCAACGTATGCTGTGATCAGAATTATAGTGGAACTTCCACAGACATTCTTATATATGGTATTACTAATAAAATCATGATCACTGTCTTAATTTTATGTCATAGAATATTACAGGATTAGCCGGACATCTTTTTAAACTCTGAGATGTACCTATTACTTAATTGCATGCTTGGTTTGGATGATATGTTGGCTTAATATATATATTTTGTTGACCATAGAATAAAACGGTCCTCTGCCAACAAGTTAGATGAGCTGATGAATTTGGATGCTAGAACATCCAGAAAACAGGAAGAGAGCTACAAACTTAAGAACAAGAACTCTGCAAACAGACTGTAATTGATAGATATGGCTGCTAGAACTAGTTCCAATTGAAATCATCAGAATCTGGGACTTCTTCCACTTTTTAAATTATCAGAATTTAGATTACAGAGTGCTAATCTCCAAGTCTAATTAGCTTCCATGACATAGCCTGCTTTTCATAATCCGTCAAATTCATTATTTTCTTTGGTCCCCATTACCATAAAGGACCTCTTCTTCCATATCAGCTGCATCAAACTTCATATATAATGGATCAATATGGCAGTTATAAGCCATCTTGATGGTTAGAGACGGTCAACTATCATTATTTTAACTGGTGTACAAGTAATTATAGTATTTAAGAGTAGTATGTAAGGAAAAAAATTGCTCATTTATGAAGATGCTGTCGGGTCCAATATCAGAATATCACTAGCTCTTATAACAGTCATAATAAAAGATATGTAAGTTCCATGGGTAACTCCAGTGTAACGGCAATGTTACAATGACTTGGTGCTATAATTTTTTGGTCTGTAAAATAGAGGTCGGGGACAGCAGGCCAAATGAAATTTGGGATCCATGCAAACTCACTGAATTACTAAACCACCACAGCATGTCAAACTCTAATAGTTTTGTTTTTATGTGTATCATTGTGGTATACTGCTGACATTTGTATTACTAATTAAGGCAAAAAATACTAGAGGAAATAATGATCAAGAAAGAAAACATAGAAGCATGGGCCAACTACATCATATATTTTCTCCTACATTCTATGGCAGATAGATACATATGCATTCGACGTCATCTCCTTGCATCACCTCATCCCTCGGCAATCAAGGTGGAATATGTCGATATAACACCGACCATTGCTCATTAAAGAGAGTGGGAAGGCAAAAGCAAGGCTAGGAAAAGCAAAATGGCAACCAGATTTCACCTCCAAATACAAAGAAAAAAATGTTATGAATATTATTTATTAAAGAAAGTTTCTGAGCCTTGGAATATTGACGACATCATGTAGCTATCAACATTTGATTAGAGAAACCTATTTTAGTTGACAAAAACATCACCCTTCTCTCTCTCTCTCTCTCTCTCTCTCTCTGTGTGTGTGTGTGTGTGTGTGTGTGTGACCAATCATCCGTAATGTTGACAACTTGCCAATCCTACTACAAAATGTTTGTATCATATTGTAATAGTTATTTAGGTTGGCTTTAAGATACTACATATGGCTAGCTAATATCTTTTACAAACCTCGCAACCACTAATTTTAGTTCAGACCACAGCTGTGGGATCAACAGTTCTGTATAAAATTATAAATTACATTAGCAAGCAATTAACAAAGTTCTGATATTGTACCTTCGGAGGAACCTTAGTAGGATCCAACTTTTTGGCCTTCTGTCATATAAATGTAGCTGCTGTCCTTGAAAGTTGGTTATTGCAACTTTCTTTCCCAATGTTTGTTCTGTTCGCATGCTGGAATACAACGACAACTTCCGAACATAAAACAACCACCGTGACTGCTATAAACCACCCATGATTTGGTTGCCAAGAACGAGGGCAATTGGAAGGGTAAGAATCACTCAGAGTCATAGATGTAATTCCATCTCGATCTACCCCAGTCCAGCTATTTAGCATCTTCAGTTAACAGTGTTGCTGCAAAAATCCGCTCTTCAACTCGGGTGTGGTTCGATTCCGGATCTGAATGCTGATCTTTTATCCGGATGAAACCTGCAAAACAGTCCTCACGCAGAGAGTATTAGGGGTGGCCCTCTGCGGAAGACCCTCCGATGCCCAAGTCAGTGGAGATTCATAGCAAGCAGATGTGAGAAGAAGGCTCTTGCAGAAGAGTCATCCAAGAAATGGCCTCTTGAAAGCTTCAAGCTCTACTTGAGCTTTAATGGAGTTTTTCAGTAAGAGTGTAAGCGTACCGCAAGAGCTTTAGGATAAGAGTATTTATAGGTTGCAGGTGTGACGGCAGGCAATCACCTGATTCCTTGGACGTGTTATAGGGGGTCGAAAACCGTCAAGATTCGAATCAAATTCGAATCAAGTTAGTTATGAGACCGGTAGCATCAGTATCTGGTTAGTTAGAGAATCGATAGTTAGAGGATGCTTTGAGATTCGATGATTTTATAGGCTCTAGGCCATCTTTGATATTATTGGCCTAATTTTCCACTTAAGGTTGTTAGGAGCCTGCACGGTGGGAATCTCGATAAATCATGCATCTGAATTTTTCGCATCCAACCATAATCAAGTGATCGGGGCCGTTTATCGTGGGGAGAATTCATCATGACAATTGATATTGAATGCGCTTGGGTTAGGCATGGGGATAGCTCGATTCCGCGGAGGTTCAGGGATTCCCCGGCTTTGTCGAGGAATAAGAGCGGCTCAGTCTAGCCGAAGCAGGAGGATAGCTCAGTTTGACCGAGGCATGGGTGTGTCTTGGTTTTGCCGAGGCATGTGGATAGCTCGGCGTGACCGAAGTATAGGGTACCTCGGTCTCGTCGAGGCATGCGGATAGCTCGGCCTGACCGAAGCATAGGATACTTCGGTGTTGTCGAGTCATGACAGCTGGCGGGCCAAAAAATCAAGAATGATGTCAGCCTTTTTATTGGTTGCATGGTTATTGTTGCAATGATAATTTTATCCCTTATTACATGCCCTTCACTCCCTAGTTCGAAATGTAGGTTCAAGCATAGGAAGTAAAGTTCTAGGTGGCTTAATCTGGATGGAAGGATTTGAATTCGAAGGGTTGCATAATGATGTCCTCATTAATGCCATATCGTTGCTCCCTTATTTTCTTTGATAGGCGAAACAGAGAAAACTCCTTGTCTCTCGCAAGTGACAATCGGGGAAGTACCACGTGGTGATGGCAACCTGAGCGTCTAGGGATTCTTTTTGAAGACATTATACCTTCCTTTCAAAGCGGTTTTTAAAGAAAACAGGGGTTAGAGCGGTGCTATTCCTTTCTGCAGCACCTTCTCGTTTCTTCCTCAAGGATTTCGTTCCTCAAAACCCTTGTGCTTCCATTTGAAGTTTGTCTTTCAACTTGGCGACATGAAAGGCCCAAGCGATATGGCTTCCGAGATAACCCTCAAGGATTTGGACAAGATACACCAAAGGTACAAGATCCCTCAGGACGTTGCTTATGGCCACCAAAGGCTGAGCATAGGGTTTCAATGCGACCGGAGCACGGGGTGTTTTTCTATGAAGAGAGCTTAAGAGCAGGCCTTTAGTTTTCCCTTCACCCGCTGGTGAAGGAGATAATGAGATTCTACAACATCTGCCTAACGATGGTGGCTCCAAATAGCTGGCGCAACCTTATCGAGGGAAGTTGAAGAGGGGATTGAGGTTCTGATGGAGTCCACAGGGGTTGAGCAGATGCCCATGAATCGAGGGGAGCCCTCGGGTGAGGGAGAGGTACGAACTGAGGTTTCTCTGGCTGAGGCATTAGAGAAAAAAATTGGGCGAGCCGAAGTTTCTGAGGCTTCCCAGATTAAGACTCTGATGGAAGACGCTAAGCGAATGAAAGTTCCCTGGTCCGAAGCTCTTCAGGTCAACCATTCGGCCATGAATCTCCTTTCGCTTGATCCAAATATAGAGGAGATGTTCGCCGCTTTGATGCGCTCCGTGTTATACATGGAGAAAGGTTCCTCGACGGGCGAGCCCATAGTGGAGGACCTTATTGATGCAGTATTTGGGCAGCTCGGCGCGCCGAAAGATACTTATCTTATGCCCGAGATTAACAGCCCTGCCCTCACGAAGATCGCCACAAACTATGCTTCTCGAGTGAGTCATTATATCAAAGAAATAGGCTTTGTTAGTTGATCTGGTTGCATTTTCTCACTTGTGTTTTGCTTGCAGAATGCTTTAATTGTAAGAGTATTAAGCTGGCGCTTGAACCTGGCTATGAGAGCTTACGCTCAAGCCAGAAGGGAGGCTGCTAATTTTTTGGAAAGGGTGGAGTTATCCGATAAGCTTCTGGGGCCTTGGCATCCGTCCAGGAGGAGCTTGAGAAGGTAGGGAGATCCTACCAAGTTGCTACTGAAAGAGCATCTATGCTTGAAATTGAAGTTAAGGAACTTTACGGATTTCGCGAGCAATTTGACAAGGCTTGCTTGGAACTATATCACAAATTAAATCCAAGCATGCCGAATAAAGGAGAGCACTGAAGAAGCATTTTGATAAGAGGTGGGGCGAGCTGAGGAAAAGTTTTGCCGAGGAGAAAAATAGCATAAACAAGAGGCTCGATGAGGAAGAGCGCACATATCGGCGACAACAAGACCAGCTTGCCAGCTTGAATAAGAGACTTGTTGAAGGAGAAAGCAGAGCCAAATGGCATCAAGATCAAATTGCTAAATTCACCGCTGATTTCGCACAGTCTCAACGAGAAGTTAAAGAGAGGCAATCGAGGGTCAATGACCTCAAGGATAGGGTTCAACAAAATAAGGAAGATAAGTTAAGGGCCCTCAATAAAGTTCGTGAGCTGAGCATAAAAATGGCTCAACGGAAGGAGGAGGTATGATGTCTCCTTACTTCTTTTTGTACCTTTACTTTTGATTACAGGTCTGACTGATTCTATGTCTGTAGATGGGTAGGATTGGACTCGAGGTCCAGAATCAATTAAAGGCCCTGAGGCAGGAGCTGGCTTCAAGCCGCCAGAGAAGTTCCAAACTTGAGGGTCAAGCAGTCGAGGCCAAGAAACAGGCTGCTCTGGCCATGGAAGAGTACAAGAATTTCACTCAGTTTTTGGACAAGCATAAGGCGGTCTGCGCCAATGCATTTGGTACGATGAGGAGGAAACGCGAGCGAGGATCTTTCGGGAACATTCGGAGTTGGACCTTTCCTTCTGAGAAGCCGAGTATTATGATCCTTGGACTCCAGGAACCGAACTATCCATCGAAGTTGAATATGAAGAAATTTCGGACATCGATCTCAAAGCCATTCTTGGCGCTAGTGGTGCTGTGGGTCCAGAAGCGGATAGCCGAGGGGAAGAGAGTCATCAACGCGATGTAGAAGAATCTGAGGCTCCTCGCTCGGCCACGTTCAAAGTGGGTGAATCGAGTCAATCTCTTTCGAACATCGCCGAAGTTGCTCCCGAGGCTGAGCCCAAGCCCTGACTCCTGAGGGTTGATTCTGTATTTTTGTTTCTTTTACTTGTAACTCGATAGAAACTCACTTGATGAATGGATTTTTCATTTTTCTTTATGTGTTCTGTTATCCTGGCATTATGTTTCAGATGGTTTTTTATCTCATCGACGACCTCCTTGCACTTAGCTCATTGCAGATGAGCTATCTTTTAGGAAAAAAAAATTTAACAGTTTTGCTGAGATCGAGTGAATTACCTAGTTTTACAAAGGCTGATTCGATTAGATCCGCCGAGGTACAGAACTACTTTGCCTTGTCAAAAAGAAGGTTCTACCTCGGTTTCGGCTGAAGTAGAGGGATTACTTCAGTCTTGGCCAAAGTAAGATAAATAGTTCGATTTAATCGAAGCAGAGTTTCGGTCCGCTTCTTGCCGAAATAGGTGAAATGGTTCGACCTCTACCGAGAAATGTTTCCTTTCTCCCAGGGCATTTATTTCGTTGTTAATACCTTGTCTTTTCTGATGCAAGTTTGCTTTGTGTATATGCCAAGCATCCGATCACTACTGGGTCATATCCTTTCCGTGAAGGATTTCCTAAGCTTATTCATATCCCGAAGATTTGTAGGCAGCTCTTAGCATTTAAGATTCTTGACTCGAGATCAGAAGAAAATCTGTCATCCTTCATTACGGTATAGAGGATATACCTAACATATCTCGAGATGCACCGAGTTTCATCACGGCATGCCACGTGGCTCCGAGTGTGGTGCGATTGTGGTGTTCCGAGTTTCGAAGTCTCCCCTCCATTAATGGCTGTTTTCAGTTTAGTGCCTATAAAAAAGGGGGAGAGCAGAAGGTGCCTAAGCACACCCGAAAAAAAAACTTTCTTGCTTTGTGAATAAAAAGAAACTTTTATGGCCTCTCTCTTATTGAGGTTGAGGGTGGTGAGGCCAGATTTTTCTTTCGAGATTTGGCCCGACCCTGATGGTTGGGACGATGAGGAAGTTGTTGAAGAGCGAGCAATTCTCAGAGGAGAAGTCATGGGGTCATACGGAGAGCGCAAAGGAAGGGATACAGGGGTCATACGGGGAGCGCACGTAAGTGCCCCCTGTTTGGCTTCTTTTACCTGCCATGGGGCTCCGGAGACCATTGAAAATGCAATCTTTTAATAGGCCTTGGCTTCCACAGGCTTTCCTTCATTCTTAGTCCTTAAATGAGTGCCATTTTGGATCTCTCAGTTCATCCATTCGAGGATCCATCAGTTGGCTTCTAATGAGGAAGAAGGTAAGCAGCTCTGGGCCCTTTCTTTGTTTTATAATGTTGCCCAGCAGCTCAGTCAACTTAACAAAGTTGTCTGATTTCTCTGATTTTTTGGAGTGAAAGCGGAAGCAACGTTATTGGTCGGACCTGTTTGTTCGAGTCTTTTATTTATTTTCTTTTATATCCTGTGCTGTAATGCACTTGTAATGCCTCATAAGAGGCTATAATTTCTCCTATGCAATAAAAGAAGTCTTTCTTTCACTCCTTTGCCTTTTCGCTACTTTGTTTCTTTCATATTAAATATCAATTTTCTTGATATGCCGACATATTTGCGTCATTCCAATACAAGAATTGTTTGTATACTCTGAACTGAACAGGGTGCATAACAAAATTTGGGATTTTTGAAACACAGGAATGCCCAGCGGGGTATTCCTTCCCGCTATATAGAAACAGGAACAAACACTTAACGTCCCCATATCTCACTTTTCGAATGGTGGTACCTGCTCACAACGTTAGCAACATTTTAGGTACTTTGCTTCGGTCAGACATTTTGGCAATTTGGTTTTGCTCGATCCTTTGCAAAAAGGATATTTGCCTCGACTTAGGTTAGAGGGGAGGGGGCATGGGTGGCCTTGCTAATTCTTAATAAAAACTAGGTCATGCCAAAGAATAAAATAGGTCTTACCTTATTTTGGCGAGGTAAAAAGTGACTTACTCGAGTCTGTCTGAGCACAAAGAAAAATTATTTAACTTTGCCATGGCTTAGAGAAGCAGTCCGGTCATGCCGGAATGTTAGAAGAATCACTCGGTTCTGTCGAGGTTTAAAGGAATCACTCGGTCCTACCGAGGCTTGAAAGAATCATCCAGTCCTGCCAAGGCTTGAAAGAATCACTTGGTCCTGCTGAGGCTTGAAAGAATTATATTTTACTTGGCGCTGCCAAGGTACGAAAAAATCATTCGGCCCTATCGAGGCTTGAAAAGATTATATTTTACTTAGCACTGCCAAGGTACGGAGAAATTACTCGGCCCTGCTGAGGCTTGAAAAGTTTATATTTTACTTGGCATTACCAAGGTACGAAAAAAATCACTTGGTCCTACTGAGGCTTGAAAAGATTATATTTTACTTGGCACTGCCAAGGTACGGAGAAATCACTCAGCCCACCGATGCTTGAAAAGATTATATTTTACTTAGCGCTGCCAAGGTACAGAAAAATCACTTGGCCCTGCCGAGGCTTGAAAAGATTATATTTTGCTTAGCGCTGCCAAGGTACGGAGAAATCACTCGGCCCTGCCAAGGCTTGAAAAGAATTAAGCAAAACCTACTTCTTATTACAGTTTTTTGGGAAAGTGATTGAAGCAAGAACACTGCATATTTGAGAATAAAATTTCGTTACTATAAACAAAATGAGTTTAGTGAAGGCGTACTTTACTGGTGATATATACGAAGATTATCCAAACTCCATGTCCTGGGGATAGTTTTTCCATCAAGATCCTGGAGTTTGTAAGCACCGGGCCTAATTACCTCGGCAACTTGATAGGGGCCTTCCCAATTTGGAGACAGCTTCCCCTGTTCCAATGGCTTAGAGACAGATGCCTTCCAAAGTACAAGATCATCGGAGAGAAAGGATTTTCCCTTAACTCTGGAAGAATGGTAACGAGCTACTCTCTGTTGATAGGCTGCCATTTGGATCTGGCCCTTCTCCCTGACCTCTTCCATTAGGTCAAGATTGATTCGGAGTTACTCATCATTGGACTCCTCCGAATAACTTTCCACTCATAGGGAGGGGAGCCCTATCTCCATAGGGATAATGGCTTCCGTACCGAAAGCCATTTTGAACGGAGTCTCACCTGTGGGGACCCTCTGAGTGGTTCGATAAGCCCATAGCATGTGATGAAGCTCTTCCGCCCATCTGCCTCATGCTCTGATGAGCCGAGCTTTAATTCCTTACAGCAAGGTTCGGTTGGTTACTTCGGCTTCTCCATTGGCTTAAGGATGCTCAATCGAGGTGAGACAATGGCAGATGTTGTGATCCTCACAGAACTTTCGAAATTTAGGATTGTCAAACTATCTTCTGTTGTCGGTGATGATGGTGCGAGGTGGGTTGAACCGACAAATGATATATCTCCATACAAAGTCCCTAGCTCGAGTCTCGGTTATCTGAGCAACTGCCTCAGCCTCGATCCACTTGGTGAAATAGTCGATCACTACAAACATGAACTTTCTCTGTCCGATGGCCAGAGGAAAAGGACCAAGTATGTCCATTCCCCACTTGGTAAAGGGCTAGGCAAATGATATGGGCATCAAGTGAGTGGATGAAAGCCTTTGAACATTTGAATATCATTGGTATGATCACAAGCTCGGACAAGGTTGTCAACATCCCTCTGCATGGTGGGCCAATAATATCCCTGGCGCAGCACTTTATGACACAAAGCTCGGATGCCAAGGTGACTACCACAGATGCCTTCGTGAACCTCTCGAAGAGCATAATCAGCTTTTGACGGACAGAGGCACTTAAGTAATGGCATAGAGAAGGATCATTTGTATAGCCGATTATCAAGTAGGACATAATGAGATGACTGCATTTTCAGCTTCCTTGCTTCCTTTCTATCGGTCAGGAGCAATCCTTCTTTGAGATACTTGAGTATTGGGTCGAGCTAGGATGGTTTGACCTCAACCGGCATCACCCGGTCAACATCGGCTATGCTAGGCCTTTCCAAGATTTTTAGATGAAATTTTCGCTCGAGATTCATTGAATCCATGGTTGTCAGGAGGGATAAAAGGTCGACACGCGCATTCTTAGCCCTTGGAATTTGAATAACCTTAAATTCAGTAAAGCAGGAGGACAGATTGTGCACCTTTTAAATATACCGAATCATGTTCGGCTTTCAAGCTTTGAATTCTTCCCGTACATGGCCAGCCACCAACTGGGAGTCAGTGTAGGCATTCAGCTTTTTAACTTTGAGCTCATGGGCGATGCGAAGTCTAGCAAGTAGAGCCTCATACTCTGCTTCGTTGTTAGAGGCTGAGAAGGAGAAACGAATGCCATACTCGAAGGTCATCCCCTCCGGGCTAGTGAGGACCAAACCAGCGCCAGAATTGCTTGTACTGGAGGACCCATCGGCATGGAGCAGCCATAGAGCACTGGGCTTCAGTTGCTCAGGAGTATCCGGAGTGGAACTATCTTCAGGTATGGTACATTCAAGAAGAAAATCCGTTAGGACCTGTGCCTTGATAGCTGGACAAGGCTGATACCGGATATTATGCTCACTCAATTCAACAGCCCACTTGGTCATTCTTTCCGATGTCTTCGGACGATGGATAATTGACTTGATAGGTTGGTCGGTTAAGACCATCACAGTATATGCTTGGAAATATGGCCGTAACTTTCGGACCGATGTTATCAGAGCCAACACCATCTTCTCGATTTGGGTATACCTCGTTTCGGCGTCCCAGAGCAATTTACTAACATAATAGATTGGCTTCTAAATTTTGTTTTCCTCTCTGACCAACATGGAGCCAACAACGCCCTCCAAGACTGCCAGATACAGATATAGCATTTCTCCTGGCCTCGGACTGCTAAGAAGAGGTAGCGAGCCAAGGTATTTTTTAAGATCTTCGAAAGATTTCTGATAGTCTGTGGGGTCCATTGAAAATTCTTGGCCGATTGGAGCACTTTAAAGAAGGGTAAACATCTCTCAGCCGATTGAGCAACAAAACGATTGAGAGCCACTATCCTTCTAGTAAGACGTTGCACCTCTTTAATCGACCTTGGAGGCACCATCTGTTGCAGGACTTGGATTTTCTATGAATTCGCTTCAATGCCTCATTAGGAAATCATGAAGCCCAAGAACTTCCCAGAGTTAACTTTGAAAGCACATTTGGTTGGGTTAAGCTTCATCTGATACCTTCGGAGTGTTGCGAAACTTTCTATAAGATCTTCAATATGCTGGGATGCCTCTTTGCTCTTAACCAGCATGTCATCAACATACACCTCCATGTTCCGACCAATTTGTTCTTTGAAAACTTTATTAACCAGCCTCTGGTATGTCGCACCTGCATTTTTTAAATCAAAAGGCATGACTCGATAACAATAAATACCTCAGTCGGTGATGAAGGTGGTCTTTTCTTTATCCTCAGGCGCTATCCAAATTTGGTTGTAGCCCGAATAAGCATCCATAAAAGTCAGCATCTAGTGGCTAGAGGTAAAATCTACAAGCTGATAATCCGATGGAGAGGGAAACTATCCTTCGGGCAAGCCTTGTTGAGGTCAGTGAAGTCGATGCAGATCCTCCATTTGCCATTTGACTTCTTTACCATGACAACATTTGCCAGCCAATCGGAATAGTTCACTTCCCGAATGAAATTAGCTTTAATGAGCTTGTCCACCTCTTCTTTAATAACTTTCTGGCGCTCGGGGGCGAAGCTTGTCTTTTTTTGCTTAATTGGCTGAAACGCCTCGTCCGCATTGAGACAGTGGACGAGGACATCGGGGTCAATTCCTGGCATGTCCAAGGCAGACCAAGCGAAGACATCAGCATTTCTTCGAAGGAACTCAACCAAATTCTGCCGAAGCTTTCCTTTCAGCTGTGACCCGACTCTTATGGTTCGGTCGGGCCGGGCTTCATCGAGCGACACTTCCTCAAGCTCTTTGGCTAGTTCTTCCCGTTGCTCAGCAAAATCTTCACAGGCGTCCAACCCATCAACCTTGGACTTTCTGGACTGTAGGTTGGCAACAAAGCAGTGCCGAGCCACGGCTTGACTCCCTTTCACAACCCCCACTCTCCATTCGGTGGAAAACTTCATGGCGACATGGAGAATAGAAATGACTGCCTTGAGGGATATTTGCCCGGGCTTGCCGAGGATGGTGTTGTAAGGGGACCGAAGCTTGGTCACTAGGAAATCCATGAGTATAGTAGCTATGTTAGGCCAAGTGTCTGCTCGGACTGTCAAGGTAACAACCCCCTCGGGAACTATGGCGTTGCCCATAAAACCCACCAAGGTAGATTCTATGGCCCGAAGGTTTTTCCCTCACAATTTCAATCTCACAAAAGCATCAAAGTACAAAACATTAACGAAGCTTCCACTATCAATCAAAATGCGGTGTACATCATAGTCATTAATGTTAAGGGATGCAACCAACGCATCATTGTGCATATACTGTATCTCCTGGAAGTCTTCATCAGAAAAAGAAAGCTCACCGACTTGGGCCCTCTTTAGTGGATTTTCCTCCTCACCCGGCCAAGCTAATGAGGAGCCAATCATCGCTATCATATTGACATTGCCAATGACTAGAGGATTCGGTGGAGGGGGTTAGCGAGGTTCAGGCTGGCGATCTCCTCCATTGTTCGGCTCAGGGGCCCTCCTGAATCGGTCTAGCCTGCCCATCAGATGAGCTATTCAATCTCATTCCAGAGTTGCCAGCACTCCTCGGTGTCATGCCTATGGTCTCGATGGAATCGATAGTACTTGGTCATATCCCTCCAAGCTGCATTGCTCCGAAGAGGAGGTGGCCGAGGAATTTGGCGCTCAATTTCCATCAAGATCTACGCCCTTGGCGCGGTGAGGGGGTTGTACTGGTCGAACCTCCGAGCCGAGCTTCGAGTTCGATCTTTGGGTGGTGGTGGAGGAGCTCTCTGGCGACAATACGGGCTTGCATGGTGGAAGGATCGGTGCTTTTCTGAGCCTTTCGCCTTCTTCTTCTTCGATTGCTTGGCTCGGGCCAATCTCCATGACTCTTCAACTCTGGCATACTTGTCCACCAAGGCCATCATGTTGGAGAGGCTTTTTGGATAATTGACTTCCAGAGCTAGGTAGAAGTCGCCTTTCTTCGACACTCTTCCCGCCAAAGCGGACATGGCCATCTCATGGTTGAGGTGGTCAACCTCCAACATAGCCGTGTTGAAGCGACCGAGGTAATTCTTTAGGGATTCTCTCTCCTACTGCTTGACCTCGGAGAAGGAATCAGATCTTCGCCGATGGCGATGGCTATTGACGAACTGGTTGATGAATAAGCGGATCAGCTCGTCAAAAGAATTAATGGAACCTGGCTTCAGGCTGTTGAACCAGGTCCTGGCAGACCCTCTAAGGGTAGAAGGGAAGGCTTGGCACAGGATCGCAACTGATGCTCTTTGGAACATCATGATGGATCTGAAGCTACTCAGGTGGTCATCGGGATTGGTGGATCCATGATATGGCTCGATGGTGGGGAGCTTAACATGAGGAGAGATCACTTCCCGCATGATCTCCTCGAAGAAAGGGATATCCTGCTCCGCCTTCGGTTGGGATGGAGGGGCCTGCTTAATGGCATCCAACTCTTGACACCATTCCCGACGCATCTCTTGCATTTGCCACTGGATCCCTTCATCTCGGGCATCAGGAGGGACTAGTCGAGGGGAGCACGACAGTGGTGTCGAATCATGGGAGGACACCGAAGAAAAAGAGCGAGCTCGCCGAGATCTAGGCGGGCTCTTCCTCCTAGCCCACTGTGGCGCCAGTCTAACTCCTACAAATCGATGAGGATGGCCCGCAGCCTCAAGCGGGTTGGAAGAAGAGATCGTCGGTGGAGTAGGGGCGGCGGCTCCTCCATAATGTTGCGGAGCAGGAGCGGCTGAACAGGGAGCTCCCTAGAGCCCTTGGATCAGCTGTGCAAGGGCTTGCACTTGTTAGACCAGTACAACAAACTGATCCTGGGTTACCGCAGTCGCCGGCAGTGAAGGAGTCTTGGCTGGCGGCGATAGCGGAGTTGCCGCATTATTTGAAGGATCTGGCCTCTGGGAGGCAGTCTGATCCTACACATCAGAGATAGCTCTCCTTTGATTAGTCATTGGAGGGTTGTTCTTCTGGATCTAAGCCTTGTCTCCTAGATCACAAGTTTATGGGACTTGAGGCCTTTCCTCTAGCGCCAATCTGTTACTGCGAAAATCCGCTCTCCAACTCAGGTGTGGTCCGACTCCAGATCTGGACGCCGATCTCTTGCCCGGGTAAAACCTGTAAGACAGTCCTCATGTAGAGAATGTCGGAGGTGGCCCTCTATGGAAGATCCTCTAATGCCCAAGTTAGTGGAGATTCACAGCAAGCAGATGTGAGGAGAAGACTCTTGCAGAAGAGTCCCCCGAGAAATGGCCTCTCGAGAGCTTTGAGCTCTACTTGAGCTTCAATGGAGTTTTTCAGTAAGAGTGTGAGCGTACCTCAAGAGCTTTAGGACAAGGGTATTTATATGTTGTAGGTATGACACAGGCAATCACCTGATTCCTTGGACGTGTTACAGGGGGTCGAAAACCATCAAGATTCGAATCAGATTCGAATCAGGTTTGTTATGGGGTCGGTAGCATCAATATCTGGTTAGTTAGAGAATCGACGGTTAGAGAAGCTAGTTGATGCTTTGAGATTCGATGATTTTATAGGCTCTAGGCCACCTTTGATATTATTGGCCTAATTTTTTGCTCAAGGTTGTTAGGGGCCTACACGGCGGGAATCTCGATAAATCATCATGAATCTGAATTTTTCGTATTCAACCATAATCAAGTGATTGGAGTCGTTTATCGTGTGGAGAATTCATCATGACGGTTGATAATGAATGCGTTTGGGTTAGGCATGGAGATAGCTCGGTTCCGCAGAGGTTTAGGGATTCCCCGGCTTTGCTAAGGAATAAGAGCGGTTTAGTCTGGCCGAAGCAGGAGGATAGCTCGGTTTGACCGAGGCATGGGTGTGGCTCGGTTCGCCGAGGCATGTGGATAGCTCGGCATGACCAAAGTATAGGGTACTGTAGGGAGAAACAATCCCGGAGGCATGCATATTTTAAAATTTTGATAACAATTATCATTGCAGAATTTTAAAGATTACATACTAATCTATCTAACATGCATCAAGATCATATCTTTGCCTTGTATATAGGATCGATTGATCCAAAATATGCATATAAATAAAAATATCAAGATCATATCTTGATCTTCAAGATGACTAGTCATACTACTTATCTTGAAGCCTGCCTTAAGATCTAAGGATCAGATCACTTACCTTAAGAACAGTAGGTAAATCTTTATTGCTCTGCAGCCGTTCAATCGTCCGGCCTCTAGTATTGTCCACACGAAGCCCCGAATGATCAGATTTCCGGGAGTGCTAGCTCGCGGAAAAATAGCTTTGCTGATCTTGAATCCACCCACTTGAATCTTCCTCTAAGATCCACCACGCTTCCGCTAACACCAGAATCACCAGAATTTTTATTCTAACCTTTTTAGAAATACAATCCACGACATATCGTGTATTGTTGTTCTGTTGTATTCTCGTGAGGGAATGCCCTCTATTTATAGTCTCAATTTAGCTTTAACATTGAATTCTGACATTAAGAATTCCATCGTTTGGTAGAAGCAAAGAGACGCCGAAGGCACGGCGCTTGGTTTAATTTTGACGTTCGGTGAAAACCAAAGAGACGTTGCTAAATCCGACGTTCGGTGAAAACCAATGAGTCATGGCTAAATCCGACGTTCGGTGAAAATTAATGTTAGGCATTAAATTCTACATGAGAATTTAATCTCTCATGAGATGAGATTTTAGCCATCTCATCATATGAGATCCTTATGCGAGAGGTTTGGATTCAGGTGATGGTTTAATCTGATCTGAATTTATTTGACTGAACCCACATAGATCATGGTCCAAGCCCAAATCAAATTTGGCTAGTCCTGAATCTATTTAAATCCAAATCAAGTCTAATTTCAAATCAATATTTGAAATTGACTAGTCCTTCTAATGGACTTAAACCAAATTGAATCTTATTCACTTGTACTTAACCCAATTAAGATAATTCAATCAATCAAATTGATTAATTAAATCATATACGATTCTCAATCATTGATCAGCAAACAGATCATCCTAGGAAACTTCTATGCGTGTGACTCTCTAGGTTCGAACCTAAGCCGGTAGCATAGAAATAACTTTCTATACTAATCGATGTGCCCATCTAGCAATGGAACCCGACGTCCGGATAGGTCGAAGAGTTGCCGAGCAAACTCCAAGAACCCTAAGAAATAGTTACCGTATAATTCATCCTCTTGACCACAAATGCTAAGGATGGCTTAAGAGCCTGTCAACTCTAAATAGCAAATCCATAAAGTGATTTCAACTTTAGTGATCATGTGACTTTCACATGAAGTGCCTTGGCCAAGGTCTTGCTAAATTGAAACACAAGCATTTCTCCTTTTAACGGGATAGGTCAAATTCCATCTTGATCCACAACTGACTACCACAAGTACTTGACTGCACCCAGTAACCTTTCGTAGCTGGATTAGAAATCCAGGTGGTCCGGCACCTAAGTACAATGAGTTGCTTGTAAGCACTGGTTGTGATCTTCAGGTCTGAAGGATACTTATACCTATATCTTCTCGGATTAACTCTTGACAGTAGAGTATCCGGAAATGAGTCACGTTCGGTGAAATGTACTCCTACACTTCCACCTGTATGTCATACTAGTGTCTCTACACTCCTTGGTTAAGAGGACAACCAACAAATATGATATACAACGTCCTATAATTGATAGTACTATGGCCCTGTCATAGTATATCATTTGGTCGCGAACTCTTTTAAGGACCTTCAAAGATAAATCCTCCTTTATCGTGAAGGAAGATCCTGAGGGCTTCATTACAATCAGGAGTATTAAGAAGATGTTCTTGTAATGAATAAACTGCCAAATAACTTTTATTAATATATCAATTTATATACAATTTACATTAGCACAATCATCAAATGATTGGCTTTAGGATACAATTCCCAACAAACTCCCACTTAGCCTAAAGCCACTCATTACAGTATCTAATACCCATCTTCAACTTATAGTTGTCAAACTCCTTGATGCTGAGTGCTTTAGTAAATGGGTCACCTAGGTTTTCCTTTCCATCAATCTTCTGAAGATTTATGTCACCTCGGTCTACAATCTCTCGAATAAGATGAAACCAGCGCAGTATGTGCTTGGTGCGCTGATGTGCTCGTGGTTCCTTTGCTTGAGCTATGGCACCAGTGCTGTCACTGTACAACAGGACTGGTCCATCTATGGAAGGTGTCACTCCAAGCTCAGAGATGAACTTTTGCAGCCACACAGCTTCTTTCGCAGCATCTGATGCAGCGATGTACTCTGCCTCGCACACCGAATCTGCCACTGTATGTTGCTTGGAACTTTTCCAGCAAACAGCTCCACCATTCAGGATAAACACGAAACCCGATACACTTTTGCTATCATCATGATCTGATTGAAAACTGGAATCAGTATATCCAACAAGTTTCAAATCGGACTCTCCATAGACTAACCACTGGTCCTTAGTATTTCTCAAATACTTAAGGATTGTCTTAACAACT
This sequence comes from Calamus simplicifolius, assembly GCA_900491605.1. Taxonomy (NCBI): domain Eukaryota; kingdom Viridiplantae; phylum Streptophyta; class Magnoliopsida; order Arecales; family Arecaceae; genus Calamus; species Calamus simplicifolius. The sequence goes on along the minus strand of UESW01004239.1, from coordinate 432,946 downwards.
TGCCAGTGTTTTTCTCCTAGATCAGATTGGTATCTACTCACTACTCCTAGTGAGTATGCCACATCTGGTCTTGTACATGTCATGGTGTACATAATCGATCCTACTGCCGAAGCATATGGAATTCGACTCATACGTTCTCTTTCATTAGGAGTTGTCGGACAATCCTTCTTAGAAAGATGAATTCCATGGCCTATCGGAAGATAGCCTTTCTTGGAATTCTCCATGCTAAACCTTTTTAGCACGGTGTCAATGTACGTAGATTGGGATAAACCAAGCATCCTCTTAGATCTATCTCTATAGATCTTCATCCCTAGGATGTATGATGCTTCTCCCAGATCTTTCATGGAGAATTGTGATGATAACCATGTCTTTATTCCTTGTAATGCAGGGATATCATTCCCGATTAAGAGAATATCATTCACATATAATACAAGAAATACAATAACGGAATCGTTAGCCCATTTATAAATGCAAGGTTCTTCTTTATTTTTAATAAAGCCATAAGATTTGATCACTTTATCAAATCGTATGTTCCAACTCCTAGATGCTTGCTTAAGTCCATAAATAGACTTATGTAGCCTGCACACTTTAGACTCGTCTTCAGATATAAAACCTTCAGGCTGTATCATATACACCTGTTCTTCTAAATCACCATTTAGAAAAGCGGTTTTAACATCCATCTGCCAAATCTCATAATCGAAGTGTGCTGCTATAGCTAGCATAATCCGAATGGATTTCAGCATTGCCACAGGAGAAAACGTTTCGTCATAGTCAATACCATAACGTTGACGATACCCCTTAGCAACCAGACGTGCTTTATAGGTCTCAACCTTTCCGTCTGCGCCTCTTTTCCTCTTGAAAACCCACTTACACCCTATGGGTTTTATCCCTTCGGGTGGGTCAACTAATGTCCATACATTATTGTCCTTCATGGAGTCAAGTTCGGATTTCATGGCATCAAGCCATTTATTAGAGTCAGTCCTTTGCATAGCATCCATATAGGTGATCGGATCCTCGTTGTTCTCATCGAGTTCAACAGGATCATCGTTCTGGACCAAGAAACCTAAGTATCTGTCCGGTTGATATGGTACTCTACCAGATCGCCTTAATGGTGCATCTAAAATGGGTTTTGAGTTTGATCTAATCAACTCAGATTCTAAGGGTTCACTGGTTTGTGTTGTTCCTTCTACTTGATGAACTTCCTCAAGTTCAACATTAGAGCTATTTGTTCCTTCACTAAGGAACTCCTTTTCAAGAAAAACTGCTCTATTACTAATGAACAACTTTTGTTCTTCAGTATTGTAGAAGTAATATCCTTTGGTTTCTTTCGGATAGCCGATGAAAAAACATTTGTCAGATTTGGGTTCAAGTTTGTCTGATTTTGCACGTTTCACATAAGCCGGACACCCCCAGACTCTCAGATAGGTAATAACCGGTTTATGTCCATACCACATCTCATGTGGAGTTTTAGAAATAGACTTACTTGGAACCTTATTAAGAATATGACAAGCTGATTCTAATGCGTATCCCCAAAATGATATTGGCAAGCTTGCAAAACCCATCATGGACCGAACCATGTCTAACAGAGTTTGATTCCTTCTTTCTGACACACCGTTATGCTGCGGTGTTCCAGGAGGAGTCCATTGGGAGAGAATCTCATTCTCTCTTAAATATGTCACAAATTCATTGGAAAGGTATTCGCCTCCTCGATCTGATCGAAGGGTCTTAATACATTTTCCTGTTTGTTTTTCTACTTCTTTATGATATAGTTTGAACATTTCAAACGACTCAGATTTATGTCTCATAAGATAGACATAACCAAACCTAGAAAGGTCGTCTGTAAAAGTAATGAAGTAGTAATATCCACCTTTGGCACAAGTGCTCATTGGTCCACATACATCAGTATGTACTAGACTCAATAGCTCTTTGGCTCTTTCACCTTTTCCAGTAAAAGATGACTTGGTCATTTTACCAAGAAGACATGATTCACAGGTAGTTAATGATTCACAATCATCAACTCGAAGGATGCCCTCCTGAGTTAACCTGTTTAATCTGTTCTTATTGATATGACCCAGCCGATGGTGCCAAAGATAAATATCTGTGACATCAGTTGTTCTAGGGCGCTTACTTGAATTGTACACTACATTCACAGGCTGTGATAATATATAAATGCCATTAGATAAATGCCCAGTCATTACAGTGACTCCATTCATAATGATATTCAAAGTAACATCCTTTATTGAAATTTCATAATGACTTTTGGCCAGAAGGCCTACAGAAATTACGTTCAACAAGAACGTTGGGCAAAAATGACAATCATTTAGTATAATGACATTTCTATTGAAAACTATTTCAAGAACTCCTAATGCCAGAACTGGAACTAATCTTCCATCGCCGACATTAAGGAATCTTTCATTGTCCTCAAATCTTCTGGTGACCTGTAGTCCCTGCAATGAATTGCAAATGTTAAAAGGACTCCGGTATCCAATACCCAGGTCTGATTATCATATACAGAAAAATTACAAGGTGTTATCATATAAATACCTTGTTGAGCAACATCTTGCTCCTTTTTCTTCTTTGGCCTGTTTTGATCAAGTGTGGCAATGTAAAGAGGACAGTTCCTCTTCCAGTGCCCTTGCATCTTGCAGTGAAAGCATTCAGCTTGACTTTTATCAACTTTCTTCTTCTGCATCTGACCCCTTATAGATGTCCTAGCATGTTGCACCTTTTTATTATTCTTTTTCTTCTTCCCTTTCCCAAAGGGTTTACGCCCTACCTTAGATCCTTCAACCACATTAACCAAACCCTTAGAGAGCTGGTTATCCTTCTCAAAGTTCTGTAACAACCCCAACAAACCGTGGTAGTTGACTGCAGGCTTTGTCATTCGAAAATGAGTAAGGAAAGGTCGGAAGGATGGAGGCAAGGAATTCAGGATCGCATCTTTTCCCAACTGCTCATGTAAGGGAAAGCCGAGCTTGCTTAGGAGTTCTATCTTCTCGATCATATACAATACATGATCAGTGACAGGAGATCCATCCCTCATTCGAGCATTGAAAATAGCACAACTAGTCTTGTGCCTTTCAACATCGTCGGGTGTGCCGAAAGATTCATTCAACGCTTGAATGATTTCTTCTGGCTGAGCATTCTCGAACCGGCGACCGAATTCATCGTTCATTGCTGCTAGCATGATACAACGCATGCTAGTTCTATCATTGAGCCACTTCTGATAAGTGTCTCTCTCAGAACTTTGGGTGTTTGCATCAGGTATCTTTGGTGCAGGATTATTCAGAATATATAGAATCCTCTCATGCTCAAGGACGATCTTAAGTTTTCTAAACCAGCTATTGAAATTGAACCATTCAACTTGTCACTATCCAATAGGGACCTTAATGATAAATTAGTGGCCATTTTCTGCATAAGGAAAAACTAAAGTTTATTAGTATATAAATTGATTCAGTCTAAAGACTTGGACTTTAGTCTAAAGATTCTCCCACTATTTTGTTCAAATTGGCAGCCTCTACACCCCAATTCGAAGAATTATTCTTAATTCTTTAGCGGGCACTAAGATCTACATAAACTACATACAGGCCCAAGTGAAGCTTGGCTAACCCATATGCATCTAAGAGTAGGTTCAAAACCAATTGTTTCCCCAAACAATTCTTAGTGTTCAGTTTTGCCCCATGTACCTCTTCAGCAGGCATGAAGTGCCTCCACTGAAAGTTCTGGTTAGGTCCAACCATTAAATGATATAATCAGTGTAACCTATCAATAGACAACCAAGCCCGAGTGAAGCTCGGCTCACCTGACTGTTTATTTAATAGTTACGCTGACTTATCATATAATGAATGATAATTCCGATGGTTGACAAGCACCAGGCATGGAGTGCCTCCAATGATTATCAAGACATCGGACTCATTATCACCCACCTTAATGGGAGGCTATGATCTAGTTATCATATAACTATTTCATTTTAAGGACCTAATAATTTTAGAGGATTTTAATAATATGAAGATAAATTGACTAATCAAGTTCTCCCACTGAATCTATGAAATCGGTAGAATGAAACAAGATTAAGTCAGGTTAAGTGGCACCTAAATCAGTCAGACTGATTTCCTTACAGGCATGGGTCAACCCGAATCAGGTAAATGATCTGAATCATAAATGGTTCACCACATTGACCAGGTGAGTGAGATCGATGGGAGGGATATGCCATTAACTCGTTAAAGACGCATCAATACGAGTAGCTCCCAATTAAAAACCATTCGATCGTTGATCCTAGAGCAACTTGCCAACCCACCTTGACATCATATGGTTAACCAATTCTGATTTGACCATCTAAGAGATTCATGCTCAACCACGGAGCCTAATCTACTTCCATTTGGTTTAATCAAAGAGAAGGACATGATCAACTACAACTATTGTTTGATTTAGAGCATTCTTAACCTAATCTAATTAGATTTGATCAAATACTCTTTAGTCCAGTTGATTTAAACCTTAGGGTCTAACCCTTTATGGACCCGATTTAGCTAACCCAAAGGATTAAATATATTTCATGTTTACATGTCATATATTTCAATCAAGCATCATATGTATTATGTTACTACTCATAATTCCTATATTTAGATCATATCTAAAGAGATTATGAATTAATATTTGACATTCAAATTAGACTCTCATAAATATTTGTATGTTTCATAACATAGACATCATGCCATCATATATCATATCTATGTTTTATACTAAACATGCAAATATCATGTTTTATACAACATCAATATGTATCAAATATAAAATATTTTGAGAGTGTGTGTAATCTAGTGTTTTGAAGCCAAAGATCAATTATCACGGCAATATGTCACAGAATACCTCGTTGAATGGGTAATTTGGATTTTCAATCCATCTGTGACCATATAGCCTGTGATTTGTTTTAGCCATTGATTACACAATTAATAGGAGCATTAATTTACATGCAATAAATTAGATCAATTCGAAACCATGATACCATTTGTAGGGAGAAATAATCCCCGAGGCATGCATATTTTAAAAATTTGATAACTATTATCATTGCGGAAATTTAAAGATTACATATTAATCTATCTAATATGCATCAAGATCATATCTTTGCCTTATATATAGGATCGTTTGATCTAAAATATGCATATAAATAAAAATATCAAGATCATATCTTGATCTTCAAGATGACTAGTCATACTACTTATCTTGAAGCCTGCCTTAAGATCTAGGGATCAAATCACTTACCTTAAGAACAGTAGGTAAATCCTTATTGCTCTGCAGCCGTTCAATCGTCCGGCCTCTAGTATCGTCCACGCGAAGCCCCGAATGATCGGATTTCTGGGAGTGCTAGCTCGCGGAAAAATAGCTTTGCTGATCTTGAATCCTCCCACTTGAATCTTCCTCAAGATCCACCAGCTTCCGCTAACACCAGAATCACCAGGATTTTCTATTCTAACCTTTTTAGAATTACAATCCACGATATCGTGTATTGTTGTTCTGTGTATCTGGTGAGGGAATGTCCTCTATTTATAGTCTCAATTTAGCCTTGACATTGAATTCTGACATTTAAGAATTCCGTCGTTTGGCAAAAGCGAAGAGACGCCAAAGGCGCGCGCTTGGTTTAATTTCGACGTTCGGTGAAAACCAAAGAGACGTGGCTAAATCCGTGTTCGGTGAAAACCAAAAGTTGGCTAAATCCGACGTTCGGTGAAAATTAATGTTAGCATTAAATTCTAATGAGAATTTAATCTCTCATGAGATGAGATTTTAGCCATCTCATCATATGAGATCCTTATGCGAGAGGTTTGGGTTTGATGGTTTAATCTGATCTGAATTTATTTGACTGAACCCACATAGATCATGGTCCAAGCCCAAATCAAATTTGGCTAGTCCTGAATCTATTTAAATCCAAATCAAGTCTAATTTCAAATCAATATTTGAAATTGACTTAGTCCTTCTAATAGACTTAAACCAAATTGAATCTTATTCACTTGTACTTAACCCAATTGAGATAATTCAATCAATCAAATTGATTAATTAAATCATATACGATTCTCAATCGTTGATCAGCAAATAGATCATCCTAGGAAACTTCTATGCGTGTGACTCTCTAGGTTCGAACCTAAGCCGGTAGCATAGAAACAACTTTCTATACTAATCGATGTGCCCATCTAGCAATGGAACCCGACGTCCGGATAGGTCGAAGAGTTGCCGAGCAAACTCCAAGAACCCTAAGAAACAGTTACCGTATAATTCATCCTCTTGACCACAAATGCTAAGGATGGCTTAAGAGCCTGTCAACTCTAAATAGCAAATCCATAAAGTGATTTCAACTTTAGTGATCATGTGACTTTCACATGAAGTGCCTTGGCCAAGGTCTTGCTAAATTGAAACACAAGCATTTCTCCTTTTAACGGGATAGGTCAAATTCCATCTTGATCCACAACTGACTACCACAAGTACTTGACTGCACCCAGTAACCTTTCGTAGCTGGATTAGAAATCCAGGTGGTCCGGCACCTAAGTACAATGAGTTGCTTGTAAGCCACTGGTTGTGATCTTCAGGTCTGAAGGATACTTATACCTATATCTTCTCGGATTAACTCTTGACAGTAGAGTATCCGGAAATGAGTCACGTTCGGTGAAATGTACTCCTACACTTCACCTGTATGTCATACCAGTGTCTCTACACTCCTTGGTTAAGAGGACAACCAACAAATATGATATACAACGTCCTATAATTGATAGTACTATGGCCCTGTCATAGTATATCATTTGGTCGCGAACTCTTTTAAGGACCTTCAAAGATAAATCCTCCTTTTCATTACAATTAGGAGTATTAAGAAGATGTTCTTGTAATGAATAAACTGCCAAATAACTTTTATTAATATATCAATTTATATACAATTTACATTAGCACAATCATCAAATGATTGGCTTTAGGATACAATTCCCAACAAACTCCCACTTAGCCTAAAGCCACTCATTACAGTATCTAATACCCATCTTCAACTTATAGTTGTCAAACTCCTTGATGCTGAGTGCTTTAGTAAATGGGTCACCTAGGTTTTCCTTTCCATCAATCTTCTGAGATTTATGTCACCTCGGTCTACAATCTCTCGAATAAGATGAAACCAGCGCAGTATGTGCTTGGTGCGCTGATGTGCTCGTGGTTCCTTTGCTTGAGCTATGGCACAGTTGTCACTGTACAACAGGACTGGTCCATCTATGGAAGGTGTCACTCCAAGCTCAGAGATGAACTTTTGCAGCCACACAGCTTCTTTCGCAGCATCTGATGCAGCGATGTACTCTGCCTCGCACACCGAATCTGCCACTGTATGTTGCTTGGAACTTTTCCAGCAAATAGCTCCACCATTTAGGATAAACACGAAACCCGATACACTTTTGCTATCATCATGATCTGATTGAAAACTGGAATCAGTATATCCAACAAGTTTCAAATCGGACTCTCCATAGACTAACCACTGGTCCTTAGTATTTCTCAAATACTTAAGGATTGTCTTAACAACTTGCCAGTGTTTTTCTCCTGGATCAGATTGGTATCTACTCACTACTCCTAGTGAGTATGCCACATCTGGTCTTGTACATGTCATGGTGTACATAATCGATCCTACTGCCGAAGCATATGGAATTCGACTCATACGTTCTCTTTCATTAGGAGTTGTCGGACAATCCTTCTTAGAAAGATGAATTCCATGGCCTATCGGAAGATAGCCTTTCTTGGAATTCTCCATGCTAAACCTTTTTAGCATGGTGTCAATGTACGTAGATTGGGATAAACCAAGCATCCTCTTAGATCTATCTCTATAGATCTTCATCCCTAGGATGTATGATGCTTCTCCCAGATCTTTCATGGAGAATTGTGATGATAACCATGTCTTTATTCCTTGTAATGCAGGGATATCATTCCCGATTAAGAGAATATCATTCACATATAATACAAGAAATACAATAACGGAATCGTTAGCCCATTTATAAATGCAAGGTTCTTCTTTATTTTTAATAAAGCCATAAGATTTGATCACTTTGTCAAATCGTATGTTCCAACTCCTAGATGCTTGCTTAAGTCCATAAATAGACTTCTGTAGCCTGCACACTTTAGACTCGTCTTTAGATATAAAACCTTCAGGCTGTATCATATACACCTATTCTTCTAAATCATCATTTAGAAAAGCGGTTTTAACATCCATCTGCCAAATCTCATAATCGAAGTGTGATGCTATAGCTAGCATAATCCGAATGGATTTTAGCATTGCCATAGGAGAAAACGTTTCGTCATAGTCAATACCATAACGTTGACGATACCCTTAGCAACAGACGTGCTTTATAGGTCTCAACCTTTCCGTCTGCGCCTCTTTTCCTCTTGAAAACCCACTTACACCCTATGGGTTTTATCCCTTCAGGTGGGTCAACTAATGTCCATACATTATTGTCCTTCATGGAGTCAAGTTCGGATTTCATGGCATCAAGCCATTTATTAGAGTCAGTCCTTTGCATAGCATCCATATAGGTGATCGGATCCTCGTTATTCTCATCGAGTTCAACAGGATCATCGTTCTGGACCAAGAAACCTAAGTATCTATCCGGTTGATGTGGTACTCTACCAGATCGCCTTAATGGTGCATCTAAAATGGGTTTTGAGTTTGATCTAATCAACTCAGATTTTAATGGTTCACTGGTTTGTGTTGTTCCTTCTACTTGATGAACTTCCTCAAGTTCAACATTAGAGCTATTTGTTCCTTCACTAAGGAACTCCTTTTCAAGAAAAACTGCTCTATTACTAATGAACAACTTTTGTTCTTCAGTATTGTAGAAGTAATATCCTTTGGTTTCTTTCGGATAGCCGATGAAAAAATATTTGTCAGATTTGGGTTCAAGTTTGTCTGACTTTGCACGTTTCACATAAGCCGGACACCCCCAGACTCTCAGATAGGTAATAACCGGTTTATGTCCATACCACATCTCATGTGGAGTTTTAGAAACAGACTTACTTGGAACCTTATTAAGAATATGACAAGCTGATTCTAATGCGTATCCCCAAAATGATATTGGCAAGCTTGCAAAACCCATCATGGACCGAACCATGTCTAACAGAGTTCGATTCCTTCTTTCTGACACACCGTTATGCTGCGGTGTTCCAGGAGGAGTCCATTGGGAGAGAATCTCATTCTCTCTTAAATATGTCACAAATTCATTGGAAAGGTATTCTCCTCCTCGATCTGATCGAAGGGTCTTAATACTTTTTCCTGTTTGTTTTTATACTTCTTTATGATATAGTTTGAACATTTCAAACGACTCAGATTTATGTCTCATAAGATAGACATAACCAAACCTAGAAAGGTCGTCTGTAAAAGTTATGAAGTAGTAATATCCACCTTTGGCATAAGTGCTCATTGGTCCACATACATCAGTATGTACTAGACTCAATAGCTCTTTGGCTCTTTCACCTTTTCCAGTAAAAAATGACTTGGTCATTTTACCAAGAAGACATGATTCACAAGTAGTTAATGATTCACAATCATCAACTCGAAGGATGCCCTCCTAAGTTAACCTGTTTAATCTGTTCTTATTGATATGACCCAGCCGATGGTGCCAAAGATAAATATCTGTGACATCAGCTGTTCTAGGGCGCTTACTTGAATTGTACACTACATTCACAGGCTGTGATAATATATAAATGCCATTAGATAAATGCCCAGCCATTACAGTGACTCCATTCAAAATGATATTCAAAGTAACATCCTTTATTGAAATTTCATAATGACTTTTGGCCAGAAGGCCTACAGAAATTACGTTCAACAAGAACATTGGGCAAAAATGACAATCATTTAGTATAATGACATTTCTATTGAAAACTATTTCAAGAACTCCTGATGCCAGAACTGGAACTAATCTTCCATCGCTTACATTAAGGAATCTTTCATTGTCCTCAAATCTTCTGGTGACCTGTAGTCCCTACAATGAATTGCAAATGTTAAAAGGACTCCCGGTATCCAATACCCAGGTCTGATTATCATATACAGAAAAATTACAAAGTGTTATTATAAATACCTTGTTGAGCAACATCTTGCTCCTTTTTCTTCTTTGGCCTGTTTTGATCAAGTGTGGCAATGTAAAGAGGACAGTTCCTCTTCCAGTGCCCTTGCATCTTGCAGTGAAAGCATTCAGCTTGACTTTTATCAACTTTCTTCTTCTGCATCTGACCCCTTATAGATGTCCTAGCATGTTGCACCTTTTATTATTCTTTTTCTTCTTCCCTTTCCCAAAGGGTTTACGCCCTACCTTAGATCCTTCAACCACATTAACCAAACCCTTAGAGAGCTGGTTATCCTTCTCAAAGTTCTGTAACAACCCCAACAAACCGTGGTAGTTGACTGCAGGCTTTATCATTCGAAAATGAGTAAGGAAAGGTCGGAAGGATGGAGGCAAAGAATTCAGGATCGCATCTTTTCCCAACTGCTCATGTAATGGAAAGCCGAGCTTGCTTAGGAGTTCTATCTTCTCGATCATATACAATACACGATCAGTGACAGGAGAACCATCCCTCATTCGAGCATTGAAAATTGCACAACTAGTCTTGTGCCTTTCAACATCGTCGGGTGTGCCGAAAGATTCATTCAACGCTTGAATGATTTCTTCTAGCTGAGCATTCTCGAACCGGCGACCGAATTCATCGTTCATTGCTGCTAGCATGATACAACGCACGCTAGTTCTATCATTGAGCCACTTCTGATAAGTGTCTCTCTCAGAACTTTGGGTGTTTGCATCAGGTATCTTTGGTGCAGGATTATTAAGAATATATAGAATCCTCTCATGCTCAAGGATGATCTTAAGTTTTCTAAACCATCTATTGAAATTTGAACCATTCAACTTGTCACTATCCAATAGGGACCTTAATGATAAATTAGTGGCCATTTTTTGCATAAGAAAAAACTAAAGTTTATTAGTATATAAATTAATTCAGTCTAAAGACTTGGACTTTAGTCTAAAGATTCTTCCACTATTTTGTTCAAATTGGCAGCCTCTACATCCCAATTTGAAGAATTATTCTTAATTCTTTAGCGGGCACTAAGATCTACATAAACTACATACAGGCCCAAGTGAAGCTTGGCTAACCCATATGCATCTAAGAGTAGGTTTAAAACCAATTATTTTCCCAAACAATTCTTAGTGTTCAGTTTTGCCCCATATACCTCTTCAGCAGGAATGAAGTGCCTCCACTGAAAGTTCTGGTTAGGTCCAACCATTAAATGATATAATCAGTGTAACCTATCAATAGACAACCAAGCCCGAGTGAAGCTTGGCTCACATGACTGTTTATTTAATAGTTACGCTGACTTATCATATAATGAATGATAATTCCGATGGTTGACAAGCACCAGGCATGGAGTGCCTCCAATGATTATCAAGACATCGGACTCATTATCACCCACCTTAATGGGAGGCTATGATCTAGTTATCATATCACTATTTCATTTTAAGGACCTAATAATTTTAGAGGATTTTAATAATATGAAGATAAATTGACTAATCAAGTTCTCCCACTGAATCTATGAAATCGGTAGAATGAAACAAGATTAAGTCAGGTTAAGTGGCACCTAAATCAGTCAGACTGATTTCCTTACAGGCATAGGTCAACCCGAATCAGGTAAATGATCTGAATCATAAATGGTTCACCATATTGACCAGGTGAGTGAGATCGATGGGAGGGATATGCCATTAACTCATTAAAGACGCATCAATACGAGTAGCTCCCAATTAAAAACCATTCGATCGTTGATCCTAGAGCAACTTGCCAACCCACCTTGACATCATATGGTTAACCAATTCTGATTTGACCATCTAAGAGATTCATGCTCAACCACGGAGCCTAATCTACTTCCATTTGGTTTAATCAAAGAGAAGGACATGATCAACTACAACTATTGTTTGATTTAGAGCATTCTTAACCTAATCTAATTAGATTTGATCAAATACTCTTACAGTCCAGTTGATTTAAACCTTAGGGTCTAACCCTTTATGGACCCAATTTAGTTAACCCAAAGGATTAAATATATTTCATGTTTACATGTCATATATTTTAATCAAGCATCATATGTATTATGTTACTACTCATAATTCCTATATTTAGATCATATCTAAAGAGATTATGAATTAATATTTGACATTCAAATTAGACTCTCATAAATACTTGTATGTTTCATAACATAGACATCATGCCATCATATATCATATCTATGTTTTATACTAAACATGCAAATATCATGTTTTATATAACATCAACATGTATCAAATATAAAACATATTTTGAGAGTGTGTGTAATCAGTGTTTTGAAGCCAAAGATCAATTATCACGGCAATATGTCACAGAATACCTCGTTGAATGGGTAATTTGGATTTTCAATCCATCTGTGACCAAATAGACCTGAGATTTGTTTTAGCCTTGATTACACAATTAATAGGAGCATTAATTTACATGCAATAAATTAGATCAATTCGAAACCATTACCATTTGTAGGGAGAAACAATCCCCAAGGCATGCATATTTTAAAATTTGATAATAATTATCATTGCGGAATTTTAAAGATTACATACTAATCTATCTAAAATGCATCAAGATCATATCTTTGCCTTGTATATAGGATCGATTGATCCAAAATATGCATATAAATAAAATATCAAGATCATATCTTGATCTTCAAGATGACTAGTCATACTACTTATCTTGAAGCCTGCCTTAAGATCTAAGGATCAGATCACTTACCTTAAGAACAGTAGATAAATCTTTATTGCTATGCAACCGTTCAATCGTCCGGCCTCTAGTATCGTCCACGCGAAGCCCCGAATGATCGGATTTCTGGGAGTGCTAGCTCGCGGAAAAATAGCTTTGCTGATCTTGAATCCTCCCACTTGAATCTTCCTCTAAGATCCACCACGCTTCCGCTAACACCAGAATCACCAGAATTTTTATTCTAACCTTTTTAGAAATAAAATTCATGACATATCGTGTATTGTTGTTCTGTTGTATTCTGGTGAGGGAATTCCTTCTATTTATAGTATCAATTTAGCTTAACATTGAATTCTGACATTAAGAATTCCGTCGTTTGGTAGAAGCGAAGAGACGCCGAAGGCGCGACGCTTGGTTTAATTTCGACGTTCGATGAAAACTAAAGAGACGTGGCTAAATCCGACGTTCGGTGAAAACCAATAAGTCATGGCTAAATCCGACGTTCGGTGAAAATTAATGTTAGGCATTAAATTCTATATAAGAATTTAATCTCTCATGAGATGAGATTTTAGCCATCTCATCATATGAGATCCTTATGCGAGAGGTTTGGGTTCAGGTGATGGTTTAATCTGATCTGAATTTATTTGACTGAACCCACATAGATCATGGTCCAAGCCCAAATCAAATTTGGCTAGTCCTGAATCTATTTAAATCCAAATCAAGTCTAATTTCAAATCAATATTTAAAATTGACTAGTCCTTCTAATGGACTTAAACCAAATTGAATCTTATTCACTTGTACTTAACCCAATTGAGATAATTCAATCAATCAAATTGATTAATTAAATCATATACGATTCTCAATCGTTGATCAGCAAACAGATCATCCTAGGAAACTTCTATGCGTGTGACTCTCTAGGTTCGAACCTAAGCCGGTAGCATAGAAACAACTTTCTATACTAATCGATGTGCCCATCTAGCAATGGAACCCAACATCCGGATAGGTCGAAGAGTTGCCGAGCAAACTCCAAGAACCCTAAGAAACAGTTACCGTATAATTCATCCTCTTGACTACAAATGCTAAGGATGGCTTAAGAGCATGTCAACTCTAAATAGCAAATCCATAAAGTGATTTCAACTTTAGTGATCATGTGACTTTCACATGAAGTGCCTTGACCAAGGTCTTGCTAAATTGAAACACAAGCATTTCTCCTTTTAACGGGATAGGTCAAATTCCATTTTGATCCATAACTGACTACCATAAGTACTTGACTGCACCCAGTAACCTTTCGTAGCTGGATTAGAAATCCAGGTGGTCCAGCACCTAAGTACAATGAGTTGCTTTTAAGCCACTGGTTGTGATCTTCAGGTCTGAAGGATATTTATACCTATATCTTCTCGGATTAACTCTTGACAGTAGAGTATCCGGAAATGAGTCACGTTCGATGAAATGTACTCATACACTTCTACCTGTATGTCATACTAGTGTCTCTACACTCCTTGGTTAAGAAGACAACCAACAAATATGATATACAACGTCCTATAATTGATAGTACTATGGCCCTGTCATAGTATATCATTTGGTCGCGAACTCTTTTAAGGACCTTCAAAGATAAATCCTCTTCATTACAATTAGGAGTATTAAGAAGATGTTCTTGTAATGAATAAACTGTCAAATAACTTTTATTAATATATCAATTTATATACAATTTACATTAGCACAATCATTAAATGATTGGCTTTAGGATACAATTCCCAACAGGTACCTCGATCTTGTCGAGGTATGCGGATAGCTCGGCTTGACTGAAGCATAGGATACTTCGGTGTTGTTGAGTCATGACAGCTGATGGCAAAAAAATCAAGAATGATGTCAGCCTTTTCATTGCTTGCATGATTATTAATGCAATGACAATTTTACCTCTCATCAACCAGCAACCAAAAACCCTACATGCATTCATGCTATTTAAACGAACTCCTCACGGACCTTATCAGACTTCAGATAGGTGTTCGCATCCATTGTGCTTTTTTTTGTTCTAAATTGGTTCAGACAAGCTACAGGTGTCGCAAATTCAACCTGATTGGACTAGCAACTTCCTCACCAGGCTTTATTGTGATGCCCCTCCCAATTAGTCCCACATCGGGTAATTTAGGAAGGGTGGAATAGTTTATAATCAGTTAAGTGAGATGAACAAGTACCAATTGGATCCCTTTTGGGCGGTGATAGCCCAAGTTGGTATGGACCTTGTCCGTCTTGCTTTTTTTGTAACGAAACGGATTCATGGGTGCTACGGCCCAGGGCCCGGATCGTTACAAAATGGTATCAGAGCCATGCACCAGCCACGGGCCCAGGGCCCGGGTTGTTACAAAATGGTATAGCCATGCACCAGCCGAAAGTGTAGGAGCTAAGTGCCATACAGGGCAAAGTGTTACATCAATAAGGAGTCACCTCTTGAGCCTGTGGGGGAAGCACTTCTAGAGTCCTGCCTGTGCAGGAGCTAAGTGCTACACAGGGCAAAGTGCTACGTTGATGGAAGACATCTTTTAAGCCTGTGGAGGGAGCACCTCTAGAGTGCCTGGTGGATACGATCATGTGCCTCTAGCGACGAGGACGTCACCTCTTTAAGAAGGGTAGATTGTGATGCCCCTTCCAATTAGTCCTACATCGGATAATTTAGGAAGGATAGAATGATTTATAACCAATTAAGTGAGATGAATAAGTACCAATTGGATCCTTTTTGGGCTGTGGTGACCCAAATTAATATGGACCTTGTTCATCTTACTTTCTTGTAACAGAACTGTCGTGGCCCGGGTCGTTATATTTATGCCACATCTTTCAGCATTAAGCACGGAGAAGATTTTGCCCGAGGACAACGAAACAGACAGCTTGCAACCTCATGCATGTCCATCGGCGAGACAGACCAATCCTTATTGGATGGTGATGGCGGATGGGGCCAGAATCAAATTTTAGACGAAAGCAAGCCTGGATTCGGCCCTCACACCACTGGCCAAAATCCTCAAATACCAAAGAGAGGCAGCTGATACTGCCCACCTATATAACAAAAACCAAATATATACTTTGGGACCCCAGTTTTATTCTATGGTCGCCGACCACCTTGTGTCAAGCCCCACTTAAAGAGTTTCTTTAATTTGTTCAGACTTGAGACCCATTGAAGAGTGGTAGGTGACAGCCCAGCCAAGCAAATGATTTGGTGTGGGTTGATGCCCCTCCTTTTCTCTCTACGTTGGTCTGTCCGCATCCATGCAACGCCAAGCTCCCCGATTCCCCAACCATGTGCTTCTAATAAACAATCCCCACCAAAAGCGACATGGAATCCTATATCAACACCCACTTGCCTTTATAAACCAGTGGCTTGGTTCCTCCCTCTTTCCCTCTCTCTTTTTATAGCCTCCATCTCCCCTCGTCAACGCTCCCTAGTGTTGACAGAACTCTCTCATGGGGAACACCACATCATGCACACCATACGCTTTTCCAGCGGGATCCATCAAGATATCATTGACAGCAATGGCGGAATTGAGGAGTACACGCACATAGTGAGAGCAGCCGAGATCATGGTCAAGAACCCGGGTGAATTTGTGTGCGACTCAAATTATCTCGAAGTTGGACGCCGAATTCCCGGTCTTGCGGCCGAGGAGGAGCTCGTGCCGCACCGCCTTTACTTCCTCCTTCCCATGGACATGCTCTACTCTGTGCTCACCGATCACAAGGAAGAGATGGTCTCCCTCTCATGCAAGGCTAATTCTAGCCGAGTAAAAAAGCGGGGAGGATCTAACAACAATGGAAGAAGAATCCTTCCTGTTCTCAGTGACTTCTGCTTGTTCCCTACAGAAGCCAAGCGGGTGGCAGATCAGCCAACGAGACCCGTCAACAAGGTGGGCGAAAAGATGCCAAGGGAGCGGTCTTGGACGCCAGCCATTGAAGAGGTCCCATGAACGAAGTAACGTGGCAGTGTTGGTATTGCAATGAATCGATGACTGCTTTCTTCTTCTTCTTCTTCTTCTTCGTGCATGCATGCATGTAATCTTGGGATTTTGACTGACATTTCTCTTGTTTCACTTGACTTTTTAGTACATAATTAATGTTGTTCTCGATCGGACTTATACTGGCATTGATAATTGCTAGCGAATTGGTATTTGCTTTCTGCTTGGATTTAGAAATCACAGTAAAAAAATCTTCATATAGACTTTCGAAGCAGAATAACAAATGCTGGAAATATAATGCAAAAGCCGGTTATATTTATATATGCAAGGTTTTTAAATATTCACATCCTAGCTCTTTCCGTGAACGACCGATCGATGCCATATATATAAAGATAATAAAATATTAAAGAAATTTCTAAAGACTAGAGACATGCTGAAATTTTAATATAATAATAGATCGATCATCTTATTACTGAAATAATGGCCTGGTAAAGTATAAGCCAGGATGGACGTCAGATTACGCACCCGCACGGAATCTTTATGCGGACACGTGGAAGTTATCGTTGAGTTTTTCAGTTAACCGTCAAATGTCACCAGGCGATGGCATTCTCGTGGTTTATAGCAACGTTAGGGCTGATAGTTTTACCACGAGCCCCTTCGAGCAAGGCGACGCTCGACCATCGAAAAATCCGACAACTCCGGAGGGGCAACCCTTTCTCTCCTGCGCCAATCACTTTTCTCTCTCCTCCATCGCCCCCTCTCTGACTCTCTCTCTCTCTCTCTCTCTCTCTCTCGCCTCTCTCTCCATTAGGGTTTCAGGGGTGCTCTCCCTGTTCGTGGTGCCGCATTTTGGAGAAGAGATCCGGGTGATCGATGGCGGGGATGCGGTTACCGCCAGAGGATAGCGATCTGTTCCCGGCGAGGCCGCCGCCGGGGGCGTCGGATCTGATATCGGACGACGACCGGTCGGTGGCGGCGGACTCGTGGTCAATAAAGAGCGACTACGGGAGCACAATGGACGACGAGCAGCGCCATGTCGACGCCGCGGAGGTCCTTTCCGGCTGCAACTTCCCCGCTGCTTCCGATTACAGGTCTCTTACTTTTGTTTTGCTCTTTCTTTTGATCTTCTGAGTTGGGAAAAGTTTGAGATTTATTCCGTTTGCTAAATGGATGGCTTGTAATCCGTGAAATTCGGTGCCAAACTTATCGCGAATTTTGGACTGATCGCATGCTATTATCTGTCTCTTAATGTATTTGTTTTTCTCGGCTACTGGAACATTGTTGGAGATCCTTTCCTTTTCTAAATGTGAAAAAGATACAAATTTAGAAGTGAATTTTCCAAAACGTGAAAGAATCGGGTTATTTAAAAAGTGCGAAATACATTCTTTGAAGCAACAAAGATTTGCAAAACGTTTCTTGAAGTATTGTTTATAGTTCTATTTGATGAAAATTAGATGCTTGGGGATCATTGTTGAATTAATTATTGTCCCTTTGCACCAACCTAGATTGTTACTTATTTTTCTCCTATCACTTCTCACATTTCATGTGGTCCATCCCCAAAAGTCCTTGTGCGCTTGCAACGTAAAACCTTAACAACAAACTTAAGCAAGTGTTGAGGTACTGGTCCATGCTGACCATGTCTCTGTCAGCTTTGCCGTGCTTTTTTAGGTGTATGCCAGCGCATGCCATATGGCCATGGTTTTCTTGACTTGTGTACTTAGGTTTGTTATGGTTAGGAAATTATCAATGCTCCTTTCTGCCGATATTGACAAAATTGGACTTCAAATTTGCTACCCTTCAGATATCAAGGTTATTATCTTGTTGTTTTCTTCATAATTTTTGAAAATATATCTATACTCAGAGAAGAAACCACCTTGCTCCACGTTGCTTCACAAAATTTCATTGTCTCTAAAATTAATTTATGATTATTTCTGTTTTATGATTTTGAATGTGTCACTTAACATGAAGTGGATAATCCTGCTTATATGGTAGTGTGTGTTAGTTAAAACAATTTTATTACTTGCTGAATATATGAACTGTTGGAGCAGTTCTGACAAAGATGTGCCAGATGCCAATGAGGTTGAAACTTCGATGTTGGGTTCACGGGGCTACTGGGATGTTGCTTATTCTGAGGATCTTGCAAATTTTCATGAGCATGGCCACGTGGGTGAAACTTGGTGAGTGGTTCTCTGAAACATGAAAAGAACAACTTTAGTGACAAAATACGTGTATAGATGTTTAAAGGCATGGCATCCCTAGGTTTTTTTTGTTCAGTTTGATAACCATCTCAATTTCATGCAATAGGCATGCTTGTTTATCACTTAGATTTTCTCAATGTATAAACACTAGATATTTTTTGTCTGATCTCACATGACCACCCCTTAACTTTGTTCACAATCAGCCACTGGTTTTGTCAGCAACTGAAATAATTCATAGATAGAAAGAGCACCTTTATTGTTGATGCTGATCGGACCTGACAAAAAGTTCAAAACCACATTTATCTTGTGCTTATTTATGTGTTGTTAAGCATGCTAAATAAGAAACATCTGTCGTTTATATATTCCAGGACTCCTTCACCCTTATACCAAAGATATGTATCTGGTATTAGGAACCATACTAGTTTATTACCAGTTTGGCATGGTGTAATATACATCTCCTGTTGAGACAGGTTCTCAACTTTTTTTTCTCACTTCTAGCTATGGTACAACTCAAAACTGAGCTATAGAAGTCGGTACCAATCAGTATAGAGCAGTGCCTTTTGGTTCGGACCGTTGCAAACTGCTTTAATTCATAAACTGAATGAAATCTTGCGTATAGTCTATGCAGGATGATACAGGTCAATGGAACAGATCTTTCTTGCATCTATTTAATTATAGTAAGGTAATTTTAATCTAACAAAAAGCAAGCAAAACATGTCGATGTTGAGATTAGTACATCGAATCTGAGATTGGAATATGTTGTTTGACCTTTATTCATGATTTGGTCATTTTGGGTTGTGACATGCCTTAAATAAGACAATTATAATGTCTAGTCGATTTATTTTCTCTACTTTGTTATTTGAGATAAATAATTAAACTTTCAAATTAATTAAGAATTAGGGCACTTTAGGGAGAAATCAGCTAATGTTTGAAATTTATAAAGTTATTAAGAGGAGGAAGCAGCATGGAATCTTCTGTGGCTAATTAGATCATTAATCTGGGGAAGCAATTTCTGCAGTCCATTAATATTTAGAGATTCTTATGGGAAGCTGCAATTTAAAATGTTTCGGTCTCACTTTGTTTTCCTAGGAGAAAATCACATAATTTATTAATTTGTGTAGCAAATTTTTGAAATGTATAGCATGATTTGGTTTTAAGAAATAGCTGTCAGCTGAACTCTTTCCATGCATCCAGGCATATGTGTGAGTTTATGTATATATTGAAAAAAAAAATTAATATTATAATTATTGGTTTGATTCAACCACTCTTCTTGCAGCTTCGGTGTTGAAGTCATGGATGTTCTTGTGACTTGGACTAAAAACCTGTGTGCCAACATGTGCCAAGGTCCTAATATGGCTGATGACAAAAGTTGTAAATCTGAATCAAGTGACAGCCACAGAGACTTGTCCAGCTGGAGTGTACTTGATGTTGGGACTGGGAATGGTCTGCTTCTGCATGAACTTGCAAAGCAAGGGTATGCTACCAATTTTATGTCCTTTGATCTAATAGTTTGCTTCAAACATTTGCTACAAAATATTTAAGTGGCTGATGGATGATATAAGTTCTACTCTCTATTTTTTTATGTCATCTGAACACACACACACACACACACACACACACACACATAGAGGTAGACTTGGCTACATTTGAATGTAGCCAAGTTTAAGACCCAGTCATCTCAAATGTAACCAAGTTTAAGACCCGGTCATCTTCCTCATCCTTGCATATACACAAATCCCAAAGCCACCCTTTTTCACTTCTTTTTACCTTTTGGGATCCATAAACTATGTAGATTTAAGGATGAAAAAAGTGATCAAATCCTGAATTTAGTTATATTTAAATGTAGTCAAGTCTCTCTCTCTCTCTCTCTCTATATATATATATATATAGAGACCTGACTATATTCAAATATAGCTAAGCTCAGGATCTGATCATCTCTCCCATCCAGGCCACCCTTGGATCCATACTAATCCTGGAGTAATGCCATCTTTTTCACTTCATCTTTAAGATTCATAAACTATGTGGATCTAAGGATGGAGGAGGTGACTGAAATCAGACTTAGCTATATTTGAATGTAGCCAAGTCTAGTTTATATATACTCAACTCAACTCATCTAAGCCTTTTCCCAACTACATAGGTTCGGCTACATAAATCTACTTCCTTCATTCTACTCTATTCAGGATTAAGTCGACACTCAAATTATAAATAGTTATATCTCTCTTAATTATTTCTGTTCATGTTAGTTTGCGTCTATCTCTATCTATATCATTACCATGGACTATTAAAAGATCACTCTTTCTAACTGGAGCATCTAAAAGTCTTTATTGTATATGTCCAAACCATCGTAATCAGTTTTTTTTCATTTTATCTTCAATTGGGGCTACTCCTATCATTTTTCGTATGTGTGTATTTCTAATTCTATCTCTAGTTATATATATATATATATATATATAGAGAGAGAGAGAGAGAGAGAACTTGACTTGGCTATAGTTAAGAGGATCTCCCTCAAATCCGTTCTGATCTAATTTTAATGATCAATGTCTTATATCAATGATCTAAGCCATTGAATGTGATTATTATTTGTAAAATGCTTACACCCCAAAAAACATGTTATTTAGAGGCCTCTCTGCACAAAACAATATATTTTTTGACCTCTTGATGCATGAACATGAAGTCTTCAAACCATATGATACAATACCCTAATTGTCTAATTTAAACCTGACAAGAGATCCTCTTAAGTGCAACTAAATAGTTTTTCTTGTGAATTGGTCTCTATATATTGCTGGGTGGGAGTTGCTAGCTAGGATTAAATGGTATTTAAAGTTGATAATCAGTTATTCTTTATGCTTGAAATAATAGATCCAGACAAATTCACTACATTTTCTCATCATTTAAATACATACTGGAACTTCTGTGGAAGGACAAATTTTATGATCATTGAATTATACTTTAATAGCTTGCTTTTCAGTACCATATCTGAATCTGATTGTGCACATAATGAGTTATTCACTATTATATTAACCATCATGTCATAGCAACACATTAATATGTATTCGCAAGAAGTATGTTGTTGAAAATGTTTCATGCTTTTGAAATATGTGTTAGCAACACATTAACATGTATTATATGTTTCATGCTATTGAACATGAAATATGTTGCTTTTCCTTTCTGCCATGCATTATTATCAGGTGTCCTACCACAAACTTAGCAATGCATCAGCTGCCTTTGAAATAGTCTGATAATTGCTTCAATGTACCTGTTTTAATTAATAGAACACTCTGGTCTGATCATGGTAAACATGTGTTACTCTTTTTATTTTCTTACAATATTTTTTTCTTTTTTTGGTTGGGCACACATGAGCAGATATTTGTCTATCAGAAAGAAGGCAAATTTGCCAATGATATGCCAGCTGAACTCAAACTGGACTGACACCTAAGATCTAGCTCTAATCTGTGTACATAGCAAACTTGAGCTCATCCATGTCCCACAACTCATCCTCTTGAAGGAAGGAAGTTTCCATATGTACTCATCAACAATTTCATATTAACTAATGGGTCCAGTCTTTTGCAAAGCATTTTGATGTAATCAATCCATGGATAAATTTACAGATTCACCATTGCCCACTAGCTAGTGGATGGTCTGCAGTAGTTTTTGAAAACCTTTTGGAAGGATCTTGCTACTTGTTACTGGTTATCTTGCTTGGTATAATAGTTGGGTCTTCTTGCCATCTTGTATTGAAAAGCTTTGTGGTACGTGAAAGGACTGGTTGGACAGAGAATTCCTTCTTATTCTATCCTAACTTACTGAGTAGCTGCACTTTTAGGTGGGAAATTGATGTTAGTAATATTTAACTAACATCTGTGAACCATGTGAGTAGGTTGCAGCATATTATGTTGTTGCTAGGTGTCACCCTCAACTAGGGCTGGCGGTGGTTATATTCAGGTTTAAATCTATGTTTATCTGGATCTTACTTTTAACTTGAGTATTTGGATCTGAGCCCACTTTGAATCCAGACACAGGCATGCACTAGAATCTTTTCCATTCTTTTGCATTTGTACAAAACAAAAGGATCACATATGTTATTAAATTTAAAGGTTGTGACTTATGAAACTCAGATTTGACAAGATCCATGTCAGATTTCATAAGAATTCAGATGCGATTTCATAGATTAGAAGAAAACCTAATAAACTTTGGAAATCAGAATCAGGTTTTCTCATCAAATCTGAGATTTTTGATTAAAAAGTGATTAGTTTTTTGTCCTGTCTGTCCAATCAAATAAAATATTTCATGCCTATCTGAAACTTACATTAGAGCTACGATGCTATCACCAGCAATCTTTAAACTAAATATACTGTAATTAATTGATTTGGACTTTAACATGTTGATGGAAATGTTTAGTAGAGGAGGTACTGCACCAAGGACATCTTTGCATAAATTGTGCTGCACCGATGCTTCATCACCAGCTCCTTGTCTTTGAAAATATATAAGGGAATTTGTGCATAAAACCATAATGACAACCAATTGTAGCAAAATGATGATAAATGTGTTATTGTCTTCATCAACAGTTTATGATGCCTTTCTGTCTATTGGCTGATGAAGATCTTTAGATGTCAAAGAATTTTCCATCGCGTGCTTGTCTACATAGCATTATAGAGTGCTAGTTATTTTGTCAGACTGGATTCTTTATGCATTGATCTTCTTATCATTTATCCATAGGCATAATCAATGATGCTGATCTTTAAGTAGCTGCACCTTAACACCTACTACAGATCATTCAGAAATTTGTTTTTGTTTTATATCTTCGGGACAACATGCTGATATATCAACTTCCAGGTTGACTGATCTTACTGGAATTGATTATAGTGAGGGAGCAATTGAGCTCGCAAGAAACATTGCTGTTCGTAGTGGATTTTCCAATATTAACTTCATGGTTAGTCATATTTTCTATGAGAATATGTTGCTTAATTATGTTTTCTCGTGCTCCTTTCTTTGTGATGCTTTTTATCATTTGGCAGTCCAGCATGCTTATTTTGCACTGTCTGATATGTAGTTGCAAGCGTTTAAGTGTCCATGTGGTGGCCATTATTTCAAGTCATACACATTCGCAAGAAGCCTAAGTTCTAATTTTTATAATATGAAAGTTAGAAGGATTTTTTTTAGATTTCATTAAAAGTTGCAACGCTGAAAGTCCTACTCAATAATTGCTAATCTACAATTATGAACATCTTAGTTGTTTTCTTTAATTTTTACTGCGTGGGTGAACTGTTTAAAATATAAATAGTTAGTCATCTTGTTTATAAGCATACTTGAACTTCATATCCTTCATCCATAACCTATTTTCATTCACATATAGTTAAGGGGACTTCTTTCCATTAACTTACCCATGTTATCATGTGGAACCATCTAATCCAAGTAGTTGCCACATATCTGTTAAGATTTATGTATGCAATCACCAAATGTTTACACTTTTTAATAGCTTATTGATGATTTCTGTTATAATGTGGATCTTGTTTAGACCGTACATCAATCATAGAAACTGTTTGCATCTTTTTCTTTTACTTTCTTTCTGTTCTCTGGAAGATGATTGCAGATAACTTTATTGTGACCATAAGTGCATCGTTTTTTTCTTTTTGGTGTCTTACTTTGACATTAAATGCTTGTGGTGGAAGCCTTTTCCAATCATTGTGTCATTATACTGACATTCCAAAGTTTCAGTTTCTTTCTCTCTTCTTTTTCATATTGCATCTGTTCTTCCTCTAATGACCATGAAAAAGTGGATAATTTTTATCTCTACCATACAGAGAACTAGACTTAATGGTTGCATTATCAATTCATATAATTTAAATTCATGGGCTTACTTACTGTGAGCTATCACCAGCCACAGAAGCAAAAAGAAACTATCTAACCCACATATCTGTGTTATAGAAAATCTGTACGGGGAATCTGGATTTGAGACGTGAAGGAACACTTTTCTTTTATGCTTTGTTTGGATGGAGAGAAAAGTGGGAGGAAAGAAAACCGGGAGGAAAGAAAAGTGGGAGGAAAGAAAATTAAAGAGAAAATATTTTCTCTCCTTCTGTTTGGATGAGTGAGAGGAAAACAGAGAGGAGAGAAAAGTTGATAATTTACAATGACAATAATATCCTTATTATAGATGATTAAAAAAATGCATCGGTTGTTTTTTTGGAAGAGTCAATATTGGAATGAAAAAAAAAGAAAGAGCATTTTTGAGTTTTATCTCCGAAATCTCTCCAGTTTAGGAGAGAAAACTTTTATGTGGGGCCCATCACTTTTTTCCCTCTGTTTTTCTCTCTAGTTTTCTTTCCTCCCGACTTTTCTCTCCATCCAAACAAGATAAATTTCATTTTCTCTCCTATTTTCCCTCCTAGTTTTCTTTCCTCCCTAGTTTTCTCTCCATCCAAACAGAGGGTTAGTGTTTATTTGCCCCCACTAATGATTGCAAATGGGAATCCGCAAACACACTTCAGGATACAACAAATCCAAGATTATTGTTTGTAAGCAATAATCTTTTGTTGAGAACATCCTTATTTTTATAGAGAATTAAAAAAACGGTCGGAATGTGAATGGTTGTATTCAAGAGATACATCTTTTGGGCGTAACCAAAAATTATTTCAAAAAAGGAACCGCAGAAATTAACTGCAAAAAATAAATTCGGCTTGATTGACTTTCATGCCCAAAATGCCCAAGTGCCGAAGTGCCCATCTTTGACTTTAAATATATATTATAGGCCCAACTTATTTAGGCCCAACTCATCCACAAGAGAAAGAGTCCACCAATATATATAAATAAGTATCCAATTTTCTAGTTATTCAATGTGGGACTAATCCCATTCACATCCTTCACACAAACTACACTTTACAATCCCCCACTTAGTTTGTGTGAACTCGGAATAGTCATAGACATAGCTAAACGCATACTTAAAGGTAACTTTCGTTTTAAACCTTTAGTTAGTGTAAGTAATTCAAGACATTAGCAAAATCACAAGTGGCCCAAGCTTAAACTGTGATTCTTTCCGCTAAATCGGAATTGCCACACACGCATCGCTACATATGACTTTTTAAAGTAGTTCTCATAATAATCAGCACTATTAAGGCCATGTGCTACATCCTGATTTCATGAACATTTACAAAGTTTTATTTACTTTGCTAGAAGCGGCACCACTCCTCATGCTCATATAGGTGAAATAATTTCATTAAGAGTGTTTGTATTACACTCACCCTCTTATAATCATGGTACTAACTTGCTAACTAGCAAGACCTAGCACTCAAACCCTTATCATTAACTTGTTATTACCCATTAAACTTCTAACTTAGTGTTAATGCTAATATAGAAGTTGGGTTCCCACTAAGGATAAGCTTAGTTGAAGGATTGTAAACCCATTTCAGCAGCAGTACTCCTTACTAAGTCTCTTACGAGAGCTTTAGTAAACGGATATGCTAGATTTTTACAAGGCCTCACATAGGTAATAGTTATTATACCATCAGTGATTAATTCTCACATATTCATGCCTTAGACTTATATGCCTTGACTTCCCATTATATATCTTATTGAGCGCTCTTGACATAGTAGCTTGACTATCGCAATGCAAGGAAATAGATGGCATCGGTTGTAGCCACAACTCTATATCTAGTAACAAATTTCTTAGCCATTTAACTTCCTTGCCTGCTGCTGCTAAGGCAATAAACTCTGACTCCTTGGTCGAATGCGTTATATATGTTTGCTTCTTGGAAGCCCAGGAGACAGCACCGCCTCCTAATGTAAATATCCATCCAGAAGTCGACATTTTGTCATGAGTACTTGTTATCCAACTAGCATCGGAATAACCTTCTAACACAGCTGGAAAGCTATTATAAAACAATCCCAAGTCTTTAGTCCTTTTAAGATATCCAAGAACTCTTGTGATCGCTTTCCAATGCATTACTCCTAGATTTTTAGTGAATCTCGAAAGTTTACAAACTGCAAAAGCTATATCAGGTCTAGTGCAATGCATAGCATACATTAGACTTCCTATAGCACTAGCATACTCGACTTGAGCAACAGCTCTGCCAGAATTTTCAGTCAAATGAATAGAAACATCATAAGGAGTGTTTGCCTCCTTAATATATAAATGATTAAACTTGATTAATATTTTCTCAACATAATGAGATTGACAAAGTGCAAAACCCCCACTATGTCTCTTAACTTTGACACTTAAGATCTTGTCTACCTCAGCTAAGTCTTTTATTTGAAATTTTGCGAAGAGATAAGCCTTAGTATCATTTACTCCATCCATGTTAGTACCTTTTATAAGCATGTCATCAACATAAAGACATATAATTACACCAAAGTTTTCTATGAATTTAGAATAAATGCATCTATCAGCATAATTATGCTTGAAACCATATTCTAAAATCACTGAATCAAACTTTTCATGCCATTTCTTTGGAGCTTGTTTTAAACCATATAATGATTTTGTTAGCTTACATACTTTATGCTCATTTTCTGGTAGAACAAAACCCTCAGGTTGTTCCATATACACTTCTTCATCTAGATCACCATTCAAGAAAGCTGTTTTAACATCCATTTGATGAATACATAAGTTATAAATGGATGCTAATGCAAACAACAATCTTATAGAAGTAATCCGAGCAACAGGAGCATAAATATCAAAATAGTCAAAGCCCTCTTTTTGCCGAAAACCTTTAGCCACCAACCTTGCTTAGAAGAGATTACCATCTTTTATTTTAAATATCCATTTACATCCAATAGGTTTATAATTAGGAGGTGGATCAATCAAAACCCATGTACCATTTGATAATAAAGAATCCATTTCATCATTTATAGCTTCTTTCCAGAAAGTCGAATCTCTTGAAGCCAAAGCTTCATTATGCGTCTTAGGAGTTATATCATCCTCTACATTTAATAAGATAGGAATCTTATTAAGTACATTATTATTTCTATCACCTTTCACAAGAAAAACAATAGCATGAGAGGAAATGAAATCAGGATCCAATACCTTTTCTTTTCTAGTTCTTTGGCTTCTCCTTATTTCCACTTGTTCTTGAATTTTAGTATTTTTGTTATCAACAAGTAAAGGAGAACTAAAACTATTAGGAATATTGGTTTCATCCACACCACCAAATAATGATTTAGATGTTGACTTATTCGTGGAATCATCACGAGTTTTATTTTCAAGAAATTGAACATCTCTAGATTTCACAATTACATTAGACTCCAAGTCTAACAACCTATAGGCTTTGGAATTTTCAGCATATCCTACAAATATACTTTTCATAGCTCGTGGCCCTAACTTTGTTCTTTTAGGATCTGGAACTCTATAAAAAGCTAGACAATCCAAACCCGAATATAACTTAAATTTGGTTTTCTACCATTCCATAATTCGTAAGGGGAAGTCTTTGTAGTCTTTGAGGGTATTCTATTATGCACATGGCAAGCACTAAGTAATGCTTCACCCCAAAGATTCAAGGGAAGCTTAGAACTTAGCAACATTGAATTCACCATATCCACAAGGGTTCTATTCTTTCTCTCAGCCAATCCATTCTGTTGTGGAGTATAAGGAGAAGTTCTTTGATGTATTATTCCATGTTCTTCACAAAAAGAAGTAAATGCAACAGGGAAATATTCTCCACCTCTATCACTTCTAAGTATTTTTATTTTCTTTTCCTTTTGATTTTTGATAATTGATTTATACAATTTAAACTTGTCGAACACTTCATCTTTATGCTTCATAAGATAGACATAGGTATACCTAGAGTAATCATCAATAAATGTGGCAAAATATCTATTTCCTCCTCTAGTCAAATTTTCATTTAATTCACATATGTCCGAATGAATAATTTGTAAAATTTTAGAATTTCTTTCGGACTTAGGAAATGGTAATTTAGTCATCTTAGCTTGAATGCAAATTTCACACTTATCATGGTTATCATTTTCGTATGTTATGTAACCATTTTTAGCCATAAACCTAAGTGATCTAAAATTCATATGTGCTAAGCGTGAATGCCATAAATTAATTGATGAACCAATCATATAAACAGAAACACTCTTATTATTATTAATAACAACAGAGTTTACAGAAAGTTTGAACATTCCATCACAAGCATATCCCTTCCCAACAAAGACCACATTCTTTGAGAGGATAAGTTTGTCGGATTCTAAAAC
Source organism: Calamus simplicifolius (assembly GCA_900491605.1). Lineage (NCBI taxonomy): Eukaryota > Viridiplantae > Streptophyta > Magnoliopsida > Arecales > Arecaceae > Calamus > Calamus simplicifolius. The sequence goes on along the minus strand of UESW01004239.1, from coordinate 403,866 downwards.
AGTCTTGAATCCTCCTCTACAAAGCAAATTTGCAGAAATTAAATTCTTCCTAATTTCTGATACATGAAGAACATTAATTAAAGTTAACTTCTTTTCCGAAGTAAAATGGATTTCGATGGTTCCTTTGCCATGAACTTTGACAGCATTATTATTTCCCATCAACACTTCATGTCCTTGAGCAGCAACTTCATAATTCTTGAATTGATTCTTGTCATTACATATATGAATAGTTGCACCCGAATCAAACCACCAATCATTGGTGTTGTAGACAGAAGCCATATGCACTTCGGTTACCATTGAAATTTTCATTTCAGAAACCATAGCAACAAGATTTTGTAACTCTTTCTCTTGTGCTTCAGCCACATTAACTTTGCCACTAGAGCCAACATGATCATTCTTCATTTTCTTCCAAAATCTGCACTCCTTTTTGAAGTGCCCTTTCTTCTTGCAATAGAAACAAGTCTTATTCTTCTTGAAATCGCTTGAACTTGATTCAGGATTCTTCCTCTTATTTCCAGATTTGTTCCCGAATTTATTTCCAGCCTTGTTGACATCAACAAAATTCACTTTGGAATTAGATTCTACTGCAAGCCTTTTACCATCTCGAATTCTTATTTCTTCTTCAATTCTGAGATGTTTTTGCAATTGTTCCAAAGTGAAACTTTCAGAAGAATGCAACAACTTCTTCCTATAATCATTCCAAGATGGAGGAAGTTTGGCAATTATAGCCCCTACTTGTAATGGTTCACCAACATCAATTTTCAAATCTTTCAATTTGGATACTAGAATTTGTAATTCATGCACTTGATCCAAAACCGAAATATTATCAACCATATTGAATTCAAAAAATTGTAGTGCAAGAAACTTATATGCTCCTTGTTTTTCGGTGTTGTATTTGAATTCCAAAGCATTTCAAATTTCTCTAGGAGACTGAACCGAAGTGAACAAGTCATATAGACGATCTAAAAGAGTGTTGAGAATGTGTCCTCGGCATAGCAATTCATCCTCTTGACGTTTTGAACGTTCCTTCTTTACATATTCGGTTTCATCAGGAGAAGGGACTGGAATTTGTGGCAAGTTCGGATCTAACACATATCCAACCTTCAAAGCAGTAAGGAAGAACATCATTTTATCCTTCCAACGAGTATAATTAGTGCCATCAAAACGATCAAGTTTCATGAAGTCTTGGTTCATGACTTTGAATGCAGAATCAGTTTGGTTTTCCATTGATGAACAAAGGAGATAAACACTAAAAGATTGTTATAGAAAATCTGTACGGGGAATCTGGATTTGAGGCGTGAATGAACACTTTCCTTTTAGTGTTTATTTGCCCCCACTTTCACTTTCCTTTTAGTGTTTATTTGCCCCCAATAATGATTGCAAATGGGAATCCGCAAAAACACTTCAGGATACAACAAATCCAAGATTATTGTTTGCAAGCAATAATCTTCTGTTGAGAACATCCTTATTTTTATAGAGAATTAAAAAACGGTCGGAATGTGAATGATTGTATTCAAGAGATACATCTTTTGGGCGTAACCGAAAATTATTTCAAAAAAGAACCGCAGATATTAACTGCAAAAAATAAATTCGGCTTGATTGACTTTTATGCCTAAGATGCGCCAAGTGCCCAAGTGCCCATCTTTGACTTTAAATATATTATAGGCCCAACTTATTTAGGCCCAACTCATCCATAAGAGAAAGAGTCCACCAATATATATAAATAAGTATTCAATTCTCTAGTTATTCAATGTGAAACTAATCTCATTCACATCCTTCACATAAACTACACTTTACAATCTGTGCTAAAGAATGCTTGCCATACGTAATTTTCTCTCTTTTTTTAACATATCCGAATATACCAATTTTGAACTGTTACAGAAGTATCAAGTGAAAACCATTGCTGTCTGCATGTCAAAACTATGATGGATATGTTGTAGGTTGTCTATTAAAGTTTTTTCGTTAGTATTCTGACTGGAATTTAACTAAGTTGTGCTTGTGAAATGTGTTTGAACTGAACAAAGTTGATCAAGGCATCAAAACTTGGATGCTTCTCATTTTATACTGGTTGTGTTTTTTTGTTGATTCACTCGGTGGATCCTTCCTTAATTTTATGGTTCTATTGCAGGTTGATGATGTTCTGGAGACAAAACTGGAGAGAAAATTCCAACTACTTATGGACAAAGGGACTTTAGATGTCATAGGGCAGCATCCAGATGGCTCTGTCAAAAGGTAACCATACTTCACCTCTGGGGGTTTGTTGCTACGAGTTGCTGTAGCTGTTATTTAGTTGCTTACATACTATACATAAAAGAATCAAACTAACCACATAATTAGGTCTGAATGCCTTTTTCAGCATAGCCTAATGGGAAAAAAAATAGGTTGGGTTGTGAGAGGATTCCTCGAGAGAGAACTCGTGTGACTTTTTATACATTAGTTCACTCCACTGTTTTCTTTTTTGCATCATTATTTTTTTAGTGCAAGGATTGTGGTGCATGATATTCTAAGTGCAGTATAAAGAGAAATTAGTATCACTATTTGCTGCTTTAAAAAAAAATAGTTGTTGTGCTACTAACTTCTTTTAAAATATCATCATTGTTTGATTTGCATGAAATTTAATTTTCAGAATGATGTACTGGGAGTCCGTGTCAAACTTGGTTGCTCCTGGTGGGATACTGGTTAGTACAGTACCTTGATCTCTGATTCCTTTCAGCTGAAAAAGCTTTTTGTTTACAAACTATTGCTCTTTCTGTAACCCAACCTTTTCAAATATCAACTTTTTTTTTTTTTTTGAGGTAACGATCATCTACCTTTTGATGCACTTGATGCTTTTTATAGGTTATCACATCATCTAACAGTGCAAAAGACGAACTACTGCTAGAGGTGGAAAATTTTAATCAAAGAAAAACTGGTGCTCAGGACCCGGATCAAGATGCAAATAGCAAGCCTGCTGTCTTCCGATATCTTGACCATGTCCAGACCTATCCTAATATGGCGTATGGTGGGGCAGAAGGGTCCCGTGTGTCCATTGTTGCATTTATTCACAAGTCAAATTAGAAGTCGTCGGTCTCTTCAAACTTCTATTGGTATATGGAGCTAAATGAACCGAGTATGCTTTTCCTTATAGTTCTTCTGGTTATCGATATTTTTTGTTCTCTCGTTAAAGTTTTTTGGTTTGGAGAGGGATTACTTGTGCTTTGATGAGAGTTGAGTGGACGATGATTGCTTTGGAAAGTATGTGCTCTCTGTGTAGTTTTGAAATATTTTAGTTGCTTTGGTAACAAATATAAAAATATTGACATATTACATATAAAGATTATTTTACTGAGATCTCTGCAGGGAAAGTAAGCAACAAAGACAACAAATTATAGTTTTTCAATCTATCCTAAATTATATGATCATTGCTCTCTTGTGTTGGGCTTGGTCCCTTGGATCACCCTTTCACTTGCTAACAACTTCACTTTGTGATAAGAGTGCCATCAGATGGCCATGTGCCACGCCTGTTGGGAGCTAACAGGACATTGTAATTGTAAAGCTAACGAATGTTAAGCTCTTAGTGTCTCTTTCAGAAGTTCTCTCAACCTAACCACGGTAATCAATACCATTGGCTTCGCAGTCAACTTATGTCCAAATGTAATTCCTGTGTCATCTCTCGTTATCCTACCATATAGCAGGACATGAGACGTGTGTCAGAATCAATATTAACGCATGTGTGGTACATTTACCTCAGGCTCGTAACTTAATATTTAGATTTTCTTTTGCTCTTGTCTAAACCGGCGAATTTGGAATTATTTGGTATTCCACTATACGTGGATGACAGGTGATGTTGGGTAATGGGCCAAAATAGATCCTAAATACCCTAATGGGCATTGAAAGCCCATTACCGCCTTATGTGTGTGAATGAGAAATTGCGGGGACATTTAGTCCCATATCGAAAAAATCAAGAAAGGAAGGTTCACTTATATGGAAACCACTTCCTTGAAGCTTAAGTTCCTTAGGCTCACCACAAGTGGAGAGCTTGAGGGTGATGCGTAGCATCACCCTCGCGCACGCGCGTGTGCGAAGGGCGCAATGGGCGCTTTGTAGGCGCACTTTGCACTTTAAATTTTTTATAGATCAAGATGATCCGACGGTGGAGATTGATCGGATCAAGATAAGGGGCTGAGATCAATTGATCGTTGATCGATCGGATGAAGGGTCGAGATGCGGTGATCAAATCACAATCTTGATCACGATCCAACGGCTGACATCCGTCGGTTGACTAGTCAAGTTGACTAGTCAACAGGTCGGTTGGTTGACCAGTCAACGTGTCCATTCGATCGTACGGTTGTGATAAGCATCCGCCTATCTGATAACGTGATCATCAGATCACGATGATGAAAAGGCTTATCAGGATAAGGATAGCTTATCTGATCGGCTGATCTTCAGATCACAGCCATGAAAAGGCTTATCCGATCGCCTGATCTGAAGATCACGATGTCTAAAGGGCATATCAAGGGTGATAAGCCCTTAACCCTCACATCCTTTGATAAAGAATTTAAATTTAAATTAAATTCGTAGGGTTGCTTCCAAGGGGCACCTAAAAACCTATAAATAGGACCCTAGACCCTCTCATTTCATTCATCCCAAGCCATTCCGAATTGAGTTCAATTTGAATCAATTCTAGTCTTCTTCTCTCTTAGGCATTTGCATACTTTCCTAAGGATAGTATAGCAATAGTGCATTGAAAAGAGAGTAGCATTCTTGGTTCGAAAGTTTTGGTGAATTGTAGTGCTGCTTTCATCAAAAGGAGACTGTTGTATCCTGGGAGACAATCGTCATACTGACCGTAAGCACCATTGCGGGACGAAATTGTCTTAAGGACATAGAGTGAAACTCTAGCCTCAGTCTGATTCATTAGGTAGCCACCATCTGCCAACATACCCACCAACAATCTTAAGACAATTTTTCCTGCTACCACGGAAGTGCTGCTGCAGATGGCTACTATGACGACATCCATTCAAGCCGAGAGACCGGAGAAATTCTCTGGCACGGATTTCAAGAGGTGGCAACAGAAGATGCTGTTCTACCTCACAACTCTGAACCTGGTCAGAGTGCTGAATGAAGATCCGCCTGTCCTAAAGGAAGGGGAGACCGACAAGCAAGTCATTGCTGCGGTGGAGGCATGGAAGCACTCAGACTTCCTTTGCAAAAATTACATCCTGAATGGTCTGGACAATACCCTGTACAATGTGTACAGCAGTATTGCTACTGCCAAGGAGTTATGGGCATCCCTGGACAAAAAGTACAAGACAGAGGATGCTGGACACAAGAAGTTTGTGGTTGGAAGGTTCTTAGACTACAAGATGGTCGACCACAAAACAGTTATGGAGCAAGTCCAAGAGCTCCAGATTATCCTGCATGAGATACATGCAGAGAGAATGTCTCTCAGCGAGTCATTCCAGGTAGCTGCCATCATAGAGAAGCTACCACCACTATGGAAGGACTTCAAGAACTACCTGAAGCATAAGCGGAAGGAGATGGGACTTGAAGACCTAATTGTCCGCCTAAGGATCGAGGAGGACAATAAGAGCCAAGATAAGAAGGCAGGAGGACAACCTGCTGAGCCAAAGGCCAACCTCATAGAAGGGAAGAAGAAACGCAAGTTTCCAGGCGAAGGCTTTAAACAGAAGAAGGGCAATCCAAAGAAATACAAGTTTAAGGGAAAGTGCTTTGTTTGTGGAAAGCAAGGACACAAATCCAAGGACTGCCGTTTCAAGGATAAAGAAAAGAAAGAAGTCAACGTTACTGAAACCCTATCCAAAGAGGTATCCGAGATGATGCTGTCAGCTGTTGTATTTGAAGCAAACATGGTTGACAAAGCAAATGAGTGGTACATCGACACTGGAGCTACCAGACATGTCTGCTCTGATAAGAGTATGTTCTCATCATATACTCCTATCAATGGTAGAAATTTGGTCATGGGTAACTCCGCTACATCCAAGATAGAAGGACTTGGCCGCATCGTTATGAAGATGACATCTGGCAAGGAGCTTCTACTGAATGATGTGCTACATGTCCCTGACATCCGGAAGAATCTCATATCAGGCTCCCTCCTAAGCAAACATGGCTTTAGGATGGTCTTTGAGTCTGATAAATTTGTACTCACTAAGGGGGGATATTTATTGGAAGGGGTTACTTGAATAATGGATTATTCAAGGTGAATGTAATGACTGTACACAGAAACCTTGAAATGAATAAAGCTTCTTCTTCTGCTTATATGATTGACTCCTCTTGTTTATGGCATGATAGATTAGGACATGCGAATTTTAATTCATTACGAAAATTAATGAAATTAAATTATTACCTAATCATGAAATCGATCCACATTACAAGTGTGAAGTGTGTGTTGAAGCTAAGTTAGCAAAAACACCATTTCCATCAGTTGAAAGAAATACTGAACCTCTTGACTTAATTCACAGTGATCTATGTGACTTAAAGTCAATTCAAACTAGAGGAGGTAAAAAGTATTTTATAACATTTATAGATGATTCAACAAGATACTGCTATGTGTATCTACTAAAGTCTAAAGATGAGGCTTTAGAAATGTTTAAATGTTATAAGAATGAAGTTGAAAATCAACTTGGCAAAAGATTAAGGCCATAAGGAGTGATAGAGGTGGTGAATATGATGCACCTTTTGACGAATTTTGTCAGGAGCATGGCATTATTCATCAAACTACTGCTCCTTATTCGCCTCAATCTAATGGAATTGCGGAACGTAAAAACCGCACATTAAAAGAAATGATGAATGCTATGTTAATAAATTCTGGTACACCACAGAATTTATGGGGAGAAGCAATTCTCTCAGCAAATCATATTCTTAATAAGATACCTCTTAAGAAGAAGGAAGTGACTCCATATGAGTTATGGAAAGGAAAGAAGCCTTCTTACAATTACTTAAGAGTGTGGGGGTGTCTAGCTAAAGTAGCTATTCCGGACCCCAAAAAGGTCAAGATAGGACCTAAAACTGTTGATTGTATATTTATCGGATATGCACATAATAGTAGTGCATATCGCTTTCTTGTGTATAAATCAGATATAACTGATATACAGAAAAATACAATCATGGAATCAAGGAATGCAACATTCTTTGAAAATATATTTCCAAGTAAAAGGAAATTAGAAATAAGTTCAAATAAAAGAACTTATGATGATAATACTGCTAGTAGTAGTCATCAGGAAGAATATCCTGAAGATGAACCCAGACGCAGTAAGAGACCAAAAGTTGCTAAGTCCTTTGGTCCTGATTATGTAACTTATATGTTACAAGATGAACCTCAGACATTCAAAGAGGCAATGTCTAATCCAGAAGCACCCTTTTGGAAAGAAGCTGTCAATAATGAAATTGAGTCCATCATGCATAATCATACCTGGGAGTTGGTAGACCTACCATCTGGTATGAAACCTTTAGGGTGCAAGTGGATATTTAAGAAAAAGCTAAAAGCTGATGGATCAATTGACAAGTATAAAGCCAGATTAGTGGCTAAGGGCTTCAAACAAAAAGAAGGTATAGACTTCTTTGATACCTATTCACCAGTAAGTAGAATAACATCTATAAGAATGTTAATCGCTTTTGCAGCCATTAACAATCTTGAAATTCATCAAATGGATGTTAAAACTGCTTTTCTGAATGGTGAATTAGATGAAGAAATATACATGGAACAACCTGAGGGATTTATTGTTCCAGGACAAGAAAAGAAGGTGTGTAGACTTGTTAAATCCTTATATGGATTAAAGCAAGCACCTAAGCAATGGCATATAAAATTTGATAATGTAATGTTATCAAATGGATTCAAAATAAATGAATGTGACAAATGCATATATGCCAAATCCCTATCTGAAGGGTATGTGATAATCTGCTTATATGTAGATGACCTGTTAATCATTGGTAGTAATACTGAAATGATTAAACAGACTAAGAAAATGTTGATCAAACATTTTGATATGAAAAATATGGGTGTTGCAGATGTTATACTAGGAATTCGAATCACTAGAACATCTGAGGAAATAATATTATCTCAATCTCATTATATTGAGAAAATATTAAATAAGTATAAAAAGTATGATACTAGCCCGGTGAAAACACCTGTAGATGTTAATCTACATTTGGCTAAGTATACTGGAGAACCCATATCTCAATTGGAATACTCACGTATAATTGGCAGTTTAATGTATGTCATGAATTGTACTCGTCCTGACATAGCATATGCTGTCAATAAGTTGAGTAGATTTACAAGTAATCCAGGTCCAAATCATTGGACAGCTCTAATAAGGGTATTAAGATATCTGCGATATACCCTAAGTTATGGATTACATTATTCAAGATATCCAGCTGTATTAGAAGGATACAGTGATGCAAATTGGATATCTAACACAGAAGATACAAAATCCACAAGTGGATATGTATTCACCTTAGGAGGAGGTGCTGTGTCATGGAAATCTTCTAAACAAACTTGTATAGCTCGATCCACTATGGAATCTGAGTTTATTGCCTTAGAAAAGGCAGCTGAAGAAGCAGAATGGCTTCGAAACCTTTTAGAAGATATTCCATGTTGGCCAAAGCCTGTGTCTGCAATATGCATACATTGTGATAGTCAATCGGCAATATGCAAAGCACAGAATAAGATGTATAATGGTAAGTCTAGACATATACGTCGTAGACATAATACCATTAAGCAGTTACTTGAAATTGGTGTAATTTCTATTGACTATGTTCAGTCAAAGAAAAACCTAGCGGATCCATTAACAAAGGGGTTACCAAGAGATCAAGTAAACTGTTTATCGAGGGGAATGGGTTTAAAACCTATAACTAAAAAATCTTCATAGTGGATACCCAACCTAGCTGACTGGAGATCCCAAGATCTAGGTTCAAAAGGGACAACTAAATTATGAAGAGACTTGATAGCACTAAGGATGTACAATCCTACTCATTCCTATGATAATTGGTGCTACCTGCTAAAGGTACTAGGATAAGCATTGCTTTTAATGATTCTTATGACATGAACATCATGTGGGGTATAGCAGGATACTCTTAATAAGAATCACCTATGTGAGTGTGAACTGGGCCAATTCTATGAGAATTTTAAGGTTTAATTCTCTGAAGCACTCATGAGACCAGGAGTTGTTCGGGGCCAAAATGAACACAACCATGAGAACCAAAAGAATGCTCGGGAAGAAGTTGCGTGATTGTTATTGTCTTAGTTTACACAAAACGCTGAAAGGTTCAAGACATCGCGTTCACCTTTTAGCAAGTAAACTCGATAACAACTCACTAAGGAAGGTTCAAAGCCACAAGCTACCTATCCCGATACAACTTCATCCCATTATACTCTCTTTAGTGTGTCTGCATATTCATTTGCATTAAAATCCTTTTATGTGGGGGTTTGCCTTTGCTGATCTCTGATGATCTTTGATCTAAGTCCAATTTCCATTCATGTGGGGGATTGTTGGGTAATGGGCCAAAATAGACCCTAAATACCCTAATGGGCCTTGAAAGCCCATTACCGCCTTATGTGTGTGAATGAGAAATTGCGGGGACATTTAGTCCCATATCGAAAAATCAAGAAAGGAAGGTTCACTTATATGGAAACCACTTCCTTGAAGCTTAAGTTCCTTAGGCTCACCACAAGTGGAGAGCTTGAGGGTGATGCGTAGCATCACCCTCGCACACGCGCACGCGCGTGTGCGAAGGGCGCAATGGGCGCTTTGTAGGCGCACTTTGCACTTTAAATTTTTTATAGATCAAGATGATCCGACGGTAGAGATTGATCGGATCAAGATGAGGGGCTGAGATCAATTGATCGTTGATCGATCGGATGAAGGGTCGAGATGTGGTGATTAAATCACAATCTTGATCACGATCCAACGGATGACATCCGTCGGTTGACTAGTCAAGTTGACTAGTCAACAGGTCGGTTGGTTGACCAGTCAACGTGTCCATTCGATCGTACGGTTGTGATAAGCATCCGCTTATCTGATAACATGATCATCAGATCATGATGATGAAAAGGCTTATCAGGATAAGGATAGACTTATCTGATCGGCTGATCTTCAGATCACAGCCATGAAAAGGCTTATCGATAGCCTGATCTGAAGATCACAATGTCTAAAGGGCATATCAAGGGTGATAAGCCCTTAACCCTCACATCCCTTGATAAAGAATTTAAATTTAATTTCGTATTCGTAGGGTTGCTTGCTTCCAAGGGGCATAAGGTTGCTTCCAAGGGGCACCTAAAAACCTATAAATAGGACCCTAGACCTAAGCATTTAATTCATCCCAAGCCATTCCGAATTAAGTTCAATTTGAATCAATTCTAGTCTTCTTCTCTCTTAGGCATTTGCATACTTTCCTAAGGATAGTATAGCAATAGTGCATTGAAAAGAGAGTAGCATTCTTGGTTCGAAAGTTTTGGTGAATTGTAGTGCTGCTTTCATCAAAAGGAGACTGTTGTATCCTGGGAGACAATCGTCATACTGACCGTAAGCACCATTGCGGGACGAAATTGTCTTAAGGACATAGAGTGAAACTCTAGCCTCAGTCTAATTCATTAGGTAGCCACCATCTGCAGACATACCCACCAACAGGTGATTGAACCAGAGCTCTCTTGTAACTGAGAGAGAATCGGGACTCGGTACTCCCATTGTGTTCATTTTATCTCCTCTCTTCATCATAGGTACCATTTCCAACACATTTCATCCACATGAAAGGAAGCATGAAAGGCTGTGATCATTCAATCTGATGAAAAGTTTATTCTATTATTTGTTAGGTTGATATATGTAATCTCTCTTTTTACTGGTGCACTTCTATTATTTTGGTAGCTCGCTGCCTGCACTCGTTCTTATCCCTTGAAAAAGAAGTAAATGTTTTAGTGTATTTTTCATTGAAAGCAGAACCATTTATGGAGGTGCTTAAAATGAAGACGACATTGGCCACCTGACACAGAATATAGCCTAATTTAGCTCACATTAATTCAGCCATAAATTCTTTTTTTTTTTTGGAGAAATAAATTCAATAATTTATTGGTTATTGAATCCGAGGACTGCAAAATAGTACTCAGGTCCATCTATCTGAAGTTCCCGATCGATTTGCCCTCATAATTTCCCACTCCTAGAAGACCACAACCCTCGTTCCCGATCGATTTGCCCTCATAATTTCCCACTCCTAGAAGACCACAACCCTCGTTCCCGATCGATTTGCCCTCACAATTTCCCACTCCTAGAAGACGACAACCCTCCAACAATACCTATGGTCGTTGGAAAAATTCTTTTGACCAGCGTTTCCAATTCTTATGATACCTCCATTCTCATTGTAAAACGTAGCAACTCATTAAAGAGAATGGACTACAGTGTGCTCGTCCTCTCTCTATATATAGCTCCAAAGCCTGACTCCTAGTACCAAGCATCTCTCAACTGAGGACTAAATCTGTGTTTCTTATAACGACCAAAGAATGGGAGGCAAAGGTGGTGGCGGCGGTGGCGGCGGCAAAGGTGGTGGCGGTGGTGGTGGCGGCGGCGGCAAAGGTGGTGGCGGTGGTGGTGGCGGGAAAAGTGGTGGAGGTGGCTGCTCAAGCAAAGGAGGTGGTAACTCGTCCAAGTCTGGCAGTGGAGGCAGCTATGGAGGTGGAGGAATGATGAAGGCGCCAGGTGCTGACGGGTACATCTGGAGAGATCCCTTTGAGCGCAACCCTCAAGGATACTTCCAAGATCTTCACCATGGAAGCAAGGGTGGCAATTAAGTGGCCGTCTTCTATGTATTCAAGTTATAAACTACTATAAATACTGGTTATCTTATATATATATATATTTGGTCTTTGTTTCTGTTGTTAGTCGGGCCCTTATGGTTCCACTGCGTCCGTGTTTTGCTCTGTTCATCCTCATGTTGTGCTGAATGTAAACCTTTGGACGTAGTATTTATAGAAGATCATTTGACATCTAATTAGCTCTGTGAGCAACTGTGTTTATCTAGTTTAATCACGTCGCGCCTTCAGCGCTCGTACTTTAAGTAACATGTTAGGATCCTATCTATAAATGAATCAATTGTTGCGGCACTTGATGGCACGACCAATTGGTGAAGGAAGATCTGGACCCTTCTGCTGTTTATGGGGCAGAACATTTTTATTTTTTCTCTTTAATTTCCTGCTGAAAAAGAGATCATGGTGGCCGTGATTGAAGAAATCGTGAGGCAGCGTAAGAACCGGGAAGGTTGAATTTAAACAGATTTTGTTGCTCGTGTTTCAGAAAAATAAGTTTCAAAAGATGAAGCCCTGCGACCTTTTTGGGCGGCCAAGTAGAAGAGGATGGGTCCTACGCTCCGCCGTGCGATGTGGCAGGGGTTGAGGTGAGGGGCTGGGGATTTTGGACCGCCCTGGTGGCGACACCAGATTCTAAGTTGCTGCGTTCCCAGAATTGGCACGACTTGACTGTCGATTTCCGATGACCTTTGTGTCCAACCTAATCCCAATTATATGTAATCGATCCGCGTCGTCCTTCCAAAAGGGACCAAACTTGATCACGTCACTGCAGTTTTAAGCAATGTAAACTAGCATGCATACATATATATATATATATATACATATACATATACCTATACATATACATATACATATACCGATATATATATATATATAAATACTTAATTGCTTGTCCAAATGGCTATTCGAATCAAAATTCGTTCCGGACGATTGAATTTTGTTTCTATGCCTCGAAGATACATTGAACAAAATGTTAGAGACTCGTTGACAACATAAGCTTCTGCAATTGAACCTTCCGGACGAGCCTTATTACGTACGTATTGTTTATACGTACCAAGTGCCCTTTCAAAAGGATACATCCATCTACTTTGAACAGGTCCGGCAAGTAAGGCCTCGTAAGGCAAATGAATTGATAAGTGCACCATAACGTCAAAAAATGCTGGTGGGAAAATTCGTTCAAGCTTACATAAGATCACCACAATCTGCTCTTGTAACAACTCCAAATCCCTAACATACAATGTCCTTGAACAAAGTTGTTGGAAGAAATTAGAAAGCTCAATTAAAGTACTACTCTCATGTTTCTGCAAGAATGGTTGAATGCCAATAGGTAACAATCTTTGAAGTAGTACATGACAATCATGTGTCTTCAAGCCGGATATCTTTCCATCACCTTCATTTACGCACCTTGAAATATTGGAAGAATATCCATCGGGCACCTTCACAGATTTTAGCCACTTACAGAATTGTCTTCTTTCATCTAATGTTAAAGTGTAAGATGCAGGAGGCTTATAAACTCTATTACCTTGAGTTTGTAACCACAACTCCCTTCGGATCCCCATTGAAGCCAGGTCCTCTCTTGCTTTATATGTGTCTTTTGTCTTACCTTCGATGCTTAATAAAGTTCCCACGACATTGTCACAAATATTCTTCTCAATATGCATTACATCTAAGTTATGTCTCAATTTTAATGATGACCAATACTCCAACTCGAAGAAAATGCTCTTCTTATACCAATTCAACTCATTTGGTGCACGCTTTCGCTTTCGATGTTTATTGTTTGGATGCTTTCCGGACTGTTCAGCAGCTATGTGTTCTAATTGCATTAAAATTTCTTCTCCGGTCAACATTTTTGGTTTGACTCCATGCTCTCTACTTCCATCATGGAGTCTACTATTTCGCCACTTGTGATAAATAGGCAAGTAACGGCGATGTCCCATATAGCAAATCTTGTCTTTCAGCTTTTTGGATGAGGTTTGCTCATTACAAACTGGACATGCCTTATAACCCTTTGTGCTCCAACCAGATAATAATGAGTATGCTGGAAAATCATTTATAGTCCATAAAACAGCTACGTGCATCCGAAAACTCTCTTTGGTAGATGCATCATATACATCAACACCTTCGGTCCATAAATGTTTAAGTTCATCCACTATTGGCCTTAAAAATATATCCATATCCCTTCCTGGAGATTTAGGACCGGGGATAAGCAACGACATCATAAAGAATGTCTCTTTCATATATTTCCATGGAGGCAAGTTATAAGGTACTAAAATGACGGGCCACATACTGTATGCATTACTCATGTTCCCAAATGGATTGAATCCGTCTGAAGCAAGACCTAACCTTACATTTCTTGGTTCACTGGCAAAATTAGGATACTTTTGATCAAAATCTTTCCATGCTTCTCCATCTGCTGGATGCCGTAACACCCCATCTGTGATCGGTCGCTTATCATAGTGCCACCTCATATCTTCAGCTGTATATCTTGAGGCATATAGACGTTTCAAACGAGGTGTGAGTGAAAAATACCGCATAACTTTATAAGGTATCTTCTTACCTTTGTCTTCAACCACTTGGTACCTAGGCTCGTTGCATACCGGACATTTTTCTAAATAGGCATTCTCCTTCCAAAAGATAGCACAATCATGCTTGCATACATGTATGTTCTCGTAGCCTAAACCCAACTCATTCATCTTCTTTTTGGCCTCATAGTGCGAAGATGGTATTCTAGTACCATTCGGAAATGCCTCTTTTAATAGTTCAAGCAACATATTGAAAGACTTATTTGTCCACCGATTGAGGACCTTAATGTGCATTAACTTCACTAAGAATGTCAAAGAAGAAAACTTTTCACATCCAGGATAAAGCTCGGATTCCACCTCATTGAAAAGATCATCCAATTTCTTACTGTGATCGGTCCTTCCATGGTCAGACATCATCGGATTGTCATCATCATTGCCAACCTCAGTGTGAGCACCACTTGGGCCAGCGATGTCCTGCAATGCTTCGACCATCTCATCTTGTTCCCTTTCTGGGTCATCATCTTCATTCTCATTTTCATCTGAGACATTGCTTCCAAACTGTTCTCCATGAAAATACCACGTCTGATACGTCTTCGAGAAACCCTTTAACATACAGTGTAATTTAACTAAATCAGGCTTATGCCATTTGCCATTATAACACCGCACACAAGGACAACGTATCTTCCCTTCTTCATTAACATGAAGCCTTGCCTTTTCTATGAACTTCTTAATACCGGCATCATATTCTGGACAATTTCGTTTCTTATGTATCCAACTCTTATCAATCGGCATCGTTGGTGACGTACAACAGCTGTTTGTTGCAAGGATATGTTAGTGATAAAATTTCCTTTTTTTATTCAGTGAATTGTCCTACTATAACATGTCAAAATTAAGGAAAAGATTGGTAATAAAAGGACATTTTCAACATATGAATCCAAAAACTGGTAAAATAATGATTTCACAAGTTAAAAGAAACTCCATCACAATCAGTAACAATCTTGCAATGGAGAATAGAACACCTTCAAAAAAACTCAAGAGCTAACATATCTTGAAGTACTATAAGCTGTTGTGTTTGTACCTATTTAAAATTTTGAAAGCTACTCACTGAACTATGCGAGGATGTGTGAACTGGTGCATGGTAGAAGTTGCATAAGGTTGGAGATGTTAAAAAGCAAGGACATGCTAGTGATAACATTTCCCTTCTTTTTATTCATTGTATTGTCCTTATATACCATGTCAGCATAACATTATGTTTTAGAATGGAAGCATGGTGAAGAAGGAAGATATGGTAATGGAAACAAACCAATGTTGGTCTGTATGTTGTTTATGTTTAGAATATGCTATCTTTAGACAGACCATAAATCATATCTTTCCTCATATTCAAAAAAAGAAGTCCTTAAACCACATCTAATCAAATCCTACCAAACAGGGCCATATCTCAAACAGATTTGCCATAATTCTGATTTGGATTTGATCAAGCTAATATCACTACAACTAGCTAGCATATCTTAGCAATACAGAATATTTCATCACACAATTCTTGCTTATATGATGATGTAAATGTTAAGGACACTCTAGACCCCCGACTTCTTGGTCTTAAAAAATGCTAGCTTTAAGAACAAGTGATAGTACTTACTGCCTAACCGGAGAGCAGACAGCCGATGTGTTCCACTTGTTACTGCTCAATAAAAGTCTCTTTTCTGATACCATGACTTGAAATTTTTTGTTTTTGGTTTGCTTCATTTGATTCCTATGATGTAAAGATCTTTATGGATTTTGATATCCATGCATTGTCTGTCTTGCTGTATTCAGATGTTCTTGAGTTCTCACTACTCTGGGGTGGATCTTGCACCTCAATTCAGGAATGGAATATTGGAAAAAGGTTTTTGGCCCTATGTTTATTTACCTTAACTCCTCTTCGTAAGGGCCAGATACACAAATGCTCTGGAAGGATGCAAAAATGCAGGTTATAATATATTCTTTTTACTATATCTGAAAAGAACTGTCTTTGGGTATTTTTGAGCTGAGTTCATGCAGTAACACAATATCAACTTTGAAAATGCTAACCAATTTGATAAGTTAATTGCTGGCTTTTCTTGCTAACAGCGTTTTAGCCTGGTGGCTGCACCCTGCTTCTGTTAAGAGAACATTCTAGTTTCAAACCTTGCGAGGTGTTTTCAAAATGTTTGACATGGTGATTCTTACATCAATTCTATGAAGTAATTAGTGTTGCTCCCCCTTTATCTCTTCCATAAATGATAATAATGAAAAAAGGATGGAATATCTAATGAAAGTTATGTAATGGTTTAACAATTATACATGAAGACTGACTTTTATTATTAAATAAAAAGCCATTGAGCATGGAAAGAGCTTTCTCTGATCACCGATATGAAATGCTTTTCTGTGTTATTGCAAATTCTGAACTATTGATGCTTTTTTTTTTTTTGAACAAAAGTTGAATTCGAGCAACTAGTTTAGAATTCTAGTACTATTAATGAATTACAGGAAAACTTTTTTAAAAAAATTAGTGCATTAATTCAAAATGAATTTACACATGAAAAATATGGTGTAATTAATAGTAGATGCAACTAGATCATGCTCACATTTCCTTGCTTCTATTTTGTGTATTCAGATGCAGACAGAAGTAGAGAGTTGGCCTTATAGCTTTCCAGCTTCAGAGGACTTCTAGAAGTCCCGGCAAAGAGGTTCTGTTAGCGGAAGATTACTTGTTCGAGACAGGTAGGCTTTATTCTCCATTTTCATGTACTCACTTATAATTTAATTAGTTGATCTGGTTTTAGTTATATTAAAGTGAATAAGAATGCATTTCATCAAGTCCTAATATGTATATATATATATATATATATATATATATATATTGATATGGTTGGTAAACAGGAAGTAAGATCGGAGCCCTAGGTGGCCCCAGGTTCTGGGCGGCCCCCAGTCCTAGGCGGCCCCTAGACCTAGGCGGCCCCTTGGTCCTGGGTGGCCCCTAGACCTAGGCGGCCCCCAGGTCCTAGGCAGCCCCTAGCCCTAGGCAGCCCCCAGGTCCTGGGCGGTCCCTGGTCCTAGGTGGCCCCTGGCCCTGGGCGGCCCCCAGGTTCTGGGCGGCCTCTCACCCTAGGCGGCCCAGGTCCTGGGCGGCCCCTAGTCATGGGCGGCCCCAGGTTCTGGGTGGCCCCTAGTCCTGGGCGGCCTTCAGGTCCTAGGCGGCCCCTAGCCCTGGGCGGTCCCCAGGTTCTGGGCGGCCTCTCGTCCTAGGCGGCCCCAGGTCCTGGGCGGCCTCCAGTCCTGGGCGACCTTCAGGTCCTGGGCGGCCTCTTGTCCTGGACAGCGCCCAGGTCCTGGGCAGTCCCTGGTCCTAGGCGGCCTCTGGGTCCTGGGCGGCCCCCAGGTTCTGGGCGGCCTCTCGCCCTAGGCGGCCCCAGGTCCTGGGTGGCCCCCAGTCCTGGGCGGCCTTCAGGTCCTAGGCGGCCCCTAGCTTTGGGCGGTCCCCAGGTTCTGGGCGGCCTCTCGTCCTAGGCGGCCCCAGGTCCTGGGCGGCCCCCAGTCCTGGGCGACCTTCAGGTCCTGGGCGTCCCTAGTCCTGGACGGCCTCCAGGTCCGGGGTGGCCCCTAGCCCTAGGCGGCCCCCAGGTCCTGGGCGACCTCTTGTCCTGGACGGCCCCCAGTCCTGGGCGGTCCCTAGTCCTGGATGGCCCCCAGGTCCTGGGCGGCCCCTAGTCCTAGGCGGCCCCTAGGTCCTGGGCGGCCTCTTGTCCTGGATGGCCCCCAGGTCCTGGACGGCCCCCAGGTCCTGGGCGGTCCCTGGTCCTAGCCGGCCCCCGGGTCCTGGGCGGCCCCTAGCCCTGGGCGGCCCCAGGTTCTGGGCGGCCTCTCGCCCTAGGCGGCCCCAGGTCCTGGGCGGCCTTCAGGTCCTAGGCGGCCCCCAGGTCCTGAGCGGTCCCTAGTCCTAGGCGGCCCCCAGGTCCTGGGCGGCCTCTAGTCTTGGAATTATTCTCGTATCAGAAGCACTAAACGCGATGAGCTGTCGTGTCCGAAAAGAAATCGAGAATCATTAAGCATCATGACGCTTTAAATGACTCGAATAAGACAAACGCTGGAGCATCACCATCCATCGAAAAAAAGGAGATACTAAGCACCTGTTTTAGGGCCAGATAACTCTTCTCTGACTCTGACATTCCCACTAACCCTGACATTCCCTTGGGAGAACCGAAGTCATCATGAAGATCCTTAGCTTCCGGAGCAAGTTTCTTAATACCTTTGCTATTAATTATCGATAAATAACCACGTGGCACGCCCTCGTCTGAAACTAACTTTTATCTTACACATTGATTTTTTATCCGGGAAAAAGGAAGAAAGAAAAAATGACTCGATGCCGATGATATGATAACGAAAAGGAAAAGGGAACATTTTTCAGAAGCTCGAAAGATATAAGAGGAAGGAGGGGGGTTCTTTTGGGCGGGTTCTCTCTTCCTTCCGTAGGGGATCTTGTAACAAAGAAAAGAGAAAAACTTTACTGGTGATTCAGCATCAACAGATTGGCGCGCCAGGTAGGGGGTCGCTACGACGAGCAACTCCTGTTCTACAAACATGAGCTCTAGATCTCCGAAAGAGGATCCCTCTGATTGGTCTGGGGGGAATCTCTTACCTCCCAATCATGGTTGCAAGACTCTTGGCTCTTCCGAGCCAGTGAAATCAAACCCTCCGGTTTCTTCCTCGCCACTGCCGGCTCTAGCTATTCCCCAGGACCCACTGGCGATCCTTACCCAGCAAGTTCAAACCCTTGTTGGGATGGTTCAGCAGATGCAGAACAGCATTCTAGAGGAGCCCGATAGGGGCTCGAGCCACCTCTGCTATCCAGATCGGCTACTCCTGTCAGCCGACAATCAACTCGAGGGAGATCCCCTCCGACAAATCCTCTCCACCCCTATTCCTCAGGTGGGCTTCACTCTCAAAGTTTCCGGGGCGGTTCGCGCTCTCTCACTCGTTCCCCAGGTAGCCCACCCGCTGGGCGGCGGCGGGGGAAGGAGCCTTATGCAGAGCACCCGATGGCGTCGTCGGTCTGCATCTTATTCCCCTGAGCCAGCCGGGGGACGTATGGCTGATCAGATGGAGAGGCGCCTTGATGAGCAAGATCAGAGGCTGGAGGAGCTTAGTCAAAGGGTCAACAACTAGCCGGGGTCGGATTATGATACCCGCCCTCCTCTTACTCGGCGAGTTATGGAGGAACCTATTCCAAGAAGATTCCGGTTCCCCCAACTGGACCCCTATGACGGCACCACTGATCCTCTGGACCATCTGGAGAGCTATAAAGCCATTATGCAAGTCCAAGGAGCGACTGATGCTCTCCTGTGCATTGCCTTCCTGGCCACCCTCCGTAAGGCGGCCCGTGTTTGGTATTCTCGTCTGCCTTCGCATAGTATTGATTCTTTTCGACAACTGGAAAGTCTTTCTTGGCTCATTTCGATGCTTGTCGGAAGATTCCTCAAGTAGCAGACAGCTTGTTCTCCGTGCAGCAGTAAGAAGGAGAACCTCTGAAAGACTTTATAACCCGTTTCAAGGTGGCGGCCCTAGAAGTCTATCATCTTGATGATGCTGTGGCTACGCTGGCTTTGAAGCGGGGGCTTCGTCCCTTCCGTTTTACCTATTCTCTGGACAAGAGACCTCCTTGCTCTTATGCTGACCTCTTGAGTCGCGCGCAGAAGTACATCCGCGCCGACGAAGCTGATTCATCAAGGAGAGGCGCGGAGGAGAGGACTGGCAAGAGATCCGCTTGCCCAGAGTTGAGCGGGCCCCCTCCTAAGAAGTCCGAACCTTCGCGCCGACCGACTGACCACCGTAAGAGCCTGGCCCCCAGAGAAGACCATCTTACACCCCTCCTAGCGCCCCGGGCTCATATCCTTATGGAAATTGAAAACGAGCCTTATTTGCGGCGTCCACCACCGTTGAAGAAGGGCGCTGCGCGCGACAGGAGCCGTTATTGCCGTTTCCACAGAGATTACGGCCATGACACTGAAGAATGTCGAAATCTGAAGCAAGCCATTGAAGAGCTCATCCAGAGGGGCTATCTTGGGCAGTACATCCAGAAGAAAGAAGCTCCGTCCATACCAGCTTTAATGGGACCTCCTCCAGCTCAAGCCAATATTGATAATACCCCGACGGAGCGGATGGTGGGCATGATTTCCCGTGGAGGAGCGTCATCTTCTAAGAGGCCAAGGGGAGGGGAGAACTAGATGATGTAATCCCTTTCAAGAGAGATATAGCGGGGGGTAGTGTTGTAAAAGATGATAGCGTCGTCGTTTCAATGACGGTCGCTAAACACCCTGTAAAGAGGATCTTAATCGACAGTGGAAGCTCCGCCAATGTGCTTACTTATGATGCCTTTCTTCGAATGAATTTATCTCCTGATTCTCTTCGACCTGTAGCCGTCCCTCTAGTCGGTTTCACAGGAGACTCTATACAAGTGGAGGGCGAGATTACCCTGCCGGCGACGGCAAGATCACCGCCATGTCAGAGTACGGTGATGCTGGACTTTCTGGTGGTTCGGGTCCCCCTGGCCTACAACGCCATTCTCGGCCGCCCTGGGTTGAACATGTTAGATGCAGTTATATCTACCAAGCGCCTATTGGTGCAATTCCCCACTAATCAAGGAGTCGGCGAGATGCGGGGGGAGGTGAACTCGGTCAGATCCTGTTATCATCTAGCTCCCAGTCCTCAGGCGGTTGGGATTCCCCCGGTCGCCGAGTCGTTTGATCCCAGAGAAATTGAGCGGAGAGGAGAGCCAGCGGAGCGTCTGATATCTTGCCCCCTAGGGGGCGATTCTACCAAGACCGTGCAGATTGGTGAGTTCCTCCCCCCTGAAACCCGGGATCAGCTCCTAGCCTTCTTATCGGCGAATGCGGATGTCTTCGCCTGGAAAATGATGGATATGCTCGGAATTCCCCTAGAGGTGATCACTCATCAGCTTAATATCAACCCGAGCTGCCGCCCTGTCCGCCAGAAAAAAAAGGAGTTTCGCTCCTGAGCGGCAGAGGATCATTGATGAAGATGTGGATAAATTGCTTACAGCTGGTCATATTCGAGAGGCACAATATCCTGACTGGCTAGCCAATGTGGTCATGATCCGAAGGCCAACGGAGGGTGGAGGATCTGCATCGATTACACCGATCTTAACAAAGCTTGTCCTAAGGACAGCTTTCCGTTGCCGTGGATCGACCAGTTAGTAGATTCTACCTCCGGCTATGAACTTCTTAGCTTCATGGATGCGTTCTCGGGGTACAACCAGATAAAAATGAACCCTTCGGATGAAGAGCATACTTCTTTTATCACTGAGAAGGGCATCTATTGCTATAAAGTAATGCCCTTCGGACTGAAGAACGCGGGAGCTACCTATCAGAGATTGATGAACAAAGTTTTTAAAGACCAGCTCGGCCGCAACATGGAAGTATATGTAGATGATATGTTAACAAAGAGCACCTGTGCTACTAACCATGTCGCCGACCTGCAGGAGACTTTCCGCAACCTCCGGCTCCATAGAATAAAGCTTAACCCACGCAAATGTGCGTTTGGGGTTACCGCCGGGAAATTCCTGGGTTTTCTGGTGATCCGGCGGGGAATTGAAGCAAACCCAGAGAAGATTCAGGCCATTCTTGATATGAGGCAGCCAGCATGTAAAAAAGAGGTACAACAACTCACCGAGGATAGCAGCATTAAGCCGATTTTTGTCAAGATCGGCGGAAAGGTGTTTACCCTTCTTCAAGGTCCTACGTAAAGCGAACGGTTTTGAGTGGACGGAAGACTGTCAGTGGGATTTTAAAAACTTAAGGAGTTCTTGTCCACACCGCCCCTGTTATCTAAACCGGAAGAGGAGAAAAGCTCTTCCTCTATCTTGCGGTTTCCTCGGAGGCCGTCAATTCCATTTTGGTGCGTGTCAGCAACCACGCCACTCAGAGACATGTATATTATACCAGTAAGGTACTTCATGGAGCAGAAGAGAGGTATTCCAGGATGGAGAAGGTCATTTTTGCCTTGTTCATCTCTGCCCGATGACTCAGACCCTACTTTCAGGCTCATCCTATAGTCGTGCTTACTGATCAGCCTCTCAGAGCCATTTTTTCTCACCCTGATACTTCTGGCCGGTTGGCTAAGTGGGCCATCAAACTAGGGGAGTTCGACTTGTCATTTTAGCCCCGAGCATCTTTGAAATCCCAGGTCTTGGCCGACTTCCTGGTGGAGTGCACTTGGTCTGAAGGGCATCAAGAGGAGTCCCCCCGGATTCTTTTAGACGTCGACGAGGAGAATGATAAGGCGTGGGTCCTCCACGTCGATGGAGCCTCCAACTCCCAGGGGAGCGGGGCTGGTCTTATTCTCGCTAGCCCAGAGGGTGTGGTGCTGGAGTATGCTCTTTGTTTCCTCTTTGAAGCTACTAACAATCAAGCCGAATATGAAGCCTTGTTAGCCGGAATTAAACTAGCACATGGGATGGGAATCAAGCATCTCCGAGCCTTCACTGACTCGCAGCTTATTTCTGCCCAGGTGTTTGGGGAGTATGAGGCTCGAGACTCTATTATGTCCCAGTATCTAAGCAAGGTTAAACTATTAATTCCCTTGTTAGATCACTTCACCATTAGTTACATCCCTAGAGGGGAGAATGCTAGAGCTGATATGTTGGCCCGGCTTGCTACGTCCGCGGACAACGCCATGGGAAAAACCTACATTGAGTATCTAGAGACACCTAGCATCGAGGCCATGGAAGAAACTTTACCAGTTACCCAAGAAGAAACTTGGATGGACGCTTATATTCGATACTTGAAGGACGGCGTCCTCCTAGTTGACCATGAGGAAGCCAGGCTGCTCAAGCGGAGGGCCTCTAAGTTTGTACTGCTAGATGGCCGACTCTACAAGAGATCCTTTTCCCAGCCTCTTCTCAAGTGCGTCAGCTCGACGGATGCGGATTATGTTCTTAGGGAGATTCATGAAGGCATCTGTGGGAATCATTCAGGAGGCCGATCTCTGGCACGTAAAGCCCTTCGACAAGGATATTATTGGCTAACTATGCAAGAAGATGCAGCTGAACTAGTGAAAAGGTGTGGCCAATGTCAACGGTACGCCTGTATTCAGCGACAACCAGCTTCTCAGTTGAACCCTCTCTTTGCTCCCTGGCCTTTCGCTCAATGGGGCATGGACATCCTCGGCCCTTTCCCTCCGGCATCGGGACAGCGAAAATTCCTTCTCGTCGCCATCGATTATTTTACTAAGTGGGTCGAAGCCGAAGCACTCGCCAGGATTACTGAAGCCAAGGTCAAAGCCTTTTTCTGGAAAGTCATTATTTATCGATTCGGCATACCTCATACTCTTTCACTGATAACGGCCGATAGTTCGACAACGTTGCCTTCAAGACTTTTTGCGCCGATCTCGGCATCACGCATCGATTCGCCTCCGTCGGCCAACCACAATGTTGGCCCAGATGGCAACCCAAGAGGGGGGGGGGGTGAATTGGGTTCATTAAAAATTAGCCCTTTTTTAAAATAGTTTGCTTGAGATTAATGAGGGACAAATGCAAGATAACTATAAAGTGCAGTGGGTAAGATAGAGAGAGATAAAGAGACAATGAGACACTGCAAACACAAAAGATTTTATAGTGGTTCGGTGTATTCAACACCTACATCCACTCCCAAGATTCACTTGGGTCCACACTATAATCTCTCTAGATTACAGCCGAGTTGTTTTCCAAGCTCACAACTCAAACTTGTTGTTTTACCGGGTGCACAACGAACCCAGCTGGTTTTACTCGGGCTTACCAGCACAAAACCCTACACGTTGTTTTTCATGGGCTCACAACTAACCCAAGCTTAAACAAGCTTATCCCGAGGTAAAACTACCTCCTCTAGTTCAATCCCCCAGATTGAACTAGGCAAAAATAAGATGAGTATTGTGTGTGAATACAAAGCTCCTCAATGAGCAAATATACAAATTAAGAATAATAAGGTTAAGAAAAGCTTGATTTGTAGATAGGTTGGCTTTTGATCTTTTCTTCTTTTCTTCTTCTTCTCCTTGCTGGATTGAATCAAGCCTCAGCTCCGATTCTTCGTGGTTGAAGCAGTTGAGAAGGGTTGAAAAGTAAGGAACGAATCTCCTTTCTCCAAGTTGGGAAATCCACCAAGACTTTGATTTTGAATGCTTTGGATTCCTCTTGGGCCTTTTGGAGTGGAGTGGATTTGACTAGAGGGTTTTCCTTTCAAGATTCAAGCTCACGGATTTTTGAAGTGGGATTTGTCTATCTCAGATTTGCTCTTTGTTTTTCAGATTTTTCGTTTTTTTCTCTCTCTTTTTTTGAACAATAGACTCCCCTTTTTATAGATTTCTTTTACACCTCTTTTGAATAAAACTATCCGTTGGAGTATACCTTCTATCAAAATATATCCGTTAGAAATGAGTAAAAATAGAAAAGTTACCGTTAGAGCTGATCTGGCAACTTCGTTTTTGTTCCAGGTGGGTTGGAGTCGACTCTAACTTTTCTGGAGTCGGCTCTAGCTCGAGGCGTTTTAAACTGATATTTCCGGAGTCGTCTCTGGCTTTTTTGGGGTCGACAAGAAACTTTTCCGGAGTCGACTCTAACTTACCCGGAGTCGACTCTAGGTTGGAGCCAGAAAAATCGACTTTCTGCTCCGTCTGTGAGAGTCGACTCTAACAGTCTCGGAGTCGACTCTAATGACCGTGCCAGTTCCGGAGTCGGCTCTGTGATTCTCGGAGTCGACTCTAATGTCTGCAATTCTTACCTAGACATTAAATTCGATCTAGAACACATTGTAACTCTTGATTTTGATCTTTCAATAGTCTTATAGGCTGAAACACTAAATCAAAATCATAGAGCCTTCAAAAATTATACTCAAATAGTTTTGTTAATCATCAAAATCATCAATTGGGTCAACAATCTCCCCCTTTTTTATGATAACAAAAACTTTGAGTATATGCATTCAAAAATTCAATCAAACTAAGGATTATAGTCATTTTAACTTTAAAACATTGAAATTAAGGTTTTGATGCCAATGTTTAATGTAAACTTTAAAATTGTACATGAGTTCAATATAATCCATCAATTTTGAATTGTTAAACTTAATGTGCATAAGATTGTAAATGAGCTTTTTGTTAAGCTCCCCCTGCATTGAGTAGCTCCTCTTGTATATAAACATCAAATTGTAGCTAATAATCATTTCAATTCTTTTTCGCATAAACAATTAATTCTCCCCCTTTCTTTCTTTCTTTATGCATATATTATTCAATATTTCTATTCAATCTTTCTTTCTTTGCATATACACAACTATCTCTCCCCCTTTTTTGTTATTAGCAATAAGGAGAGTAAAGAAAAATTTATAATCTCAATGAAGCATAGGAATCCAATCAATCAAAATTTGAAAAAGTGATATTGTATTTCATATGCAAGAACCATTACATCAGTTGATTCATTTACATTTCAAAATGAAATACATTGGATATTTAATAACTTCCTAAGTACAAGCTATCAAACTCAAAAACAAGATCAAATGTGCTTGAATACAATTTTCTTTAGATGACCTATTATCTCCATTACATCATCTTTTTGTGCTTTCTTAAAATTTTCAAGACTAGCTTCGATTTGAGAGACTGCCAGGTCAATATCCTTCTTCAATTGACCCGTTGCATGAACATACGATCCAGATCCATCGGCAATGCCTTCCATCCTTTCGAAGATCTTGTGAAGCTCAGCTCCAAAGGATTCTACAGAACTGCCTAAGGTAAAGGATAGCATGTCCAGTCTCGAATTTAATTCTTCTTTTAACTGATTAAAGTCATCCTTCAATTGATTAATTTCATTTGACCTGTGACTGTCATACTCAGCAAGTAAGCTTCTTAACTGATCAAGTTGTTCATTAGAAAATCTTCCAGAATTTGTAATAGGCTGATGTGGAGGTGATGGTATAGAACTCGGTCCGGCCTCCGAAGGTCCAGCAGATGAAGGTCCCGCAAAAGATGAATCAGAGACTGATGGTCCCGCAGAAGATGGTCCTGGGATTACTTCTAGTCTGGTTCCCTCTGCACCATCCCTATCTGTTCTTTTCTCTCTCCTCATCCAAACACCATTAATTTTCTTAAATCCCATTCTATGAATAGTAGAAGTGCTAATAATCAGTGTGTCTCAGTTTTCTCAATGGTTCATTTTCATAAAGAGCACACCCTGGCTTCTAAAAACTAATGTCAGAATCATACCGTATGGCAGTGTTGATATTTTCTTAGTAGCTGCCTCTGCCATGTAACCTATCATCATGCCAGCTAAATTGACTGGCCTCCCAGTGATAATGCAGTCCATCATCAGAACGTCTCGCTCCGAGACATACTCGAATCTCCCTATTTTTGGAAATAAGATTCTACCACATATATTATGCAATAATCTGAGTTATAGGTTTAACTGATTGCAAAGATCTCTTCGAACTCAGTCACATCTCTTCCTAGCATCCTTGATAGTGCGCCACTTCTGTCATTGAGTTGACATTCCATTAAACTAACAGTGGGCATTTCTAATAGGGTTCCAAGAATTTCAGTTGTTACCGCAACCCTAGTTCCTCTTACTGTGCTTATCAATCCTCCTTCTCCTCTGCTTAATCCATTATAAAACTCCCTTACCAATGCTGGATAAGTGGGTAAATCTAGTGAGCACACTTTCTCCCATCCCATATCCCTTAGATTTCTTCCAATAGAGAAACCCTCCGATTCAAATAAATCAAAATTAACTTTTCTCCCTGTGGTAATGGTCTTACCAGCTAATTGATCAACCTTAGGAGATGAGGGTGAAGGTGGAGAATCCTCTTGAGTGGCCGAAGAGAAGAAGGCGATGGTTGCCTCCGAACCGTGCATCTCTTCGTTGGAACGGATGCTCCAGCGATGAATCCGTGCCTCTTTGGTGCCATTGAGAGGATTGGAAGGTTAATCAGGGGTTTTGAGTGGATTTGGGGAAGTTGGAAAAGTTTTGGAGTTCTTTGGAACGGTTTAGGAGACGATTGGAATGATTGGGGGTCGACTCCGCCTTTTTATTTTTGACCTAACTCGACTTAGAGTCGACTCCTGAAAACTGGTGTCGGCTCCGAGCCAGAAAGTCTGTCAGCGCTCGTATTAGAGTCGGCTTCACAAAAGTCAGAGTCGGCTCTAATCACTTAGACAGAAAATCAAAACTCAGGTGTCAACTCCGCAAACTGTCAGAGTCGACTCTAACAGTTTCAGAGATAAAAAATTGAGTTTCAAGCAATTAAAACTATTCAATTTAATCATCAAATTATAGATTAAAGTTATTTAGCAATTGGGGAAACATTGAATCAAGATCTAGATAGATTTCCTTATTGAAATATTAAGATTTTTCAAGAAAATGATGAAATCTAGATTGATGTCCTTAAGAGTTTCAGAAAACTATTCCAAAGGATCACAAACTCCTAATTCTCCTCTAAGATAACAAAATCTTTCTTCACTTAAGGGTTTTGTTAAATATCTGCAAGTTGTTCTTCAGTATTCACATAATCAAGACAAATTTCATTATTGGCTACGTGTTCTCTTATAAAGTGATATTGTATTTCAATATGCTTTGTTATTGAATGTTGAATTGGATTTTTAGTAAGATTTATTGCACTTGTATTCACATCTTATGGGTGTCTTATCAAGTGTGATACCATAGTCTTCAAGTTGTCTCTTAATCCATAGGATTTGAGCACAGCAACTTCCTGCTGCAACATATTCTGCTTCCGCAGTAGATAATGCAACCGAATTTTGCTTTTTGCTAAACCATGAGATTAAGTTACTTCCTAAAAACTGGCATGCACCACTTGTGCTTTTTCTATCTAACTTACATCCGGCATAATCAGAATCTGAGTATGCAATTAGATTTAATGTGGAGTCTCTAGAATACCATAAACCTACATTTTTTGTTCCACTTAAGTATCTTAATATTCTTTTAACAGCAATTAAGTGTGATTCTTTAGGTTCTGATTGAAATCTAGCACATAAACATACAGAAAACATAATATCTGGTCTACTTGCTGTCAAATAAAGAAGGGATCCGATAATACCCTCGATAGTATTTTTGATCAACCTTTTACCTTCTTCATCTTGTCCAGCTTGCATGAAGGACTCATTGGTGTTCCGAGGGGTTTAATTGATTCCATACCAAATTTCTTTAGAATCTCTCTTGTGTACTTTGTTTGGTTGATAAAGATACCCTCTTTGCTTTGTTTGATTTGGAGTCCAAGGAAGAAGTTGAGTTCTCCCATCATGCTCATCTCGAATTCTCCCTGCATCAACTTTGCAAATTCTTAACAAAGAGAATCATTAGTAGTACCAAAAACAATGTCATCAACATATATTTGTACTACAAGTAAATCTTTACTTTTCTTTTCAAAAATAATGTTTTATCAACATTTCCTCTAGTGAAATCATTTTCAATTAAGAATTTACTTAACCTATCATACCAGGCTCTAGGTGCTTGTTTCAAACCATATAAAGCTTTGTGCAATTTAAAAACGTGATTTGAAAATTCGTGATCTTCAAAACCTGATGGTTGTTCTACATAAACTTCTTCATTAATAAATCCATTTAAAATGCGCTTTTTACATCCATTTGAAATAAGTTAATATTCATATGACATGCAAATGCAAGTAATAGCCTAATGGCTTCTAATCTAGCAACTGGCGCAAAGGTTTCATCAAAATCAATACCTTCCTCTTGATTATATCCTTTAGCAACCAATCTAGCTTTGTTTCTAATTACAATGCCATTTTCATCTAGTTTATTCTATATATCCATTTTGATCCTATTACTGAATGATTTTTAGGTCTTTCAACTAAAGTCCATACATTATTCTTGTAAATTGATTTAATTCTTCTTGCATTGCTAACATCCAATTATTATCTTTTTCAGCATCTTCTATAGTTTTAGGTTCAATTTGTGATACAAATGCAAGATGATTACTAATATTTCTCATATATGATCTAGTTCTTATACCTTGAGATGGATCACCTATAATCAATTCCTTGGGATGACTATGGGCATATCTCCAGTCTCTTGGAAGATCTATATCATTGTGATCAATATTGACATCATCGTCCTTATGTGAATCATCATCTTTAGCTTCTTGCTCATGATCTGAAGATACTTCAATATTAAGTTTTTCAAGATCTTTTTCAATTATGTTTGTATCTTCCTCATCATCAAGCTTTTCAGAACTAGTTGCTAAAGATTCATCAAACACTACATGTATGGATTCTTCAACAATTAATGTTTCTTGTTAAAGATTCTATAAGCTTTACTAGTTGTTGAATAACCTAGAAAAATTCCTTCATCAGATTTAGCATCAAATTTTCCTAAGTTGTTTTTACCATTATTATGAATAAAACATTTACATCCAAATGCATGAAAGTATTTTATATTTGGTTTTCTTTCATTCCATAATTCATAAGGTGTTTTCTTTAA
>UESW01004239.1:300345-369614 GCA_900491605.1 Calamus simplicifolius | reverse complement strand
AGCCATTTCCAACAAGTTTGACGGAGTTAAAACCTCTAGAAGCCCCTAGGCCTCCCCACTGGTCAAGGCTATCAGCCAGGGAGCCTACATAATATCATTGGCTTGCGATGGTTCATTCTTAATTCCTATCAAATTTGTAATTCAATTAATATCTTGATAAACTTTAAATTTCAAGCTTCCAAAGCATAATTCCTGAAATTCCTTTAAAGCCATAATTGTCTCAATATCATTCTAGTATTTTGCCTAGAGTGTCATCATGCATGTGATCCCTAAGGTCAATAACCTAGGCTCTGATACCACTAAAGCTGTCACGCCCCAGACCCAAATATTGGGCTAGGGTGACAACCCGCCGCGTGCCGGGCACGCAAGGCGTCTTAAAAATCTTGATATACGATTCAAATGAGGCAATAAATGTGAAAACCAACCATAATACAAATGATAGTTATAAGTTTTGGGTTTCAAACCCTACACCAAGTCATGCTAATAAAGTTGGGCTACAACAAGCCCTACACACAACATAATAGGATTACACCAATGCAATGGTTCTTATTTTATTTATTAGAAGCTCCATCAACTCCGAATATCCATCATCAACCCTGAGGCTCTGAAAACATTGTGAAGGTTTAATGAGTTTACACTCAATAAGTAAGCCTATTATACAATCATATCATACTTGAATTATATTTAACATGCTATCAACATATGCATTTTGTCAACTTAACATAAATTGAACATTCGATAAGCATCAGGATATGCATTCTAGCAAACTCACTGTTTATGTAATTATAGATTTCCTATGTGTCCCACGGCCCTGCAATACCTCAATCAGAGCACATCCTCCAGATGTGTGGCCATATAAAATCAACAGAACACATTGTACGATGTGTGGGGCCATACCATAACAGAACACACTCTACGATGTATGTGGCCATAAAAATCAACAGAACACATTGTAGGACGTGTGGGGCCATACCATACACTCTACGGTGTGTGTGGCCATATCATAACAGAACACGTCTACGCCATATCATAACAGAATACATCTTCAGTGTGTGTGGCCAAATAAAATCAACAGAACATGTGTGGGGCCATACCATAACAGAACACACTCTACGATGTATGTGGCCATGAAAATCAAACAAAACACATTGTAGGACGTGTGGGGCCATATCATAACAGAACACACTCTACGGTGTGTGTGGCCTATCATAACAGAACACGTCTATATCATAACAGAATACATCTCCAGTGTGTGTGGCCAAATCATAACAGAACACAGCTACAATGTGTGGGGCCATAGTAAAGGAGAACCGCGGCGACCCATATAAATCTATTTAACATTTTCATCACAATTACATCATGCATCTGTATCTCACATTACCTCACAGTGGTTTGCATAGTACTAGGAAATGCATATAGTCACCTCAATATAAACATATCATACAGGCAATCACATTTCTGGCATAAACACCCATAAATCATTTCTTACAATATTACCAATCACTATAATCATATAATTGTTCATTTGTAATCCACAGTTCCATGCTACATAGACAATTCAGATAATTTCTATTTTCTTCTTATTTATAAAAATGCATGCAAACTGTATATACTCAATTTATCAATTAAACAATTATTAAATTTGCATAATAGTCTTACTTACCTCCTACGCAAAATCAAATGATGCACCAACTAATCAGATGTCTGGGCACCTACAGGATCAATGTACATAATTAATTCACTGAAATCTAATTAATAAAATGACCCTTAAGACCCTACCCAGACTAGTTCACGGGCCCAACTTTGGGCTCGAATATCTCCCACTATACACACCCAATTGGGGAAGTAAAAATATTTCAAAAAACTAGAATTAACCCAGATTCTAGCCATATAATTTTCTTGCTAATCTCGGCCCGTTACGGGGCCCAAAAATCAGCCCCAAAACTGCTCGCTGCACGGCCCAGAAGGCCCAGACCAGGCCAGCCCAGCCGGCCTATGGCCAATCCATCACCCGCTCCCCTGTTTCGCCCGAAACAGGGGATAGCCTCCGGCCGGCGGCCAGGGCCGCCGCCGGCCTAATTCCGTCCGACCCGGCCGCCGGAGCCGGCTGCCACCGCGGCCAGCCTCCTTCCCCCTCCTTCTTTCTCAATTTCTCTCCCTCTCTCTATGCTCCCGTGTGAAATTCACCGCGCCGACATCGAATCCGACTAAATTGGGGCCGGTCCGGCCGCCGTTGGCCGGACCAGAGCCGACCGTCGCCGCCGGCCTCCCCTCTCTCTCTCTCCTTAATTTTCTCTCTCTCCCTCTCTTTCTTTCTTTCTGTTCCCACGCTGTGCGCTTGGTGCCGGCGACACGGTCGGCCACCAAGGCCGGCCGGACCTCCATCGGACGCATGCTCAGTGCCGGTGGAGGTCACTGGTCAATCCACAGGCCCTCTCTCTCTCTCTTCCTAGCTCTTTCTCTCTCTGTGCGGTAGGGGGATAACACGCGCGCCAGGATGAAGGAAGGAGTCCTCTCTTTCTCATTATAAATATCATGGGACGCCTCGGTCTAGGGACTCGAAAAACTCATCAGACACGCAAAGACTCGAAAATCCAAGCGTCATACTAGGAACCTAAATGTCATAATAAAGTCTAAGTAGCAGGTTTCCTTAAATAAATGCTGAGGGTTACACACACCTAAAAGAAACATAGGCACTTAATTTTCTCGTGGTCCGCTGCTCCATGCTACCTGGCTAATAACACGTCTTCGGGGTCATCAATGGTCGTGGCTATGTGCACGAGCTTTCCCACTCGAGATAAAATATGAACCGGTTTGAAACAAGAAGACACAGGTGGAGGATAGATGGCACTTTCCATGAAGCACCAATTCGCAACACAAGTATCATGCAATAAAAAACCATGTAGACAATGCGAAGGAGATAACTCGTGTTACGCAACATGGAGGCAAGTTGTGGCGCAGAATATCACGTAGATATTGGATTTTAACCCGATGTCAAAGTGGTGGGCCAGCCCCAGATGGCTCCACAATGGTCCGTGCCTCACCCCACAATATGCGGCGCCGTTGCACACACGCGTGCATCACGTGCTCCTTCACCGTCAACACATCTGGTACCGCATCTCCTTCTCGATCGCGTTCCCACCTCTCTTCTGCTTCCGGCTCCTCGTTCGTCCACGCCACCATGCACAACAAGAATTAAGAAGCACACCCAAGTCCATGCCACGCTTCAGGAGAAGGGCGGTGGAAGAGTTGGTACGCGGTGTTGCGTGCTATTGCGCATTAAAAGGGGGGGGGGGGGGGAAGGGCGGGCTGGGGAATTTGCCCCAACCACCGGCCCCACCGTCCAAGAAACCACCGACGTCGACGTCGTCCCCACCGTCCGCGAAATGGGGCGTTGGTTTGATTCAGTCGTCAAAAGCGCCGAGGAGGAGGTGGGGCGCGCCCATACGCTTCCGGGCTGCTCCCTGCCTCACGACACGGCACCGCTGCCGTCCACGTGGGCGTCAGCCGGACAGCAGTTTCCCGATACCCAGAAGTACTCACCACTCGACACGAAGCCTCCAACCCCCCTCCTCCCTCCCAACTACTACTCATATTACGCCGAGTCCTTTTGCGCCCACACAATACCCCTCCGTCCCTCCCTTTCTTTATTCCATTCGCTTTATCTGACGACTGACGATAGGAAGAGACCAGTGCAAGAAAAGGGGCAAAAAAAAGAAAACAAAGAGTAGGGGAAGGGAAAATGATGACAGGCGCCGCTCGCCAGTCCGTACAGCAGGTGGGGTGCGGTAGGGCTGACGTCACAGGCCCCGGGTGGGATTCCGCCGGGTCACATGAGAGCGCCTGCGACACGTCAAATCAGACGGCGGCTCTCCCTGCCCCCTGACCCTCGTCATGCCTCTCGCCCCCTGCGTGCCCTCTACTCTTTTTTAGGGAGCGTCATCCAAAGTCCCAACTCCCGCTCGGCCCCTCCCATTCCTTCCTGTTTGAAAACCCAGGCACCACCGCCGCTAACAAAGGGCCCCACCTCACCTTATAACATATTATATATACGTACAACTTCTACCACGGCTCTCTGCCCGCCCCACAAGCAACCAGATGGGGAGTCGAGGAGAGGGGCACTACCGGGGGGTTCGGAAGAGGCCGTGGGGGAGGTACGCCGCCGAGATACGGGACCCGTGGAAGAAGACGCGAGTGTGGCTGGGAACCTTCGACACCCCCGAGGAGGCCGCGCTCGCCTACGACCAGGCCGCCCGCTCTCTCCGCGGCGCCAAGGCCAAGACCAACTTCCCCCTCCCCCCACCACCGCCAACCCACCTCAGCCTCGACCTCAACCTGCCTTGCCACTTTTGGATAGGCCAGCCGCCGCCACCTCCGCCGCAGGCCGCGGCGGCGGCGGCGATGGGGTCTCTCCCGCCGTCGACGACATTGGTTCTGGGAGGGTTCGTGCACTACGGTTCCGACTTGGCCGGGGGCGGCGGTGCTTACCAGCAGGGAATGAGGAGTGCGGCGGCGGCGTCGCAGTCACCGCCTGCCGGCATGCCCTTCTTCGGCGCGACGGGGAGGGGTCTGTCCATTGATCTCAACGAGCCGCCGCCGGCCTCGTCCCTTTTGTTCAGTTGAACGGCCTGCTGATCTGTCGTCGCTTTTGCTCCATTGTCCTCTAGCTTTTTCACCCAGTTAATTTTTTTTTTATCTTGGCTTCAGTTTAGACTACCATAGAGAAGTAGCAAGTAACAATAAAAAGATCGGCTATGGTGTAGATACTTTATTATGTATAATATCCTTTCTTCAAAGCCGCTTGAGTCTTTTTTTATTATTATTATTTCTTGGTGAGATGAAATTATAAAGAGCTATTACGCCAGCACTACACTACATGCATCGCACGGTCATACGTTGGGTCATCCTCGCAACACGCGGCCAAGGGGCTCTAAATTTTATTGCACCACTGTTACTACTACTACTACGGCCTTCCACCTCCCTTTCAGAAAGGAGGCATGGATTATTAACCCTGTGCATGTGAACGAATAAGGTTTGAATTGTTTGCATCAAAATTCAAAAGTTCTCATGAATCACGCACTCACGCCAGGCAAGTCCAATATCAGTTGATCTAACAAGAGTTAAGCGGTACCTCCTCTACTAAAATTGAATCATTTAACTCGTTCTCTAGAAAAATAACCTCAGAAAGAGCCTACTCAGTTGCGGCTTTAGTGGTAACACTAATTAGAAAAGAAAAGAAAAAGAAAGCAAAGCATTGAGCTTAGTTTTTGATAAGTGGTAAAGTCAACAAATTCTGTTCTTTTTTCCTACCTCTCTCTCTGTGTAAAGAAAAATATATGTTTCATGATGGTAAATAAAAGAAGAATGTGTAAGGTATCAAAGTCCAGCCAGGACTCGAGTTACATTAACATGTCAGGATGGATGTTGGATTACCCACAACATGGTCGGTCACAGAAGTTTGGAAGTTGAGAGACAGCTCAACCTAATCCAGCAGGCCATGCAACCAGACCTGATCATGATCGATCCGATGCATTCTTTCATTCATATGATTCGTCAACGGACCAATGCGAATCACAGCAGTACTACAGATAAGGTCGGCTCTGGTGTGGGACGCGTAGCATGTTGTGGTAGCGATGGGCAGACCAAGTTTGGCCATTACTTCCGGCTGTGGATCCAATTCCCAAGCCAGTGCCCCGTCAGTCCACAGCTGAGGTCTGAGTTTTGGTGACTGGGCCCAACTCCTCCCATTACCTAACCTGGCTGACAAAGTCCGGCCATGGGATCCACTTTTAGACGGAAGGTGTCCTACAATGATACTCGAACGACGTCGGGAGGGCGGTGCCCGTGGCCGGTGAATTATCTTTAGATTTTTAACGTTTCAATTTGATTGGCTAGCCATCTTCATCCTTACAGGCTGAGCACATGCATGGTTTTGAATAGGGATGCAACTCGGGCCATAAAACTTGAGTTTTTTTTAATCTTAATTTTAATTCTATTGTAAAATATAATTCTAATTCTATTTCTGTTTGTAAAATCTCAATCCTAACTTTATTTTTAAAAATTCGGTTTGGATTGAGTTTCGGATTGAAATTCAGATTGATGAAAAAAATAAAAAAAAAATATGACAATATAAACAAACAAGCTTAATATTGTACAAATAATAATATTTTTTTCTTTATCACTATATTTCTAACTATATTACATAATTTTTAAATAATGATATTTTTTTATTTCATAAATACTGAATATTAAATTTTTTTTTTCACGTATTGAGCTATATTTACCGCATCTTTACGTTTATGATCGTAATTCATAAATCAGGCTCAAAAGCATTTCATATAGATTATTTTAAAATAAAAAAAATAATTTTTTTTTACTTTTAAAATTTAAATTAAATAGTATCGTACAAAGTGAATGACAAATGCTAAGCGAATCTGATTGGTTTTACAGACAATGATAATAGATTATTAATGGCCGTTAAACTATTGGCTAGAGCACTCTCTAGCCTGATAAGAAAGCGAATGCAATAGTACATTAATACCCCTGTGCATACTCTTTGATTTGAAAGCTAAATTCATGCATTAAATAGCCCTTAACATCCTCCTTCCTTTCTCCCTCACCCCCTCCATTGTCAAATCCATGCATTAAATGGCCCTTGAAAGCCAAATCCTTCACCGACTCCAATTCCGTATAACCCGTATCTTATATTCTTATTAATCAGTTTCCGGTCCTCATCTTCCTCTCCTCCCGAGCCCTAAGACCAAAGACATCGCCTCACTTCTCGTTCGCATTCTTGTTCGACCAAATCTCAGCTTCATTTTCTCGCTCGCGCTTGCTTTATTTCGTGCCTCTCTCGTTGCCACCCATCTTTGGTTGATTGAGATGCGGGCCATGAGGATTAGAAAGTGAGCTTCGAAGCTTCTAGGCTTGGCGAATGCGTATGCTTCGCCTTCGCTCTGGTCGACATCGATGGAATCGTGGGATTCGCAGACCACCACTGCTGCCGAGCTTCTCTGCAAGCTCAACCGCTCGCCTTGGGATTTGATACCCAATATCCATAGCAGCAGCAGTAGAAGCATGGTTGCTTTGAACCCCGCGCCGGTCTACATCCCATCTCCCCACCTCCTTTACTTGGAGGGCTACAATTCTCCTCTTCCTCTCTCTCAACAGTCGACGCCTCCGACGAAGCCACCGAGCCCAGCCCCCAAA
Organism: Calamus simplicifolius; assembly: GCA_900491605.1. Lineage (NCBI taxonomy): Eukaryota > Viridiplantae > Streptophyta > Magnoliopsida > Arecales > Arecaceae > Calamus > Calamus simplicifolius. The sequence continues at coordinate 362,405 of UESW01004239.1, read as the reverse complement.
AACCTAGTGTCGATAAGTTCCCCCCGTGTTCGGGTAATCCTTACCTCGGGTTCGAATTGACTGCAACTAGAACCCGAGTCAATTGCAAATCGGTCCAGGTTAAACCCGGATTTTTTGGGTTTGGGTTGAGCAGACATGAGTTTGAATACTGTTGTAAATCGGGTTCGACGGGCCGGTTCAAATTGAACCTGGCCCAAGTTGCACCCCTGGTTCTGAACAAGTTATGCCAAACTATAGTAACCAATCTAATGGTTAAAGAAAACTCTTTAAAAATAAAAAATATATTGTAGTTATTTTCTCAGGTAGCAGCAATAGTGCATCATAATATTTATCATGAATCTCTTTTTTTAAGTCAATTAGTTTTTGCAAACCATCTACCGATATCAAGTTATAACACATGGATGAAAAGTAGGGTATTATGGGTAAAAAGTAGTATGATGAAGTAAATCTTTATCCGTTTGCAATCATCTAGGCTGCGTTTGGATGTCAAAAAGTTATTCCAAGAATAGGGATACGAATTCATAGAAATAGCTTATTCCCTTTGTTATTCTAGATTTCTGTTTGGATGAAAATCTGGTATTCCATGTTATTCCAGTGCAATTAATGCAGTGTTATTCCAAATGATGTTTGGATGACATGGGAATAAGCATGTATTTCAATAGGAATAGATGAAGAATTTCTTTGAAATTCAAAGATACCCTTCCAATAAAAATGGTTTATCAATTTTTATTTTTTAAAATGACATGAATAAATTATATTTATTAATAAATAAGGAAATAAATTAATTATTTTTAATAAATAATATAAGAACATACTTAATAAATTATTTTATATTAATAAGAAAAAAATAACATACTTAATTTATTATTTTCTATTAATAAATTTTTTAATTTTAAATTATATTATATAATTTATTTAATTTTTTAATTATTATTATTATTAATAAGGTAATAATTATTATTATTAATAGATATATACTTAACTTTTTTTATTTAACATACTTATTTATTATTTTCTTTTTTTTATTTAATTTAATTATAATTTTTTTAATTTATTTCTTGAAGTCTTATTCTTTTTTCGGTAATTCATTCTTTAATATTCTTCTCCTTATCCATTCTTTTCTCTTAATCCGATTTACTTTCTTTTCCGGAAATCTTTTCTTTTCCCTTCTCTTCTTCCTTTCTTTCCTTTTCCCTTCTCCCTCCTTTCTTTTTTTTCCCTGCCCTTCTCCTTTATTTTCTCTTTCCTTTCCTGCCCTCGGTGCCCCTGGCCTAGCTACCGTGGGAATAGGAGCTCTTCCCATCCAGTACCATGGAATAAGAAATTGGAATAAGAAGGGTTGACTGGAATAGTTAATCTAGTGGGGCCCACACACCTTTTTCTTTCTGTTTGGGGGAATAAGGGGGAATAAGGGCCTATTCCAGACCTTATTCCCCCATCCAAACACTGCCCTAAGGTATGGTTATCCATCTTGGCTGAACTAAACTAGCACTATGTCAGCATTCAATCAATCTTATGGAATAAACTTCCGCCTAGGTAGAAAAAAAACTTTGATCATAAAATTTCAAATCAATAAGAAAACCTCAAACTTGCCTATTAAAGAAGAAAGTTTGATTTGATCTGGTTGGTATGTTTTTTCTTACTCAATCTTTATTTCTTAAGAAAAATCCTAGATCTCAAAGATCCCATCAGAACCACCATTACCATTACAACGATCCCTACTAACTTGAGTGCCTCATTAAGAAATATTCTAAAGACTCTTTATCATTCTCTTTTCTTTCTATAGCCCAGTGAATGTTGCTATCAATCTTTAATTAAAGGCTTGCTACATCGGATGCGATGACGATTGGCACGTGGCGTATGCATACATGCATGCCAAAGATAAAAAAATATTCCTACACTTGGTATGCGCGTGCACACATGCGGTGCACCAATCGCCGGGTACAGTGCGCGCAACCTGCACCGTATCCAATGCACAAAAACTTTTCCCAATCTTCAAAGTCTTTTCATTTGAGAAGGTTCCTACTATTGACCGCATTGATTTTACCATTTCCATATCCCATCTTCTTCCTGCCATTACCTCTTGCAGATGTTTTTTAATCCGAGCTGCATCAGATTGACATCATCTATGGGGTGTAATGGAAACAAAGCTAAAACTATGTTGCTAAAAAACAATATGAATGGGCCTATCAATAATAATCAAGCTACTCAGATTGGATTTGAGACCAAATCGCCTACTCTATCTCCTTTGGAAGTAATCATGGTTAACCAGTTCAAAAAACTGCAACAAGTTTAGGACCTCACTTCTTTGATCCAAAATCGGATTCCCTACCAAGAATAGCTAGTGCAACCCTCATCATCATCACTAGGCCACTAGGATTTGGCTCCAATAGATCATCAGGGGATTAGAAAATCTCGGAGAAAGGATATGTGTGGAATAATAGGTGAAGCTAGCACCATGGAGTCCATAATAGTCAATTGAAGAACTACGTCCAATGATCCCAACCTGAAGAGGTAGCTTAATGATATGAACAAGCACTTAAATGGTGATGAAAAAGTCTTGAAGAAGCCGAACCTTTCAAATAATCTTGACATAAAGATGGATCAGTAAGATCCATTAAAGAATTTTCTTTAATAAACATAATGGCCAAGATCTTAGAATAAATAATTTTTACATTAAACATAAACAAGAATGCGTACCTTGATCCATTGATATTTGTTGACAAAAAATGAGAGGATGCGTATGGGACAGATTGAGTTTCTCCCTCTTTCCTAATTCTCTTCCTTATCTATTTGATGGTCAAACAGACTATATATAGGAGAGAGAGGACCAATATGATAATACGATAAATTTCTCTTTCTATCAAAGAGAGGTTATCAGATAACTTTCCAAAAAATAAACCAATAAAAAATTAGCTTTATTAAACCATCACTATCACTTAAATTTACATATCTGATAAAATCAGATATCATAATTATCATTTAGAATAAATAAATGATAAATCAATCATATATCCACGTGGGCCACATAAAAGGAAACGCTAACATTCTTCCACTTGGCCCATGTAAGATATTAAACATGCTGGTTTAATAATCAATCATAATGCACATAACAGAAGCTAAAATCCTTCATAATATTGGCCAAACATAAATCAACATTAAGCAAAACTAATAAGGATCATGGCGGTTGTATGCTATTATTTTGACGTACTCCATTCTATATATCATATTACTAGTTCTATACTTAACATGACCTATAATGAGAATTGCAATAAGGTCTAACAATAATGTCTTTATCAAAGACAAATCCTGTTAATATTCTCATAATTCATTTATGTATATATACCAGCATAAGTAAACAGGATCCATAAGTGATTCAGAAATAATAATTAATTGAGTTCAGAGTGTCAAATACATAAGGAACTTAAAGCTTTAAACATAACATCACTAATGGTTTTCAATAATGCATATTCTTTCGATATGTTCATAAAATGTCTTTGGCGGCAACCCTTTAGTCAGCGGATTTGCAATATGAGATTGGTGCTAATATGTTCAATTGATACTCTTTGTTTCTTAACTTCTTCTTTAACGGCAAAGTATTTCAATTCCATATGTTTAGCACCCTTTGAATACTTGTCGTTTTTAGAAATGAAAACTGCTGCGAGTTATCATAATAAATTTTCAGCGGCTTGGCAATACTGTCGATAACCCCAAGTCCTGAAATAAAGTTCCGCAGCCATAACCATAAATTGTAGCCTCAAAGCATGCCACAAACTTAGCTTTCATAGTGGATGCAGCAATGACAGACTGCTTCATACTTTTTCATGAGATCGCTCCTCCAGCTAAAACGAACAAATGGCCAAATGTGGACTTTCTAGTATCAACACATCCAGCAAAATCTGAGTCTGAATATTCCTTTATGCATAAGGAACATAAGAAATTTGTTCTATTTGTTTATGTTCCAATTCATTTGACATTGCATAAGGCTAAATTTATCTCCCTTCTGAATTGGAACAACACTTGTAGAACATTTGTTTATGTTGAATTTCTCAAGAACTTTATTAATATATGCCTTCTAAGACAAACCTAACATTCCTTGTGATCTATCACGAAATGTTTCGATTCCAATCACATAGGACGCCTCACCCATATCTTTCATTTCAAAGTTCTTAGAGAGAAAATTCTTGGTCTCATACAATAGGCCAAGATCATTAGTAGCTAGCAAGATATCATCAACATACAGAATCAAAAATATGATTTTGCTCCTACTGACCTTCAGATATATACACCGATCAACGGTGTTTTCTTTAAATCCAAAGGATGTAATGGTATCATTGAACTTAAGATACCATTGTCGGAAAGCTTGCTTAAGTCTGTATATTGAATTCTTCAGTTTACACACCATGTGTTTCTTTCCTTCAAATAAAAAGCCTTCATGTTGGTCCATATAAACCTCTTTATTCAAACTCCTATTTAGAAAGGCGGTTTTCACATCCATTTGATGCAACTCCAAATCATAACGCTATCAGCGCCATAATAATTCTAAATGAGTCTTTCTTAGATACTGAAAAAAAAAGTCTCTGTGTAGTCAATGCCATCTTTTTGAGTAAAACCTTTGGTAACACGTCTGGCTTTACAACGTTCAATATTGCCATTTGAGTTGCGTTTGGTCTTAAAGACCCATTTACACCCAACTCTTTTACAATCTTCAGGCAATTTATCAAGATCCCAGACTTCATTGTAATCCATTGGTTTTAACTCATCTTGCATGGCATCTAACCATTTAGATGAATTAGCACTTTGCATGGCTTGTGAAAAAGAAACTGGATCATCATTAATACCCAAATCAAAATCTGATTCTTGTAGATAAACTACATAATCATCAAAATAGCAGTTCTTCTTTGTCGTTGAGACCTTCTTAATGCTCCTTTATTGGGTTCGTTTATTGCAAGTTCATTAGTAATATCATCATTCTGTGGTGTTTGATCATTAATTTGTTGTTCTTGAAAGTTATTAAAAGGTTCAACAACTCTAGGAACAACAACTTGAGAAGAAGTTATAGGTGAAGAAACTTGCACCTTAACTTCTTGGATTTCCACTTTACGTGGTTCCAAACTCCCACTAATTTCATTATTCTCAATGAACCTTGCATTTTCAGATTCAACAATTCTTGTACTATGGTTAGGACAATAAAATTTATATCCTTTTGATCTTTCTGGATAACCAATGAAGAAACCACTGGTTGTTCTTGAGTCCAACTTCTTTTCATGTGGATTGTAAATCCTTACTTCGCCGGACAACCCCAAACATGTAAATGTCTCAAAATGGGTTTCCTTCTTGTCCACAGTTCAAAAGGAGACTTTGGAACTGCCTTACTAGGAATCCTATTTAGCAAATACATAGCGGTCTTTAAAGCATGCATCCACAATAATAAGGGTAATGATGAATTGCTTAACATACTCCTAACCATGTCCATTAGAGTTCGATTACGCCTTTCTGCAACACCATTTTGTTCTAGTGTTTCAGGCATTGTATATTGAGCACATATGCCATGCTTTTCAAGAAATTTGGCAAATGGATCAAGGCATTGTCCAGATTCATCATACTTTCCATAATATTGACCACCTCTGTCAGACTAACAATTTTCACTTTTCTATCTAGTTGTCTTTCAACCTCGTTGATAAACACTTCTAGAGCATTTACCGATTGAGATTTTTCATGCAACAAATAGACATAGCCATAACGTAAGAAATCATCAATAAAGGTGATAAAATACTTTTCTCCACCAAAGGATGGAACATCAAAAGGCCCACATATATCGGTGTATATAATTTCAATGAGTTGTTTACTTCTTGTGGCACTTTTCTTGATTGTCTGTTTTATGTGTTTTCCTTTAATACAATCCACACAAATCCCAAGATCAGTAAAATCTAAATCAGGAAGGATTTCATTCTTTACTAATCTCTCGATTCTTTCTTTGAATTTATGATCCAAACATTTATGCCACAAGTAAACTGATTGTTTATTCACTAAACTACGTTTAGTACCAACATTACGATGTAAGGTAAACAATGTCTCAGCAAAAGGACTATCAAGCTTAAATTTGTACAAACCATAGAAAGAATACCAAAACCAATAATATGATTGTTTTTAAACAAACTGAAACATCCATTTCCAAATTTAAAAGAATATCCAATTGAGTCAAGTTTGGATAAAGAAACTAAATTATGAGAAATAGAAGGGACATAAAGTGTTTGGAAAAGGTCTAAATGATGTCCAGTGTCTAGAATCAAACGATAAGTTCCAACATCTTCAACTAGAACTTTGACTCTGTTTCCCATTGAGACAAAGTTTTCATTTGGGTTTATGGTTTGGATCGTAAGGAATCCCTGCATCGTATTAGAAACATGAGTGGTACAACCAGTATCAATCCATCAAGTATTATAAGGAACTTCTATTAGGTTTGATTCGAAACATACAAAAGCCGTAGGCTTACCTTTCTTTTTGAACCATGCCTTACATTTCAGGCAATCTTTCTGATAGTGTCCATGCTTTTTGCAATAGTGAGACTTATCATCCTTTTGTTCCTTCTTGTGGATTTGAGCAGATGATCCATTTATCTTTAGTGGTCGTTGCTTGCTCTTTCCTTTCTTATCTTTCTTTGATTTCTTTCCAGCTCCTTGCTGACTCATGAGATTGATAGAATGATTTTCTTGTTTCTTAAGTCTTGCTTTCTCTTGAATGACCATACTTTGTAGTTCATTCACATTCCACTTATCCTTCATAGTGTTATAACTCATGTGAAATGGACCATACTCATGAGGCAAGGAATTGATAATGAATTGCATAAGAAAATTCTCATTCACTTCCAATCTCATAGTCTTTAGTCTCGCTGCTATGTTTGTCATTTCAACAACATGCTCATGCATAGTACGAGAACCATCAAACTTAATGTTGGTTAAAGTACTCATCAATATCCCAGCAAGTGACTTATCAGTAGAGTCAGATTGGGAACGTGCTTCCACAAACTTAATAAATTCCTTAGCACTTTCAGTAGCAAGAATTATGGACTTGATATTGTTTGCTACAGTCATTCGCATGAACATCAAGCTAAGTCTGTTTGATCTTTCCCAAGTCTTATGGAAAGACCTCTGTTCAGCACTACTAAAGCCAGTAAGAGCAGTGGGTTTCTCATTCATGAGTGCCAAATCAAGATCCAGAACACTAAGATGAAACTGAACTTGTTTGCGCCATTCAGAGAAATTAAGCCCATTGAATGTTTGAACAGACATAGCTTACGAATGAAGAGAAATAGGAACAAATAAAATATGCTCACACGTTAATGCTTTGAGTAATATATTTAAATAAATATTCAGACTCTATCAAGTAAACAATAAGTGCATATTGAAGTTCTCCTTTCGGTGATACAACAATATACAACAGTAAACATAATTGATCCTTAATTTTAATTTTACATACTTAGCCATTATATATACTCAAATTAGATATGTTTGCTATCTTTGGATATGCTAAACATACCTAACCAAGCATATTAATTGACCACATCATGTCCATAGATTATAAAATGACTAGTCAACCTTTGGGCGACCCTTAAATATTTATAATCAATGAACTTCAATATACTCATAACAATTAAACAATTATGTCATTCATTTATGAGCATCACATAATTATGAGTAATTAAATTATTTAATTAAATTTGATATCTATAAACTTTCAAATTTGGCCACTTTGGTGACTAACAAATTACATAATATAAACATCAAAATTAATTAATGATGATATCATGCATGAATACAAAAGACTTAAGTGTACCCATATAATTTTATAAAGAATTTTCTTGCGAAAAAAAAAATATTCTGAACTTTCATTATTTGTCGTTAAGATTACATTAGTGGAGTGGTAACATGTTTTCTTTCAAACCTGTTAGTTATAGGTTTGAACCCCCGCAATCTCTATTTTATTTTATTTTTCTTTCATGCCATGGTAACGTAAAAAGCTTATGTGGAAAGAAACTAGAATATGTGAAGACTCTTTTGAAGATTCACGTATGTCCGTGGAATCCCACTCCTACACTTCCGTACGTTACAAGAGCCACGTCCTTGAGAGGCAAGGAGGCCACATCCCTCTCTCTCTTTAAGCATTCGTGATTTCCGTGCATGACAAAAGAGGGAGAATTCCCAAAGGAAAGGAGAAAGCCTCCCCTTTTTTTCTGGCGGTTTCTTTAAACAAGCCTCTTGAGGCTTCAATGGAAGAGGGGAAGAGGAGGCAGCTTTGTGAAACGGGTCTTTTTGGTTCTTTAATTCTACCGTGTGGGAGAACGGGTTTCTTTATTTTATATGTTCTTTATACGTTTAAGATAAAAAAGCAATAAAAAAATAGAGAAAAGACAACGATCCAAACCTTGAACCAAAGAGTCATACAATAATCACCTTTAACATTATGCTATTCTAATCATCTTGATTATAATAACAATATATATATATATATATTAGAACCGTCAAAGATAGATTCATAATGAAAAATCATAAATTCTTCAATCAAGGCTCTGATACCATATATAAGATCCATTAAAGAATTTTCTTTAATAAACATAATGGCCAAGATCTTAGAATAAATGATTTTTATATTAAACATAAACAAGAATGCGTACCTTGATCCATTGATATTTGTTGACAAGGAACGAGAGGATGCGTAAGGGACAGATTGAGTTTCTCTCTCTTTCTTAATTCTCTTCCTTATCTGTTTTGATGGTCAAACAGACTATATATAGGAAAGAGAGGACCAATCTGATAATACAATAAATTTTTCTTTCCATTAAAGAGAGGTTATCAGATAACAACTTCCCAAAAAATGAACCAATAGAAAATTAGCTTTATTAAACCATCATTATCACTTAAATTTAAATATATGATAAAATCAGATATCATAATTATCATTTAGAATAAATAATGATAAATCAATCATATATCCACGTGGGCTATATAAAAGGAAACGCTAACAGGATCAACCATTCATGAAGGAGGTCATGAAACTACCTCCTAAATTGAAGATACACCAAATGGAGCAATATGATGATAATCTCAAAGGTCATCTGGAGAATTATAGGACTCTTATGATGGTCCAAGGAATCCTGAATGTGATCACATGTAGGGTGTTTAGAGTCATATTCCTAAAGAAAGTGGCTCAAACTTAGTATTTTGACCTCACATCGAGTTTGATTGCTTGAGTTAAGGACCTCAGTCCACAATTCCTTAGCCACTTCACCAGTAGTGTTGATAGAGGAAGACTAATAGGTTTCATTTTATAAAAGCAATGCAAAAAAGTGAGCTTTTATGAGACTATGTCAAGCACTTCATTGACGAAGCTCTTGAACTCAAGAATTCGTAGTAGTCCATTGAAGTAATCACTCTTATGCATGGATAGACCAAGCTCGAGTCGAATTGAGAAATACATTAAGGCTAAGAAAGCTTCTGGAGGAAAGTGTGAGACTACTACTTTAACCTTGGGAAGAAGCGCTTTGACAGGGGAGATCAGAAAGGAGGTGATAAAAAGCGGAATAAGTATGAAGTTACATTATAGTGGTCGAGCAATCTACCTCTATGTAAAAATAAGTTACTTTACCGAAGACCACTAGGCAGCGAATCTTGATAGAAATTAAGAGCAAGCCCCATCTCCAATAGCCCAAAGTGATGGAGGAAAACGTGGAAAAATGAGATTTATAAGCATTGATGCTTCCATCAAAATCATGATCTATGATACCAAAGAATGCAAGTAGTTAAAACAAGAGATTGAAAGCTTCATTTAGAAGGGATACCATAGTGTTGCTGCTGAAATCTGTCCTCGGCTCGGGCGCGATCGGGCTGCAGCGTGGGCTTCCTCCTGGGCGGACCTGCAAGACAGTCCTCACGCAAGAGGCGTTGGGGGTGGCCCTCTGCGGAAGACCCTCCGACGCTCAAGTCAGTGGAGACCAGCAATCAACAAATATGGGAAGAAGGATCCCCCAGGAAGAGTTCCTCCGAGCTCTCATGGAAGCTTTCATGGCGGAGTGTAAGAACTGCGAATGAAATATGGGCGTAGAATAGCCGTACCTGAGAAGCTTGAGGGTGGTAGTATTTATAGGCGGTCACCTGACTTTTTGGACGTGCTCTGGATGAGGTCTGAAAGTTGTTGGGATTCGAAACGGATTCGAATCAGGTTGTTACAGGGCCGGTAGGATCCGTATATGGTTAGTTAGAGGATCGACGGCTAGGAGGCGGGGAGAGCTGGCCGATGGCTCGAGACTCAATGGCTGCATGGTCCCTAGGCCACTATTGTAGGTCCTAGGCCACGTCTTGGCATGATTCCTTGTTTGGAATCTTATTCTGTTACAGTGAATTTGAACTCTCTCGCACCAGATTCCGCAGAGGTGTTTTGAACTGTGGTTCAGTCATCATGGCTGGCGGAGGCTCGGCGGAGGTAGGTGCCGAGGCACAAGGGGCCAACGTAGCAGCCATAAATGCCTTAATGCATGGAAGAAAATAAGGCATTGAATGCCTTAAAGCAAGTGGATATACGTGGCCTTTATGAGGTCATAAATGCCTTGATGCAAAAGACATAGCGTGGTTGCGGAGGCCGAGCTATGCTGGCCGAGCTATGTTGGCAGAGCCCGAGCTATGCTGAAGCTGGCTGAGGCTGAGGCTGGCCGAGCTATGCTGGCCGAGCTATGTTGGCCGAGCTATGCTGAAGCTGGCTGAGGCTAGGCTGGCCGAGCTATGCTGGCCGAGCTATGTTGGCCGAGCTATGCTGAAGCTGGCTGAGGCTGAGGTTGGCCGAGCTATGCTGGCCGAGCTATGCTGAAGCTGGCTGAGGCTGAGGCTGGCCGAGCTATGCTGGCCGAGCTATGTTGGCCGAGCTATGCTGAGCTGAGGCTGGCCGAGCTATGCTTTCTTCTTTCTTTTTATTCCATTAAATGCTGGCCAAGTCATTATGACCGTTTCTGCACCATTAAATGCTCCAGCTTATTGATTTGACTGTCGGATATTATGAGGGGGCCCTTGGGAGAACCCACGCATATGATGTAGCCCTTTTTTTCCTCTTGTTCTCTTTCTTCATTATAAGGAGACTCTTGTTGCTAGAATGTCGCGCTAACAGGTCAGCTGGCAAGCAGGGCATTTGGACTGGGCGCGACCCCATCGCCGATGTGAGTGATCAACAATGTAATGATGATTTTATCTCTCATCACATAGAAGTAGCCAAAGGCGAGGCAAGCCCCTCAAGGACTAGACACTAACACCGAAGGAAAGCACCAAGGAATCAGAATGATAAGCGACCTACTGTTAGTGCAATAAGGAATATCTTTAAAGGATTGGCTACTAAAGCTATAAGCTCGTTTGCCCATAAGGTATATACTAGGTAAGCTAGAGGTTAAGATATTATGAGACTAAAAATTGATGAGCCCATCTCATTTCCAGACAATGACCTACACGAAGTCCAAAAACCCCATAAAGATGCTCCAATTGTCACCATGGTAATCATGACCTACTAAATAAAAAAGATTCTGATCGACAATGGGAGTTTAGCTGATATTTTTTTTATGATGCTCTTCAGAAATGGGGTTAAGCAAAGATCACTTGAAGTCATTCAACACCACGCTGATCGAATTCTCTAGAGAACCAGTTTTGATAGAATGGGCCATTACTCTTCTTGTGATTGCTGGGCAAGAACCATGTTGTACCATGATATGCTTAATTTCTTGGTAGTTAAAGCTCTTTCTGCTTATAATGTTATTCTTAGGTGTCCTAGCCTAAACACTATCAAAGCAATCACATTGAGTTCTTATTTTACAATAAAGTTTCCCACCGAAAATGGATTTGGAGAAGTTTGAGAAGATCAATTGATTGTGAGACAACACTACACCGCTTTGAAAGAAAAAAACTAAGGTTGGAGAAACCTTAACAGTAGAACGCTTCAACCAAAGAGTCAAATATAAAATGCAAAGAGGGAGATTGGTGGAGCGACTAATTTAGTCCCTCCAGAGATCGTAGTTCACTTTGGGTCCACCTTATTAAAGGAAAATAAGGATGAGCTTATATGGTTCATGCGAGCAAATGGTGATGTCTTAGACACCAACACACATGCTGAGAATTGACCATAAAGTTATAGCTCATTGGATAAGCATAGACCTAACACATAAACCTATATGATAGAAGAAAAGAAGTTTCACCTAAAGAGATAAATGTTAGAAATTGTATCTTAAAGCCAATCAACTAATTTGTAGATGGTTGTACAAGTTGTAAATGTATATGAATTATTAATCAATAAAATGTTTATTTGGCGGTTCATCACATTGCATCTTTCTAAAATGAATTCCTTTACAATAGAGTCCTTAGAACCATAATTGATTCAATAAAAAGAGGATTTATTGAGTGGTTCTTAAAATGTCTGCGACCAAATGATGCATAGTTATAGGATAACTATGTATCAAGTCTATGTCATTGTATATCATATGGGTTGATTATCCTCTTTATCAAGAAGTATGATGATATTGGTATGACATGCAGGTGAGGTGTGTGACATCTCACTAAACATGACCAATATATGGAACGCTCTTTTGCTAAGAGGTGTTCACGAAGGGATATGGGTATAAGTGTCCCTTGGACCTTAGATCACCATGTTAGCTTGCAAGCAACCTACTGTACTTTGGTGCTAGACTATCTAAATTTCTAATCCAGTGACAAAAGGTTTCTAAGTGTAGTTAAGTATTTATGGAGCAGTGAGTGGATCAAGATGGGATTTACCCTTCCAAATAGTTTGGAGTGAATGTCTCACTATGCTTCAATTTAACAAAACCTTGGCTAGGGTAATCCTTGTGAAGAGTCACAGGACTTGTGAAGTTGAGACACTTTATGGATGAGTTAATTAAGGTTTGGCAGTTAAACCCTAAGTCATCCCGAGCATTGGAGGTTAAAGGGATGAATTATATAGTAACCGTATGCTAAAGGTTCTTGTTGTTGCTCTGCAACCTTTGACCTATCGGAACGTTGGGTATCATTACTAGATGGCGACTTCGATTGATCTGAAAGTATTCTAGTGCTATCGGCTTAGTGTTCAAACCTATGGGATCACACATCATAGGAGTTTCTACTTGACTTGATGAATAAAAACGATTGTGAATCATTTTGTGACTCTATTGTCAATATGATTGACATTGTACCATGAATCGACACTTGCATAATTCGATACTTGACATTGCAAAAGTTGTGATGATAAATTTTTACTAAATGTTAGTGATTAATTGAAGGATTAAATTGACAATACGATCGCTGATTAGCTTAATTTGATTAAGCTATGAAAATTTGGGTCAAATCAAATGGGATTTCGTTTGGACTCAATTTAGGTTCAATTGAGCCCAATGTTAACACCTTTACCCGTTTGAGTTTAAATTATAAATTTTAATTTTAAGCTAATTTTTAAATTAAATTTAAATTTAAATTTGAATTTAAATTTAAAAGGGATGTTTTTTTTGATCTCTCCCTATTTACCCTCCATTCCTTGTCTATCTCCCTTTTTCTCTTCATGGTTTCTATTTTTATAGAGCTAATGGGCATTAATCCTTTTCTTCCTTTCCTTTTCTTTAAAACTTTCAACAAAGAAAATTTCTCAAGGGATTCACTAACCAAAAATGCACTCAGAAATCCCTCGATCCAGCCCAGAGTATTTCTTCAGAAAGGAGATCCCACTATTCAACCAGTTAATAAAGGCATGAAAGCGATGGTTTGAACGAAAGGGTTCAAAGGCTAACCCCTTACCACTACATTAATCTGATCGTTGGCAACAAAAGATGTAAACCTAGGATATTTCTTCAATGAGAAAATTTCACTATTTAGCCGCAACAGTTATATGATAGGAGACGAAAAGAAAGCAGCGGCCCAAGTCCATATTTTTATTATTTTAATAATTTTTTTATTTTTCTTTATTTTTTATGTATTTTTAGTGACCTATCATTAGTGTATTTTTTATATTTTTTAATAATAACTGAATCTGACATGGATTACATAGACCACTGCAAGCAGGGTTAGATAGAGTCCAAGTAGGTTACAAATATCGGATTGACCCGTGACCCAACCCAACTTGGCCCGACTCAAGCAAGTGATGATGGTGAAGAATGGGAAGACGATGATAACGCTGAGGAGCTCCAATGGGGAGGAGTTCAATGTTAAGAAGGCGGTGACAAAATAATCAGTAATGATCGTAAATATGATCAAGAATGGATGCTCCAAGGGTGGGATCCCCCTCTTAAACATCACTGGTAACGTCCTTGCCAAGATCCTCGAGAACATAAGAAGCATGCTAATTTCGTAGAAGCAAGCCCTTCGGCCACAATGGTAGAGCCACCACCAAGGAGGACATGGCTATGTGGAATGCCGACTATATCAACAATGAGCAGGATGTCCTCTATATCATGTAAGATATAGAGGTTTAATGATATGTAATAAAACAAATAAGATTGTTATCATTACTTCCAGAGAAAAGAGGTCTTGAATGTGAGATGAATTTAATTTAACAAGAGATATAGAATAGGATTGATTTGATGGCTACAACTCGTGACTCGACCTGACCTGAACTGGATTCGAATCGGATCCATATTTTAAAGATTAGGACTGGGTTATACATGGACCTGACTTGACCTGAATGGCCTATTAGGTCAAGAAATTGATCGTGGATCTGACCCAGTTTTTTATTACATTGGATTTGGGCTCAATATCAAGACCCGATCAAGGAATCAGATCGGGTTGGGATCAAGCATAACCCGGTCTGACGCTACACATTTGCAACCCTAGGTCCAAGTGTGAGATTTGCCACATCAGGATAGTTGTTAGTCCATCCAAAGATTTAGAGCTCCAATCCTTTCATTCTCTAATTATTTATTTGTATATATATATATATGGGAGGCATTCAATTAAGAGGCAAGTTTTAAGCATATAGCGAGCTCTGCTTGTTAACGATGCTTTATGGTGCACTTTAGTGGCTGGTTAAATAGTGCTATTTATTGATTCAATAATAGCATGTGATATGCTATGTGCTAGTTCGATAAAGCTCATCTATGCGAGATAAGTCATTCACGAGCTGCTCACCTCTACTCATTTGTTGGAAGGATGGGGAGGTGGTGTGAAGTAAAGGAAGAAATGGAATGGTTTATTTTTAGTTAAAGAGAGAGTGGTATTTTAATAAGATTTGAACGAGTTAAAGAGAGGGAGGGATGAAGAAATTTTTTTGATTTAATTAATGGTATTAAAATCAGTACATAATATTAATTTTACCTATGACTTTTATTTTTATGCTAGTGAGAGAATCTGTAAATGACATATGCTTGGTATAATATTTAAAATTAATAAAAAATTTCTAAGAAAAAATCCCTCTATGATATCATTTTTTTGTTTTTAAAAATATCTTACCAACACCAAGGGATTTATCCCTTAGTAAATCTCTAAGGGACCAAACTTTCCTTATAAATCCTTTGCTAAAAATTATTTAAATAATCACTCACTGATCCCTTGCAGATTACCAAGGGATTTTCAAGAAATTTATCAAGAAAAATATATCCCTAGAAAATCCCTTAGAGATTCTTTACTGAAACTAGATTTTGAATGTAATTTAAAATTTCTTAAAAATCCCTTTTTAATTCCTTGGTAATTTTCTGAGGGACATCCATTGGTGATGTCCCTTGATGAAAGGCTGATTTTGGTGGTGTCTCTCCATGGTTTTCATTTTTATAGGGATGATGATGGTATTAAAAATTGGGTTTTTTCTTTACATCTTCTTGATTGAAATCTATCCTCCAAATTCTTTTACAACTCCAAGAGCACCATGGTGTTGAAAAAAAAGGAACCTAGTCGTCAAAGTCTTATAGAGGAGCTAGCACTCCGAAGAGGCTGGTCAAGAAAGCAATTGTAGTGGTGCTTTTAGAAGCCATAGTGTTGACCCAATTATTGATTTTGATGATTAATAAAAGCCATGAGTATATTCACATTGTTTCTGACAAATTTATGGAGTGTTTCAGGTATTAAGAAAGTTTAACAATTCAAATATCACTCAAAATTGATTTTAAGATAAGTTTCAAATTATAATTTTTAAAAGTTTAGACCTTGGAGTCGACACCTATAAGTCAAGAGTCGACACATGGGCGTATCGGAACAGTTCTCAAAATTCGGCACGTCGGGAATCGACACATGGATGTTTGAAGCCGACTCCAACCTGAGAAACAGAAGTGTGCTTTTCTGCGTCAGTTTCTGGAGCTGACATATGGAATTCGGGAGCCGACACCTGAGATTCGGGAGCCGACACCTAGAATGAGTGGAGCCGACTCTAACCTGAGAACAGAGAGCGTATTTTGGGCCATATTTAGAGTCGACACCTTTTATTTCGGGAGCCAACACCTGGATGCGGGGAGCGACACATAACTTTTTGGGAGCCGACCCCTCAACGAAATCTTTTATTACTATTTTTGGATACACGAAGTAGAGCCGACACATAAAAAGTTGGAGCCAACTCCAACCTGATAGGAATGGATTTTTAAAGTGTCAGAACGGCCTCCAACAGTAACTTTTTCTCACCTAATCTCTAACGGCTATTTTTCTTGTGTGTAGGAGCAATCCAAGGACAGAAATAATGGCTAGTTTTCCACCTAATCTCGATTAAAGAAAATCTATAAAAAGGGGAGAATGGACCGTTTAAAAAAGAAGAACAAAAAAAAAAAAAAAAAAAATAAAAATCAAGATATTCAAGAGAGCTATTTCAAAAAGAGAAATCTCTGTGAGCTCGCCCATCATCTAAAGAAAGATTCAAAAGAAATCCAAGGCATACAAAGTTCATTTTCGAGGATTTCAAAGAAGGAAAAGAAGAAGCCAAAATCTATTTTTTCCCATCTTCTCAACAACATATTCCTGGGTGAAATCTGAGCTGGAGCTTGATTCAACCTTTCAAAGGAGAAGAGGAAAAGAAGAAAAGAAGCCAAGCCTACATTTAAATCGCTTCAAACAGGCTTTTCTATTCCTTGTCTATTTTTATTGCATATTCGCTCATTTAAGGAGCTGTTTGTCATTGTAAACATTAATTGATTTCATTTGTTTGCTAATTCAATTAGGGGGATTGAATTAGTGAAGGTGGTATACCTCGGGTCAAGCTAGATATAGCTTGAGGTTGGGTTTTGTGCTGGTAAGCCCGAAAAACCGGCTGGATTCGTTGTGATCCCGGGTAAAACAACAAGTTTGAGTTGTGAGCTTGTAAAACAACTCGACTATAATCAAGAGGATTATAGTGTGGACCCAAGTGGAGCTTGGGAGTGGACGTAGGTGTTGGTTACACCAAACCACTATAAAATCTTTGTGTTTGTAGTGTTTTGATCTCTCTCTCTCTTCTTTAATTACCTGTGCTTAGCTTCGATTAACTCCATTCGCTTGCATACTTTGATATCAATTTATTTAATTTCAAAAAGAGTTAAAATTTTAAGAACCCAATTCACCCCCTCCCCCTCTTGGGTTGCCATCTGGGCCAACACACAAAGGTGTATAGCTTCTATAGGTGATCCACACCAAGAGCAGATATGATCTAAGGCACTAGGCCACATGCATAGATATGATCTATGCTACATACTTGCAAACTATGCTATTTGTATTTATATATTTGATCTGTATATTTTTTTTACAACTTTATGTATAATTTTACATCATGATCTGTATATTTATATAGTTTGAAGGTAAGTTGGTTACCCTTTACTGGCAGCCAGTAATCCTCTCCCTATGCAGAGCTCGAAAGCGGATGTCTGTCAACTGTGAGTTGGGGAGTCGGTTTCTCCTGACTGTGAGTTGATTTTTGGTCTTTTACTTTTATCATAAAATTTGAAAGTGGGTGCCCGTCAACTGTGAGCTGGAGAGTTGGCCTCTCCCAACTATGAGTTGTCTTGGGGCTTCTTAATGGCTGAAAGTGACCAGTAATATGTTGCAAGTATATAATTTAGATAAAGGTTTTTACTCGATTAGCCATTGGCCGTTGAGGTAGAGTTAGAGCCGCTGTGAAGCCGTTGAGGCTGTGATAAAGCTGCTGAAGTTGTAATGAGGCCAGGAAGGAAGATGAATGGAGCCGCTGAGGCCGATATAGCCGCTGTGACTGCAGTAAAACAGCCTCGGGAGTTTCATGGCCAGCCCAAGTGGTGACCCGAGAGTTGTTGGAGTCGTTGGGTTCCCTTTAACCCCGAAGGGTGACCTGAGAGTTGAGAGTCGTTAGGTGCCTTTTCCCTTGTGCCGACGATCATTGTTGCCAACGCTGGAGTCAGTTTTCGGTCGTTGGTGCCGAGCTAGCCTCGGGCTTGAGTGCTAATGGTACATCGGTCTTTGAGTGCCGACCGAAGTCGGGCTTGAGTGCCGATGGTACATCGGGCTTTACATGCCGACCGGAGTCGGGCTTGAGTACCGATGGTACATCGAGCTTTAGTGCCGATGGTACATCGTGCTTTGAGTGCCGACCGGAGTCGGGCCTTAGTGCCGATGGTACATCGGGCTTTAGGTGCCGAGCTAGAGTCGGGCTTTGTACTGATGGCACATCGGGCTTTAGGTGGCGAACTAGAGTCGGGCTTTAGTGCCGATGGTACATTGGGCTTTGGATGCTGAGCTAGAGTTGGGCTTTAGTGCCGATGGTACATGGGGCTTTGAGTGCCAAGCTGGACTCGGACTTTAGTGCCGATGGTACATCAGGCTTTGAGACGCCAATGCGAGATTAGTCTTGAATACTGATGCAGAGTCGGTCTTTCCTGCATGATATTTTCAAGTATCAATGAAAGAAATACTGCTAAGTGTGGTGTACTTAGCTCTTGTAGCACCCTTATTTTCCTCTACTGATTTGGGTACTTCTGTCCGCTGGTGGTCTGCCCCCAGGGAATCAAGATGATTGGAGTAGAGGTGCTGGTGCCCTTGCTTGGGCCTCCCCCCGCGTCGCCGTCTGTAGGAGAGTAGGCCGCTTGGGCGGCGAGTGGTGGCTCTCTGAGTTTTAAGTTGCTGATGAGCTTGATGACGATGGATCTCTTGCTTGGGGGATTCCCGACGGGATAAATGATGGTTGGCTTGAGCAGCGACCAAAGAGCGAGCGGAAGCTTTTGCTTGCTGTTGTGTGGTCACGAGATGTTGCTTATGGAGCTTTTGGACAACCGCCGTCAATGCTTGGATTTGCAGGGTGAGGATGGCAAGATGTTCTGCTTGAATGATCCGAGATAGTGGTAATGCTGAGACGAAGAGCTGGCCTTTTGTTGCTCGGCTTGTTAAAGGTACCCCCCAGCATAACTGGCGAAAGCTTCTTGGATTCTTGTCATTACTATTGTTATGATCGACCATTTTGATTAAAGAGGGATGAGGATCTGCAAACCAGCATCGCTGATCTGTCCCTTCCTGGCGCGCCAATCTGTTGCTGCCAAATCACTTTCGAGGAGCGTCGAGCAAGAGAGGAGAGCTTTATGGGTCTTCAGAAGAATGATACGATCGTCTCCTATAGCCGAAAACATGCAAGAAAAGTTTCGGACCGATAGTTTCGGAGGGGACCCTCCGGCGCTCAAGTTAGCGATTTGAAGAACAGGAATTAAGAAGAGATAGTAGAACTATATAAGCACCCAATCAACTCCCAATGGAGCCCACCATCGAGTCGAAGATGAAAAATTATTCCAGCGATCAAGAAATTTCAAATCAATTAGAAAATCTCATACTTGCCTATAAAAGAAGAAGGTTTGATTTGATCTAGCATGTTTTTACATATTTTATATTTGTGTTTTCGAGAAACTTTAAGCCCCAAAGGTTCCTTTTTGAGCCATTACCAACACAATCTCATACTAACTTGAATGTCGGATAATTCTCCCTCGGAATAGATCTCGAAAACCCTCTATCATTCTATTTTCCTTATGCAGCCGGCCCAATAAACAGTACCATTGCCTGTGTTTATAGTCTCCCTATTAAGAAGGTTAATTTCTTCTGTTGGCCACATCATTTTTATTACTTTCAGATCCTATCTTCTTTGTAATGTTGTCACTTAGAGAAGCATTAGAATTTGAGCTGCATCATAGCTCGTAGGGAGGAAATAAAAAAAAAAAAAGGGGAAAAAGAAAAACACTGCTGAAGACAGTGAGACTCAAATCCGCTGGCATGATCTCACCACCACCATCAGTATGATAGATATAGAACCAATCACTACTGCATGTATTGCCGGTTGCTTGGCGTTGCCGTGTTGATAATGTGGCTGAAAACATTACAACGTTTCGTAGGGTGCAGAACGTTCACGGAAAGCGATGGAGGGCCCCACGAGTTGACGTATACGCACCTTTCATTTGTATGTGGACAATGTTCAGAAAGATGAACTCGCGACCTGTGTGGAAATGATAAAATCACGTGTTTATATCACTATCAACAGCGATTTCAATGCATTAAATTTTGCACAAGGATTTTTTTTTTTTATATATAACAAATTGATGATGGGTTTAATCAATTTTGTTTAGATTTAATTGGATCATCAGTAACTTTGAAGATACAAACCAAACCCAGTTAGACAAACGGTCTTTTGAATGAGATTGATATTTAAATTTAGGATTTTAGTTTTGGATGCCAATGGAGATTTAGTCAAGGCCAGTTCAAGGATGATGAGCATGAATTTATTGGAGAACTAACTTGTTATATAATATCCATAACATTATTTGTGTTAGTTAACAAAATATGGATAATGATTATAAGATTGCCATTGTATCCATTCATATCCCATGGAGAACATATCGATTATATAGAGAGCTAATTGAAAAAAGAGAGCAACCTCCTTTTCCTCTCATAAAAAATGTTTGGGAATGTAATTTTATTTGTTATATGGTCTTATGTCCTTGAGCGTGTAGGTGACCATCAAGAGTTAGTTTTATGTCGATGGACAAAATATATCTAACTCTTTATTTATTAATGGTGCATTATCTTGAGAAAAAGCTAAGGATGAGTTTGATTTTTGAGAATAATCATATTTTGTAAAAAATATAAAATACTTATAAAAACATATTTGGTGAATCAAAATAAAAAAAAAGTTTTTTTTTATAAAATACAACTCTAAAATAACAAAAAACTAAACATAGTTTAAAAATATTTTTAATAGTTTTATTAAAAAGAAGAAAATAAAAAAATAAAAGCCATTTTAGTATCACTTTTATTTTTATTTTTAAAATTACAAACATGAAATCTATTATAAAAAATATTTGTGATTTTTTTTGGAAATTAGGACGACTTTTTAGAAAAATAATAATTTACATTATTAGTATGTAAAATCATAATATATATAAGTACATAATATTAACTATGCATTATATATATATATATATTATATATTATATTATTATAATAATATAATATTAACATGCTATATTACAATATTATTAATAATATTAAATATATTATCATATATATAATATATTATATTTTATACTATTATATATTATGATACTAATATAATTATTACTTAAAAACATAATAGTTCATGGTATTTTCTTTAATTCTTTTTTATTTATCCTTTTAAAGTTATTATTCATAATGAAAATAAGAAATAGGAAATGATTTTTTTTCTTTCATTTATCAAATACATTTTTTAGAAATCAAAAAATAAATAAAATTATTTTCAGTAAATAGAAATAGAAAATGAAAATAAAAAAATGCTGCAGAAGACCAGATGCAACCTAAGTAGTGCATATCTATTCTCGAAATCAATTAAGTGTGTCCCATTAATATGTCTCTCCTCATTTTAACTTTGCTGTTGCAGTTTCTTTATTTACTTATTATATTTAGAGGGGTAACAAATCGCAAGCATCTTCATTTAGATGTGAAGTGCGGTGCTCTTAAATTCTGGCATTTATATTCAAGGTTGCAAGGAGTATGCTTAGCTGAATTAGTGTAGTCATTCAAAGTTGCATAACAAAAATTTTAATTCAAATTCGAATGATTCTCTGTCTCTCTACATATATGAGATTCTCCCAAGGGGTTATTAATATCCGATAGTTAAGTCAATGAATGGGAACATTTAATGGTGCTGGTCCTAATGACTTGGAGAACATTCAATGTAATGGAGCATTCAATAGTCAAGTCATGAACGTGTATTACATAGAGAGGAAGACGATGAAGGAAGTCCTCGATGGCCTCTTCCCGCTCTAGTCCTCGACGGCCTTCTCTAGTCGACCTTCCTAGGTGGCTATTTTCGACGGCTCCTAGCTATCCCACTCTAGGCCACCTCTGGAACACAAGCATAAGAATCTACATATGTGGGGCTCACATGTCTGGCTTCATCATTGTTTGTACGCACATGGGGAAGGATACAGGATAATCAAGTGGCCACCCATCTCTAACAGGATAGTGCCTATAGCTCTGACATGCCACTGAGAAGCAAGCATCTTCATAAAGGCCCTGACAAGTGGCAGCATCTCAGGTCTCACATAAATCAACCCTGACATTCCATACACAAAAGTCATCATTCATCATGACGCCTCAACAACTCAAACCAAATGAGCCCCAAAAGTCATGGTCCATCATGAGGCTCCACATGACTCATTTCTTTACTACATGACAAGGCTCCAAGCTTCTCAGACAAGCCACACAAAGTCCAAAGAGGAATAAATTGGGTAAGAGGAACCCCAGACCATGTAACTAACAACCAAAACAACATATGCTCATTCTTGCTTATAGAGAGCTCTTCTCTAATCTCTCTTTTTTTCTTTTGAGCTTCCTCAAGCTCATGGATGTCTGACTTAAGCGTTGGAGGGTTTCCGCCGGAATCTTCGGTCCCCAGGACTTTTTATAGGCTCCCATATATGAGAAGCTAGCTGAAAGATCCCGAGCTCGCTGAAGAAGGCGACAGAATGCTCGCGGACGTTCGAGGAGGATCATCTGGTAACAATACTTATCATTTAGGATTATAGCGATATTCCAGCGAAATCGAAGTCATCGCAACTACCGTATGCTCAAAATTGCTATCGTATGCTCAAAATCGAGACAACAATATCCCAGTTCTCATCAGGATAAAATTATAGGCTCTAAATAATCTTAAATAGGGGAGGGTGGGATATCCTTAGGGCCTATTTGGATGGAAAAAAAATAGAGGGTCATAAGTTATCTTGATTGAAAGGAGGGTGAAAGAAAGAGAGAAAGAAAACGGGAGTAATCGATTCATCTTCTTTTTCCTAATGAAGGAGAAGAGGGTAAGCTAGAAAAGGAAAAAAGTTTAAGTCATACTTTTATAAAAGACCAAAATTTCTTTATTTTTTATTCTTCATTCTTTCAATCCGATAGTTCATTCCTTATTCTGGAGGGTATAATTGTTGCATAACTCTTTCTTATCTTTTCTTTTTTTCTATCCAAATAAGATAATTGGTATTACCATCTTTTTCTTTCTATCCTTTTTAAATAAGAGAAAGAGAATAACTCTTCTCTTTTTTTTTTTTTTTTTTTAATTTTATCCTTTACTTCTATTTACTCTTTTCGTTTCTTTTTAAATTCAAACATAGCCTTAGAAGATTGCTGGGCGTGAGGTTGGGGTTTCTGGTTGCAGAGGTTCAAAAATTATAGAAAAAAAAAAAAGAAGATATGAGGAGACCGTTATTTTCACTGGATTGATATAAACCCGACGGGATCTGATATATCCTACATAAAAAATTATATTTGTAATCGGAGGAGTTATCCAGAACAGCTCTTGCCCCGCAAAAAAAAAAAAAAAAAAAAAAAAGGAAAAAAGAAAAACTATTTGTATATGGCAACACATCCAGGCCCCACCGTTGGTGGGAATTGCCAGGACCCACGGTCAACGAGCGCGTCTCTCTCCAAGCCGAAGGCATTGCGTCCACGCCGCTCCGCTGGAGGGGCAGCGATGGGTACGGGGGGACCCCGCCGCTCAACAGAAGCGCCGATTCCCTCGCCGATGAGCGCTTAAAAGCGCGTCGGTCGCTCCGTGCGCATCGCCTGTTCTGGCTCCTTCGTGCGTGCGGTAACGCTCACCCCTTCTCTCTAATATGTTAAAGAAGCCTGCTCTCTCTATAAACTCTCAATAAATTATTCAAATATCTATTACAAGGCAGGCGAGGGTGGAACCGTCGAGTGGAATCGTGAGAAACGTGGTAGATCTGTCAGGCGCTAGGCCCCACCCTCGAACGCCGACGTCCGCGACCACTGCCCTACCTCACCTCCCATGTCATATAGGTGCAGTTAAATGAAAAAATATTGTACCCAAGTAGCTTTTTTAAATGGGGGTATCCGAAGGGTAATAAGTTAAATAACAGCTAGCGAACTTCACCAGTTTTGTCATCCCCGCCGTGCACGCGCATCGCACACCCACAAGCGCGGCGGCCGATCTGCATCACTAATGAGCAAGGGTTGTCTATTATTTAAATAAATAAATAATAGAGTAAGGACATGAGGCGATTCTTCTCCGTGGATTCCGACGACGATGGCCGGGCCCACCAAAAGCGGCCGCCGCGCAAGCACCGTCTCCGGATGCCCGCCTCCCCGCGTGGGGCCCACCCTGTCGGCTTCTCAGAGAGAGAGAGAGAGAGACTCCGCCAAACACCGCGCACTGATACGAGAGGCGCTGCATCCGCCGTCCGTATCTCCTAGTAGCATCATCTAACCGCCCATTCATGTGCGACCGGGTTGTTTGGTGGGACGGGCGGCAGATCCGGATCTCGGCGTGTCGGGTCGGGCCGGTTCCCCTCACGTACGCGCGAGGGAAGCAAAGTAGGGGAAAATTAAAAAAAAATAAAAAATAAAAAATTGGACAGAGAGGACGGCTCGCTTTAAGAGCAGGACGGCAGCCAGCATACACGTGTCTCGCTTTCCCTCGCGGATCTCGAGACAGACGTCGTCAACACGCATAATTCTTGCTCGCCGTCGGGAGAGAGAAAGTGAGAGGATAGAGAATGAGAGAGAGAGAGAGAGAGAGAGAGAGAGATGATAAAGATGGGTCGTGCCCCCACGAAGCAGCAACTCGTGAATCGGACGTACCCGCGGATCGACGGCGATAGATCCACCGCTTGGATTTAATGGCGTTTATTTTACCATTCGTTTTATTATTTAATATTATCGGCAAAGATAAGGAGGAGGCCACAAAAAGACGAAAAGTATGGGAGGAAATCGAGGGCGAAGACGACGACGAATCCTGCCGGCCACCCGCGCGGCACCCACGCCCTCTTTGCAGCTGCCGGCGATTTCTCCGCTCGTGTTAGCGTACCGCGTATCGAATAACATTATTATATTCATATATATTAGAGAAATAATTAGTAAGAGTTTCCTTGAGACGAAAATATTAAGGCAATTCAGATGTAATTAGTAATTACTAATTACTAATTACTAATTACTACACCGAATCGGGGAATCTCCAGATCTGATCTCGAACTCAAAAGATGAGTGCAAAAACGAAAGTTAAAATATATTTACACAACTTTCTCTTAGAATAGCTGGCAAAAAGAAAAAGTACAAGGAAATAAAAAAAGAAAAGAAAAATTCCTCGTTTAGCATTAATAGAAAGCAAAGAAAAGGTGACGAGCCACCGGCGATTGGCAGTCGATCAGGCGACCTCCGGAGGGGGGAGATGAGATCCAGATCGAAGGGCAGCATCTTGGACGGCGTGGGAGAGGGGAGGTGGGGTGCAAATCCACGACGGAAGAGGAGTCCGAGTCGCTCTGGACGCTGCCGGCGACCGGGGCCTGGAAATTGGCCAGGATCATCGGGGTGCCGAGCGGCAGCCGGTGGTGGTTCGCCTTGTCCGGTCTGACAAACGACTCGAAGAAGAGGAAAGGATGCGCGACCCTAGCGGGGGCGGCGGCGGTCGCGAAGGGCTGGAAGGGGAACCGCGCGCCGCGGTGGAAGAGGTCGAGATCGAGGGAAGGGGGGAGGGGCTGGGCCATCGGGGGACGACGGCCTCCCGACTGGAGGACTCGACGGTGCTGCTCTGGCTGCTGGGCTCCCGGCAGCTCCGCCGGCGCAGGGGCTGTGGTAGGCGTCCGGGCAGGGAAAGTTTGTCTTCGCCTTGGACCCGCGGAACTCCCGGGCGGCGGCGTCGTAGGCCCTGGCGGCCTCCTCCGCGGTGTCGAAAGTCCCCAACCAAACGCGGCTCTTCTTCCCGGGATCCCGTATCTCCGCCGCGTACCTCCCCCACGGCCTCTTCCTCACTCCCCGGAAATGAACGTCCTTCCCTCCTCCCGTCGCGGCTCCGCCGCTCGCAAGGCCTTTTACGGCCCGGGCGGAGCCGACGCTAACCTTCTCTCTGGGCGCCATGCGAAAGATTTCCTTAAACTCAGCTTTTTTTTTTTTTCCCTTGCTTAGAGCTCGCTCTCGGAAATTATGGGTCGCAAAGAAGAGCAGGAGACGCTGAGGGTAGAAGGGACAGCGAAGGGGGTTCAAAATTTATAGAGGGAGACGAGGTCTGATGGACGGACGGTGGCTAGAGAGAGACAGAGGATTGAGGGAGTGGTGGAGCGGATAAATTGAAATATTCGGCTCAGTCAACCAATGGTTTGACTGCCTTTGGCCGCCGCCCTCATCCCGATCGTAGCGGGCTTTAATAAGGCCCCACCATGCCACCCCCGGCAACTTGCACCGCTAATGAACCATGTCATAAATGGGTAGGACGCTCCGGATGGACGAATCAACGAAACCCACGGCACTGGGATTCCTTCACCTGGTAAATTTCCTTCGTGGTTCTCAGCGCATCCGCAAAGTGGGGTAGTTTATTTATATAATAAAAGATTTCGTGAACTTCGATGGAACCGCGTCGACGTGGCACTTCGCACAGCGAGACACGCGGATAGCAGCAGACCTGGGGCGGCTCTCTCTCTCGCATTATCTTCCACTTGTTAAGTAACGGCCGTCAGTCAGAGGAAAAGAAGAGGGGGGTTGGCTGCCGCGGGGTTTCGGGGGGCGGGAACGGACGGCGGTAACGGCGCGTCCCCGTGGTTTCTCCGGCTCTCTGGGGCCCCCATCTGTCGGCACCGTCCGGTTCCGCGCCGTGTAACTTGGATCACGGAGCGGGCGGCATGGCGCGGGGCCCACTGGAAGCGCTCCGCTTGGACTGGGAGTTTGTACGACGCACCGGTCTACGAGGGACGCGTGGCAGGCGGCGGCCCCCGCGCGTGACGGTGCTGGGGTGGGAAGCCTGTGCGGCCGTCGGATGTCTCCCGCGTGGGGGGACGCAATTATTGGTATATTTTATTGACGCTGTGGCATAGCGATCGCGAGGAACGACGAACGGTGGAGATGTGACGGTGAGGCCGGCCTTTTCGGATGGGTGTGCATTGACTGATGGGGCGCGTGAACGTCTTTACATGCCGTCTATTTAATTCCGCGACGGCAGCCCCGCGGGAGGCACGTGGTGTTTTATACGCGGTTGGCGTCCGGGGCCGGCGGTGTCTCATACACGCAAGGCCGATTTACTCGGTGGTCAAGTCCGCCAGGTTCGAGCAGCCCATCCATCATCTACTAATACACGTGTGGGTCCCACGTGTCAACGAGTGAGGTTGTGCAGCGATTAGGATTTTCGGCACTGGGAAAATTTCAGCTGGTTGGTGGGTGGGCTACGTGACAGCT
The DNA here is from genome assembly GCA_900491605.1 of Calamus simplicifolius. Classification (NCBI taxonomy): domain Eukaryota; kingdom Viridiplantae; phylum Streptophyta; class Magnoliopsida; order Arecales; family Arecaceae; genus Calamus; species Calamus simplicifolius. The sequence goes on along the minus strand of UESW01004239.1, from coordinate 334,779 downwards.
GCTTTCATGTTTGAAAATCGAGCGCTGCCTCTGGCTCAGACGCCTCGTTTGGGAATTGGGTGGTTCATCCATGAATGTGCTACGCTGTCACGGGCCCACAGATGGGATTAACTAACCTTACCACCAGGGGAGGAGATGGTAACCTGCTGCTGGCCGTACCGTAGAGCTGTCAGGCGTGGCCCACGATAGGAGCCGCCCGTGGGCCGTTGTTTCGTGCCAGCCAGCACCAACGAGGCCAGCCGGAGGGCGGCAGCTGGACGGACTCGGTCTGATCATGCCTAAAAATAATTTTATAAAAATTAAATTAAATAAATTTATATATATATATATATATATATATATATATATATATATATATATATATTGTTATGGATTTTTTTTTTTGGCTTAAGGGTGGCGCACGTCTGGATTCGGATAGCTCTTTTTCATTCGAATGAATCTGCAAGATAATCCTTGCTCATGGATCATGGTGGGTGGTCTCTACGGAAGACCCTTCGACGCCCAAGTTAGTGAAAACCCAAGTAACAGTTGAAAAGAGAAAGTTGTTAAAAAAGGTTGCCCTAGGTAAGGTCTCTGGAATGCAATGGCATCTGCTAGGATTTGTGAGAGCATGAGAGCTTGAAAAGCATACCTGAAGGGTCTTAGGACTTAGTATTTGTGTACAGCCAAGATGGTAAGTAGTTATCTGATTTTCTGGGCACGTTTTAGGGAGTTGAGGGTCGATAAGGCTGAAATCCCGTTGATCATAGAGGGAGTACTATATCTGGCCCCTATTTCTATTAGGGAGGTTCGCTTCGAGATTTGCAACCGGTGCGATTTGTCCTCCGAAACGTCCGGCGTGATCCAGGCGAGGATGATGTTGATCTTGAGGAACCGGAACTTGATCATGCAGAGATGTGAAAGATGCTCGGCCCTACCGAGGTTTGAAGATAGTTCGATCCCGCCGAGGTTCGAAGATTGTACGACCATTGCAGGTGGTGCAACTTATCCTTTTTTACAACGGGGGGTGAACCTCTTCTGAGAACAACGATTAGCGAGTTAGAGCCCAAAAGTGGGTTCTGACGCCTGGCACATTTGCTAATCAGTGCGGTGACGATTTTATCTCGCATCACATGCCCCCCACTCCCTAATCCGAAGTGTAGGTCCGGGCATAGGGAGTAGAGTCCAAGTGGCTCAATCATAGTGGCAAAATTTGAATCCGTAGAGGCGCGTCATGATGGTTGCATAAATGCTGAGCCATCACGTCATCATTTTCGTCCGCTGGACGAGGAGTGCCTCTTCGATTTTCACCCATATATGGTTAATGGAATGACATGTGGCGTCTGAATTAAAGGTTATGTGTTAACAATATTCCACCTTTTTGTTGAGGCAGTTTGAAAGGTGGCAGCTAGCATTTTCTCTGCCTTTTCAAATTTTTGGCTCCTTGCTTCCTTTGAAATCCAGTGACTTCCTGAAAAAGAATGCCTTGGCTAGTTCGTTCTTCGTTCATGTTGCGGCTGCTCGTGCCGAGGATATGGAGCATCCATCCCATATCGCTTCTACCATAACCACGGTAGACTTGGAGATGATTCGTTGAAATATTGAACTCCTGGCGACTTTGTTTTACAAGTACTGAGTCACGAGCAGAGGGTGATAGGATCACTGGTATATGTGGTCATCTTCTACGAGGAGTGCTTCAAAGCTGAGCTCCATCTTCTCTTCACCTTGTAGTTGAGGGTATAATGAAGTTTTACTTGATCTGCCCCTCGGTGGTGGCGCCAAATGAAGGCACATCGTGGGCTTCGTCTCCTTGTGCAAACTTGGGGGAGCAACTGCTATAGTGTCTTTGTTTCGAGCCTGCCCATTGTCTTCCCTCGAACCTTCTTCTGGCTATACATCAGCCCTCGAAAGGCCTTCAAAAGAATCACTGGCTCCATCTTCCATAAAAAGTTGAAAGTCCTTATTTTTTGTTGTTCAATGGAGCGGTGAATGCAGCATCCTTGCCGGAACTCGATCATGCAGAATGTGAAAGATGCTCAGTCCTGTCGAGGTATGAAATAGTTCGGTCCTACCGAGGTATGGAGATAGCTCGGTTCTGTCGAGATATGAAGATGACTCGACCTTATCGAGGTTTAGAGATTGTACGAAGATTGCAGGTGATGCACCTTGTCCTTTTCTGCAATGAAAGGTGAACCTCTTTTAAGTACAGCGGTTAGTGAGTCGGTGTCCAAAAGTGGGTTGTGCCATCTGCTACGTTAGCCAATTGGTACGGTGATAATTTTATTTCGCATATATATATATTAATGAATTGGTACATGGTTCGTATTGCTTTATCACTTTGTTATGATACTATTTATCATAATAAAAAAGTTTCGATGTCCTTTCTTGTAATAAGAGGAAGCTCCAAATGCCACAAAGGCATCCAACGGATAAATATGAATAAAAAAATAAAACAATAAACTTAAAATAAAATAACTGACAAGCACAAATTTACATGATGAGATCAACTAGCCTACATCTACGGATAAAGAAGAGCAAAGATTTTCACTATAAAAATTTTTGGAAACTATAAAAACTATTTATCATCAAACTTTTGAAATTATTAGGATTCTTTTCTAATAAAAATTCCCTCTCATAAATTTCTAGACTTGCATATACCCAAGGAAATCCTCTTTTGGACTTTCATAGCTAAAGCATCTTGCGGTTAGAGACCTAGGCCTATAGACCCAAGGCCTAAGTTTGAGGACCCAAGGCTAAGACTACATGTATTTATATAGAAAAAGGTATACGCTATACTACAAAAATTAGAATTAGAGACGTATATGAATATGCATGAAAACATATTTTCTTTATCTTTTAAATTTTAAGTCTACATCGAGTATGATTAAAATCCTATTTGATATAAAAAATCTTTCTTTACTAATAGATGCAAACATAAAAGCATTAAGTAAAAGGTTCATTAATAAATTCAAATTGTATTGTCATTTGTGTATAAAATACTTCATTTAAATTTTGGTTCATAGATATTAAAATTGAAGTGTTTGAGATTTGAACATATATTCAATTTTATTAGGTAATATGTGAAGTTATGCCTTTCTATTTCTAATGTTGGATACTAAATATATGAGGGTAATATATTTCATAAGATTTTATGGATGTCGAATTCGATGGCTATGGATGATTTTCTTTCTCCAAGCATCCGGCTCATAGGTATTGAATTGAAGCATTTGATTGAGAATTTGATTTCATTAGAGAGTAAGCGAAATATGCTTTTTATGATTCCAAAGTCAAATTTAAATATAGTTTTTTTCCATAACATTTTATGGATCTTTAGCTTCACAAGTTTATATAAACATTAAGACTCGTTTATACAATCATGCTTGACTCGTTTATAATAATAGAAATAGGATTTGTAGTTGTTGAGGGTAAAATCGTTATTGCATAAATAATCGTGCAAGGGGGCTAGGATCAACCCTGACTCCCATGTGCTGAACAATACCCGCTAGAGATAAGTCAGCCTCAGTAAATCGAGGCACCTTAGCCCCTCACCGAGCCAAGAATTCCTAGGCGCGGATCACATCTCTCGGCCTCAGCCGAGCTATATCATCTCATCACATCTCTCGGCCTCAGCCAAGCTATATCATCTCTCGGCCTTAGCTGAGCTATATCATCTCTCGGCCTCAGCCGAGCTATATCGTCCCATCACATTTCTCGGCCTCAGCCGAGCTATATCATCTCTCGGCCTCAGCCAAGCTATATCTCCCTCAGCCTCAACCGAGCTATATCGTCTCTCTCAGCCCCGGTCAAGCTATCCGACCGTGCCTTGTCAGCCGAGTCATTATTATGCCCCGGCTAGACCCGGGCACTCAAGGACCTCTGCGGAATTCAATGCGGAAGAGTTCAAATTCGTAAGATTCCAAATAGAAATCATATCTGAGAGTGGCTAGGACCCGCGAGAGTGGCCTAGAGCCCTGGAGCCTATATACCCGCCAAATCTCGAGACATCAACCAGCTCTCCAGCCATCGATCCTCTAACCAACAAGATGCGAATCTACTGACCTCATAACAAACTGGATTCAAATCCTAACGACTTTGGACCCACGACGCCCCCAAGAATCAGGTGATCCTCTATAAATAGAGTCGTCTGCCGACTCTTAGGTATGCGCACTTGCTCACTGGCACACTCTCTTTCTGCCTTGGCTTCCTCCTTCCGCCATTAGCGCTCTGCTCAGAGCTCTCGAAAGGCCACCCTGGAGAGACTTTTCAGCGAGAGCCTTCTCCTTTTGTTTGTTGATTGTCGATCCCGCTGACTTGAGCGTCGGAGGGTCTTCCGCGGAGGGCCACCCCCAACGCCTCTCGCGTGAGGACTGTTTTGCAGGTCCGCCCAGGAGGGAGCCCATGAGCCCGATCGCACCCGAGTTGGAGGACAGATTTCGGCAGCAACAGATTGGCGCTAGAGGAAGGGCCCTCAAGTCCCATAAACTTGTGATTCAGGAGACAAGGATCTCGATCTGAAAGAGAACCTCCCATGGCCAATCGAGAAAGGCTACCTCGAAGCCCGGGATCAGGTCGCCTCCAAAGACCTGATCCGGTGAGCAGTGTAGCGCCACCACCGCCCAGTTGAGACTCCTCGCCACGGCGGCCCCGGTGACCCAGGACCAGTTTGCTCACTGGTCCAGCAAGTCCAGCCTCTGACCCACCTGATTCAGGAGCTTTGAAGCCCCCGCAGCTGCTCCTGCCCCGCACCTCCTGAGGAGGATGCAGCCCCGCTCATCCGGCGATCTCCTCCTCCGGCCCGCATGGGTTGCAGACCCCCCCACCGCCCTAGGGAAGCTGAGCCAGCCCCCCAAGGGGGCTGTGGCAAAGATCTCCCAGATCTCGACGGGCCCGATCCCTCTCCCGGTGTTCTCTCGCCATGATTCGACACCGTCTCATTTCTCTCCTCGTCCCCCTCCTGTTGTACCTGAGGAGATCCGCCGCAACTCCGGGAGATGCGTCAGGAGCTAGATGCCGCCAAGCAGGCCCATCCGCTCCACCATAAGGCGGAGCAGGGCATTCCCTTTCTCCAAGGGATCATGGAGGAAGTGATTCCCTCCCACGTCAAGCTGCCCGCCATCGAGCCCTATCACGGCCTCTGACCCGACGACCATCTCAGCAGCTTCGATCGATCATGATGTTCCACGGGGCATCAGATGCGATCCTCTGCCGCGCCTTCCCCTCCACCCTCAGGGGATCTGCTCGAACCTGGTTCAATGCTTTGAAACCAGGTTCCGTTAGTTCATTTCGACGAGCTGAGTCGCCTCTTCATCAGCCAGTTCGTCAGCAGCCGCCGTCACCGGCGGAGATCCGACTCCCTCTCTGAGGTTAAGCAGAGAGAGGGGGAGTCCTTGAAAAAATATCTTGGCCGTTTCAACAGGCCATGTTGGAAGTGGACCACCTTAATCATGAGGTGGCCATGTCCGCCTAGCAGGCGGAGTATTGAAGGAGAGCGACTTTTACCTGGCTGGAGGTCAGCTACCCTCAAACCTCTCCGATATGATGGCCCTGGCAGACAAATATGCCAGAGTCGAAGAATCGCGGAGAGCTGCCCGCACCGAGCTGACGAAAAAGGAGCCCAAGGGCTCGACAAGCACCGACCGCCCGGCCAAGTCCGCCTCGCCGCCAAAGGGTTCCTCCACCCCGCCGAGGAACCGCACCCGGAGCCCGCCAGGAGGTTCAACCGTTCACTCCGCTCACTGCCCAAGGGCGGAGATCCTCATGGAGATAGAGCGCCAGCTCCCCCGACCACCTCCTCTCCGAGGGAATGCGCCCGAGAGACCCCACCAAATACTGCCGCTACCACCGGGAGCATGGCCACGACACTGAGAGTGCTGGCAGCTGAAGAATGAGATCGAAAGGCTCATCCAGCGGGGTAGACTGGATCAATTCAGGAGGAGCACCCGAGCCAAGGAAGGGGGCGATCGCCAGCCCTGAGCCTCAGCAACCTCCTCCTCCAAATCCTCCGTCGCTGGCCACATTAATGTGATCGAACAGGGTAGCTCGAGCGGGGGACGATGAAGAAGGTTCGGCGCCAAAGAAAGGCGAACGAGCTCTCCTTCTCCGAATGATCTCCGAAGGGATACAGTTCCCCATGATGATGCACTAGTTGTATCCCTTAATTTGAACAACTATGATGTAGCCGAATCCTTGTTGATAGTGGAAGCTCCGTCAATGTTTTGTACCTCGATGTGTTTTGAAGATGAAACTGCTCATGGAGAATCTCGAGCCGTGGACTCCACCCTAATGGGGTTCACGGCGATGTCATCACCCCGAAGGGGTCGTGACCTTGACGGTCCGCGCGGGACCTGGCCTTCCGTGGCCACTGTCCACACAGACTTCCTGGTGACCAAGCTTCGGTCGCCCTACAATGCAATATTTGGGAGACCCGGCCTGATGTCCCTCAGAGCCGTTGTCTCCATCCCGCACCTGCATGAAGTTCCCACCGAGGGGAGTTGGAGTAGTTCGAGGAAGCCAAGCATAGCTCGGCAGTGCTTCGTCACCAGCCTTCAATCCAAATTGCCCGAGGTTGATGGCTGGACGCTCGGGAAGATTTCGCCAAGCAACGAGGAGAACCAGCGAAGAGCTGGAGGAGGTGCCGTTGGACGAGGCTCGGCCGACCGAACCATAAAGATCGGGTCGCTGCTGAAAGGGAAACCTCGGACGGAGCTGATCGACTTTCTCCGAAGCAATGCTGATGTCTTCGCCTGGTCCGCCTCGACATGCCGGGATCAGCCCGAGGTTCTCGTCCATCGCTTAATGTGGACGAGATGTCCCGGCCCGTCAAGCAGAAGAAGAGGAGCTTCGCCCTGAGCGGCAGAAGGCATTGAAGAAGAGGTGACAAACTCATCAAGGCAAACTTCATTCGGGAGGTAAATTATCCAAGCTGGCTATCCAATGTCGTCATGGTGAAGAAGTCGAACGGCAAATGGCGGATCTGCATCGACTTCACCGACCTCAACAAAGCCTGCCCGAAGGACAGCTTCCCTCTCCCTCGGATCGATCAGCTTGTGGATGCCACCTCAGGTCATCAGATGCTGACCTTCATGGATGCCTATTCAGGCTACAATCAGATCCGAATGGCCCTGAGGATGAAGAAAAGACCGCCTTCATAACCGACCGAGGTACTTACTGTTACCGTGTCATGCCTTTTGGTCTAAAAATGCAGGCCAACTACCAAAGGCTGGTCAACAAAGTCTTCAAGGAGCAAATCGGCCGGAACATGGAGGTGTATGTCGACGACATGCTGGTCAAAAGCAAAGAAGCATCCCAGCACATTGAGGACCTCTCAGAGAGCTTTGCGACGCTCCGAAAGTATCGGATGAAGCTCAATCCGACAAAGTGCGCCTTCGGTGTCAACTCGGGAAGTTTCTGGGCTTCATGGTCTCCCAGCGAGGCATCGAAGCCAACCCCAGAAGATTCAAGCTCTTCAGCAAATGGCGCCCCCAACATCTATCAAAGAGGTCCAGCGCCTAACGGGAGGATAGCGGCCCTCAACCGCTTCGTGGCTCGTCGGCCGAAAATGCCTTCCCTTCTTCAAAAGCTCTTCGATCGGCCAAGAACTTTCAATGGACTCCGAGTGCCAAAATCATTCGAGGATCTCAAGAAGGTATCTCGGCTCGCCCCCTCCTCAGCAGTCCAACCGGGAGAGATGCTATTCCTGTACCTGGCTGTTTCAGAAGGCGATTGGCTCGGTTTGGTCAGAGAAGAGAAAAAGTCCAAAAGCCGATCTACTATGTCAGCAAACTACTCCGCGACGCCGAGACAAGGTACACCGAATTGAGAAGATGGTGTTGGCCTGATAACTCAGTTCGGAAGCTGCGACCGTACTTCCAGCACATTCTGTGACGGTCCTGACCGACCAACCCATCAAGGCGGTGGTCCATCGCCCGAGACATCAGGGAGAATGACCAAGTGGGCCGTCGAGCTAAGCGAGCATGACATCCACCAGCCTCGCCCGCCATCAAAGCCCAGGTGCTAGCTGACTTCCTCCTCGAGTGTACCATCCCGAGGATGGTTCCACTCAGACTCCCCCGAGCCTGAAATCTGAGCTCTGAGTATGAAGCTCTGCTCGCTGGACTCCGAATCGCCCGACCTTAAAGTGAAGAACTTAATGCCTTCACCGACTCTCAGCTGGTGGCGGTCATGTGCGGGGAGAGTTTGAGGCCCGGGAGCCAAACATGATTCGATATCTCCAGAGGTGCGGGACTTGCTTTCCCACTTCTCTGAATTTGAAGTTATCAGATCCCAGATCCGAGAATGCCCGTGCCGATCTATTATCCCGATTGGCGACTGCGGAATCGATGAGCCGAACAAAAGTTTCCCCTGGAAATCCTGGAAAAGCCAGCATCGCGGAGGCGACCGAGTAATGCAGATTGAGGCCGAACCATCATGGTTCGACCCCATCTGAGTATCTCAAAGAAGGGTCGCTCCAGCCGACCGAAGGAAGCAAGAAAGCTAAAATTGCAAGCCACCCACTATGTGCTGATCGACGACCAGCTCTACAAACGGTCCTTTTCCATGCCGCTGCTCAATGCCTTCGCCCGTCTGAAGCAGATTATGCTCTTCGGGAAGTACATGAAGGATTTGCGGCAACCATCTGGGAAGCCGGTCCCTATGCCACAAGGTGCTGCGCAAGGGCTACTACTGGCCGACCATGCAAAAGGATGCGATGATCTCGTCCGAGCTTGTGACCCATGCCAGAGGCACTCCAACATCCAGAGGCTCCCCTCCGCCAGTTTGGTCCTATTTCCTCCGCTTGGCCCTTTGCTAAGTGGGGGATGGATTCTTGGCCCTTTCCCCTCGCCACTGGACAGAGAAATTTTTATTTGTCGCCATCGACTACTTCACCAAGTGGGTCGAGGCGAGGCAGTTGCCCAAATAACCGAAGCTCGGGCCAGAGACTTTGTATGGAGTCCATCATCTGCCGTTTCGGCCTCCCGCATACATAATCACGACAATGGCAGCATTCGATAACCCAAAGTTCCGAGTTCTGCGAGGAGCATGGGATCGTCACCACCTCACCTCGGTCGGGCATCCACAAGCCAACGGAGAAGCCGAAGTAACAACGGACCCTGCTTCAAGGGATCAAAGCTCGGCTTCCAGAGCCCGAGGCAGATGGGCGGACGAACTTCATCATGTCCTATGGGCCTACCGCACACCCAGAGAATCCCCACCGGCGAGACCCCATTCGGATGGCCTTTGGCACGGAAGCCGTCATCCCTGTGGAGATAGGCCTCCCTTCTCCGCGAGTGGAAAGCTACTCAGAGGAAGCTAACGACGAGCAGCTCCGCACCAATCTCGACCTGGTGGAAGAGATCAGAGAGAAAGCTCGAATCAGAGTGGCTGTACCAGCAAAGAGTGGCCCGTTACCACGCCTCCAGAGTCAAAGGAAAATCCTTCTCGCCTGGCGATCTGTCCTCCGAAAAGCATCCGTCTCCAAACCGCTAGAACAAGGAAAGCTGTCGCCAAATTGGGAAGGCCCTATCAAGTGGCAGAAGTCATCGGACCCGGCACCTACAAGCTCCAGGATTTGGACGGAAATTCGTTTCCCGGACGTGGAGTTCGGACAACCTCCATATATCACCAATAGAGTACGCTCTCTATAGACTTACCCCATTTACAGCTTTGGCATCTTGTTTCTATTATCCGCGGCACGACCGCTACGGTCGTTTTTTGAAAGGTCGTAATAGAAAACAGATGTCGTTTACGCATCCATTCTCAGAACAACCGAGCTATTTCTCAAGCCAAATCTCCGAACCTCGGCAGCCGAGCCTCAAGTTAAATCTCCGAACCTCGGCAGGGCCAAGCCTCAATCAAATCTCCGTACCTCAGCAGGGCCAAGTTTTAAGCTAAATCTTCGTACCTCGGCAGGGCCGAGCCTTGAGTTGAATCTCCATACCTTGGCAGGGCCAAGTAAAATATCAAAAGACTTCGTTCGGATTCGGGCAGCTTACAAGCCCTAGCCGAACCAAACATCAAAGAGACTTCGTTCGGATTTGGGCAGCTTACAAGCCCCGCCGAACCAAATGTTAAAGAGACTTCGTTCGGATTCGGGCAGCTTACAAGCCCCGGCCGAGCAAACGTCAAAGATACTTCGTTCGGATTCGGGCAGCTTACAAGCCCGACCGAACCAAACGTCAAAGATAACTTGTTCGGATTCGGGCAGCTTACAAGCCCCGGCCGAACCAAACATCAAAGAAACATTGTTCGGTTTCAGGCAGCTTACAAGCGGCCGGATCAACCAGTCCCCAAAACTTCATTCGGATTCGGGCAAGCCCCGACTGGACCAAATGGTCTCCAAAACGTCGTTCAAATTCGGGCATGATACAAGCCCCGACCGAACCGAATGATGGAGAAACTTTGTCTAAGGTTTGGGCAACTTACAAGCCCCGGCCAGTACCAAAGAATAAAAGCCTCGGCCAAAGCCGAAGTGCATCACCATTCCTTATTAAAAGCCTCGGCCAGAGCCAAAGAGCGTCACTTATCAAAAATCTCAGCCAAGGCTGAGTGATAAGAACAAACATTTGGAGATAACGGCGGACACAAAAGTTGCAAAAATCCTCTTTTTCATTCATCACAAAAAGGGCAAAAAAGAAAGAAAAAGATATATGAGCCCTCACTGGGCCTTATCATCTTCTCCGGGAGCCGCCGAACCCTCCCCACGCCAAGCTGACTCGGCGACCTTTCGTCGAAGGGATGCTACTTCCCTCTCTAGTCAGTCGATGGCACGGCGAAGGAGCTCGACTTCCCTCATAGAAATGGCTAGATATTGTTCGGCCGCCTTCTGGAGCCGCTCGTGATCCACGAACATTGACGCCAGAGCCCCCATCGATGGTTATCGTAACGCGACTCCCCTGGGACCCCTCACGGCCATTAGCGCCGCTGCTCGATGCCACAGTTGATCACCCCTCACCTCCAGACGCCATCTCAGAACCCAGGAATTCTTGGGAGATTGGCTGAAGAGATGACTAACAGAGGCATCCTTCTCATCTGTATTTAAACCGCTCCTGGTGAATATTTCGATCGTTCGAGCCATTAATCTCAGCCCGTGGAAAATCGCCACGCGTCACCATCTCAGTGGGCGCTCGTGGGAAATGAAGAGTCCCGTCCCTCATCGAAGAGGATCATTAATAACGTTGAGGCGCTCAAGGAGCTCCCTTCTCGGGACTGGACTCCCTCCGATCTGTCGGACCATTTTCGAAGTAAATATCCTCGAAAGTCTGACAAATTTCCTCGAAAAAGCGCAGAGGAAAGAATGTATCAGTGGCCAACACTTGAGCAACATAGCTGCCCTCTCCGAGAGTGGCCGATTTACAGGCTTCAGGCGCCCCCTCCATCGCTCGGGTCGCCCCCATCCTCTTTGGTCGTCCGCACCTGAATCCACAGTTGCAGTAAGGACCAAGTAAACTATCAAAAATCCTCGGCAACAACCGAGCGATATTCCAAATCTTGGCAATGACCGAGCGATATTATGAAATCTTGGCAATGATCGAGCGATATTCCGAAGCCTCGGCAACAACCGAGCGATATTCCGAAGCCTCGGCTACAACCAAGTGATTATCTGAAACTCGGCCAATCAAATGGCATACTCTTAAAAAGTTATCTAAAGCTCTGGTCTAGACGAGTAATCTCTCAAATTCTCTGACGCAACTAAGATGTCCTATGATACTTCGGCAGAAGTAAGCAACCTCCTTCTACTCATCCGTAAAGACATACGAGCTATCTCTTTTCGAAGAAATACCTGCTTCATTCTACAAACGGGTCATGCTTGCCGCATGAGTCCCTGGGACCGCCCAGGTCCACCTCTGACCCGAACAGGGACAAACGCTTTCCTCCACTGAGGATCGAACATTGGTCTTACAAAACAAGGTAGCAAAACGCTGCCGAAATATGCTATGACCCAAAAACATGATATGAGAGTAGTAACTCTCAGGCAATCACATCGAAAAAGAAGCAGGTGCTAAAAAAGAAAGAATAAAAGCTTCTTTATTTCTTTACCAATGAAAGGATTATAACCTCCAAAGAGGCGTTACAAGTGCATCATAGCACAAGAAATAAAGACGAACAAATGGCTCGGCCTGACTGTTGCGACCACTTCGGTTAATAATAATATCTCGGCATCCGACCCAAGATATCAGAGAAATCAGAATGAGTGGATGAGCCCTATTGAGCAAGGCAACCCATCCACCGATCCCTTGGACGGATATGTTGGAGGATCATAATCAGGTCAAAAGACCTGTTGATCCTTACACCAGGCTAGATGTTAGTCTGCTAGTCACCGCCAAAGTCAAAAGGCAATGTACTAGCAGACAACACACCATCCCCCCTCAAAAGATTCCCTGCGCAGAGGGGCTAAGCATCCAGCCAGAGGGAGAAGGAAAAGTCCACGCATGCTATGGGGGTACATGTGCACTTCCAACCCTGCGACCCCCGTAGCAAACCACAAAGGACACACAGGAAGCATGTATGTGCGCTCTCCATGTGATCTCTGCAGACTTCCTGTGCGCTCTCCATATGATCTTCGAAACTCCTCTCTGGAGGATGAGTTGCTCTTCAGCGACTCCTTCATCACCCCAGCTATCCGGGGAAGATGACTTGCAAAAGGAAAACTCAGTCCTCCCACTCTCAGCCCAAGGGATACATGCATCATGAAAACTCTTACAACTCACGGAGAAGAAAACCTTGGAAGATGGCCTAAAATGGCCCTCTCCTCCCGTTTTATAGGCAAACGGACCGGGAGCAGCTATTAAAGCAGAAAGCTCCGAAATTCAAAACGCCCTACCCACTTGGCCACGTGGCCTCCGAAGATGAAAAGAGCGCTCTTCAATGTGCACCAAACGCGTCGCCCGAGCTATGACGCATGCCAAAAGATTTTCCCTGATCTCGAATCGAGAGCCTTAAATGCAGGGGATCGCCCGCTGATCCTTGAGATACGGGCAGGCCTGGGAAATCGCCCAGCAAAAATAACGCCCTCCAATGGCAAGTCAGCGTTTATGTCGTACCTTAGAAAAGATCAACGGGATAAATGATCCTGGAAAATACAGAGACAACCTTTTGCAGGTTACAGGGCCGTATTATCCATTTCGGAAAAAAGAAGGTCAGCTCGCCTTGGAAAAGACAAGACGCTGGCATAATAATAAAAAGGCGCAGAAGCCAAGTACTCTTCAATAAAGGTGCCTCGATATCCTCCGCTCTGGCCCAACTGCCCGTTATGTCTTGGCATAAACTGAGACATTGCCCTATGCTCTGGCTTAAGGCCAAAACTGCCTCTATACATCGGAATAAACCGAAGTATCTCTTCAGTACAGCATGATTGAACGTTATCTTTCGCTTCGATCCGGACTGAGATAGCTGCCAACGCCTCAACGATAATGAAGCACTCTTTATACTTCGGCCAAACCATGCGGTACATTGCACCCCGACTGGAACTTGTGAAGTTCCCTTTGCCTCGGCCAAAGCATGAACACATATCTCGAGTTTTGCCGAGATCGTCAAGGATTCCCCCAAGAGGGTGTGTCGTCTATAAGACTCACGCGATGAAAACAAGCACTTCAAAGATGACAGCAAACACGGAAGTTGCAGAAATTCTTCTTTCATAAAAGGAGAAAACAAAGAGAAAGATACATTAGCCCTCACATGGGCTTATCACTCCCTCTGGACGCCATTGAGCTCTCCCCCCGCCGCTGAGCCGGCACACCCAACTGTTGCTGAAGGACGCTACCTACCTCTCCAGCCGGCTGTTGGCTTCACGGAGGAGCTCAATCTCTCTGGTGGAAACGGCCAGATATCGCTCGGCCGTCCTCCGAATTTGCTTGCGATTTGTGAACAGTGAGGCCAAGACCTCCCCGTCGATAATTACCGTGGTACGGCCCCAGTGGAGCCCGTCGCTGCCGCCAATGCACTCTTGAGGTTCCAATAGACCTCCTTTCACCTCCAGAAGTCATCCTGCTATCGCAAGCTTGGATACGCCAATAGAAGATCGGCAGAGAAGATGTTTAACAACGGCATACCCCCACCAGTATTTAAACTGCTTCTGGTGAGCATTCTGGTCGCCCAGGCCATTGATTCCAATTCTTGGAAATCTGCCATGCGTCATCTCAATCAGCGCCCGCGGGAAGCGAAGAGTCCCGCCCCCTTTCCGAAGGATTTATTAACGACACCACAGTGCTCGGGATGCGCCCCCTTTTTCCCAGGGCCAAACTCCCTCCAAAAGCATACCCGCTTCCTCATCTTGGACAGACCGAATTACCCAACCATGAACTTAACCAGGATATTGCGGTAATTTTGGCCATGTCAGGCCAAGCCATCCTACACCGCTGCCGAACCATTTTATGCCTCGGCCTCGATCGAGATATTTGCTTAGTCCGGGCCAAACCGGCCCAAGATAGCGAATGAGTAATAATTCATTCGCAGCCAGAAGAAAACTTGGGATAAAAGATCAGCCAAAAGAGGCGATTAAGCAGATGGAGACAAAAGACCCATCCATTGAAAATTTCAACCAAATTACATGTTTGAAAAACAAAGGCACACAAATAGTCCTCAAGGATCGGGAGCTGGATCAGTTCCAGCAGTATCCTCAACAACACCCGAAGAGGCTCAACTCGTTTTGCCCACTTCTAAAGTCGTCGTTCTTCGGAGGCAAGCTTGAAGTGTCCCTCGGAAGCTGCAGCCTCACTTAAACCAAGATAGCGTCCAGGTCGACGTCTGAGACATCTTCGTACTCGGTTTCTTCAGCCCCTGGGGTGTAGGCTTCGGAGGGTTCGACATCTAGAAAAGAGATGTCCCACTCCGGATGCTCCCAGGATATTCTAGTTCGGGTCTCCTCCTCCGAGCTAGAAAGCCTCGGCACAGGTTGCATCTTGTTCGCCCCGAAGTATGGCAAGATGCCTCTCAACCTCAGCGACCTGACCCCGAAGCGAGGTGACTCGCTCTTCAGCCTCAGTAACCTGCCTTTCGAGCTCCGAGCTCCTCCGATGGCTCGACACTAGTTCTTCTTGTAGGCTTTCTAATTGACCTCGATCCTCGAGCCTCGCCTTCTTCATCTGCCAATGTGGAGTTAGTCAATGCAACAGTGAGCCAACGAAGAAAATTAAAAAGACTGGGCTATACCTCCTCCTCTCGCCGAGATAATCTCCTGGTCAATTCTTCGACCTTGCCGAAGGCCCTTAGCTTGTCGGCTTTAACCTGCTCTATCCGGTCCTTGAGGTCATTAATCCTTGATTGCCTACTATTAACTTCTTCCCTAGACTAGGAGAGCTCATTGTTTAGTTTGGACATCCTCTCCTGATCCCACTTGGTCCTATCGTCCTTAGCGATAATGCAATGCTGCAGCTGCCGGATCTTCTCTTCTAACTCGCCAAGCATTCTATTCGTGCGACTCCTCTCCTCAACAGCTTCTCTCCTCAGCCTGTCTCGACTTTCATCAAATTACTTCTTAGCAATTTTCGTTTCCTCAGTATGTCTGGATCTGGCCTGTGACAATTCCAAGCATACCTCATCATACCTCGCCCTGAGCCTGTGTAGCTCCTCGACTTCAAGCTTTAATTTGGATACGTCGTCGAGGGCGGCCCGGTGCAACCCCCTCGCCACCGACAAGTTCTTGTTAGCGGTGTCCAGGATTCGCTCAAATTTGTCAGACGCCTCTGCTCGCAGTCGGAGCTCGGCGCTGACTCTCTTAGCCTAAACGCTGGCCCCTGTTGCCAGACTCAAGCGCCAGCACAGAGCCCTATTGATCAGAGCACTCTGCAAAACAAAACTCAAATAAGAAAGTGCGATCAAAGTCGCCAGAAAACACCCGGTACTTCGGAATAGCAACTCACCCGGGAGGTGTAAGACCTAGCTAACCCCATGAGGGTGGAATTATCGATATCAGGGAGAAGATGAATATCCTTCGCCACGTTCCACTGACCAAAAGCGGCGTCGATGAGATCCAGGTCCGCAAAATCGTTCGTCGAGGGACCAACGCTCGGATACAATGCCAATTTCATCAAAATAGAAAATGCCTCCTCGATAGCCGAGCCCAGACCACCAGGCAGCCCATCCGAGGAGCCAGCCCGAACAATCTTAGACTGAGAAGCCTTCAATCTCCTGGCCTCCTCCAGCAAAAGCCTGGCCTGCAATTCATCAGATACCTCGGCCAGCCCCGGCCTCAATCTTCCCGAGGCTTCGACAGGGGAAACTTCAGCTGGAGGGTTATCGTCTTGTCCTCCTTCACCCAAAGGCCCCTCTTCAATCGCTGGCGCCTACTCCTCCCCCGCGGACTCCACCGAAGCCTCAACTTGTTCACTAGTACCTCTAGCCCCCTCAAGAGGAAGCTCTCCGGTAGGAGACTCCTCCCGAACATCCATTGCTGTAGCCCAATGTCATCGCCCTCTAACCCATCCAAGGAAGACTCTTCGATGACAGGCTCACCCTGAATTTCCAACGGAGCCTCCCCCGGGCTATCCACTATCTCCACCACCAGAGGACGAGGGATCTCGGTAACCCTTTCTGAGTCCTCCTCCGATCTCTACTCCTCCATCCCGGCTATTGCTTCTTCCCTCAACGAAGAGAACCCCTCTCTCACCGCTAGCACTCCCACGCCCTCTTTTCTGGCCGATGTCTTCGGCGAGGGCTCTTCAGAAAGACGAACCTTCTTATCATGCTTGCGTCTTTCGACCCTACTGGCCTCTCTCGGACGCTTACCCAACTCTTTCCTTATGCGACCCCCCAGTGTAGATTTCTTGGCTACAAGCACAGTAACCAAACAATCAGATCGAGGTACACTCGCTTGAATGAAATCAATGAAAGGGAGAAAGAAAGAGACTAACCTTGCGGATCAATAGGGCTAAGCCTGGCAGCGAAAATGGCTTCCTCCGATAGTAAGACACTGGCTGATAGCATTCGACTAGCAAGAAGGACCCCTAGGTCCTCCCTCTTCTGTTCGGACAAGGCCGGATGCGCCTCTACATCTCTAACAGGATTTTTCCATCCTCGCGGGAAGCCGAAACCAATGTTCCCTTCGGCGATGAAGAATCGAACCTTCCATTCCTTTATGGACGATAGTTTATCCATGATCGCCCTGAATGACTTCCGAGGTCAAACATAGGACCACTCCGACCCTCTCCCGGACATCAGTTGATGATAAACACGGAACAAGGGGAGGGTCGCTGTTACCTGAAACCTTTTGCACATCGAGATAAACCTGATGATACTCCGTCAACTGTTGGGTGCCACCATTGTTGGGCAGATGTTGTAGAATCTCATGATCTCTTTTACTAAGGGATGAAGAGGAAACTGGAGGCCTGCCTTCAGGCTATCTTCGTAAAGAAAGATCCCGCCCTCCAGCTCTTGCGAGACCCTGTGCTCGGGCTTCGGCAACCGCAGGACGATGTCCGAGGGAATACCATACCTCTGGCATATTTTCTCCAGATCTCCGGGAGTAATCTCCGAAATCATGTTGCTGGGACTCGCCATGTTGTTGATCGCAAGAAGCACCGAACGACGTCGCAAAGAAAGCAGAAGAACAAGATTCTTCAGGAGGGGACGAAAGGGCGCGGTGAATAGAAATGGCGCTATTTCGACTTTACTTCTCCTCGAAGGAAACCGCCTCAAAAAGAAGATAAAGCGTCTTGATCGAAACGCCTGGAACCGCCGCTGCAGGCACCGTGAAAACCAGGATTTGCTACGTGGCGCTCCCCCAATCGTTGCCCCTAGGAAGCGATGATTCCATTCCGTAAAGCAAGACGGCCATGCGGCGCTAATTAGAGCACTATTACACAGGTTGTCAAATCCAAACCCACTCAAATCATGTCACCCGGAGTTATACTCCCTACGCCCGAACCTACGCTTCGAACTAGGGAGTGGGGGGCATATGTTGAGGGGTAAAATCACCATTGCATAATCAACCATGACTCCTACGTGCTAAACAATACCCGCTAGAGATAAGTCAGCCTCAGTAAATCGGGGCGCCTTAGCCCCTCACCGAGCCAAGGATTCCTAAGGCGCAGATCACATCCCTCGGTCTCAACCGAGCTATATCATCTCATCACATCTCTCGCCTCAGCCGAGCTATATCGTCTCTCGGCCTCAGCCGAGCTATATCGTCCCATCACATCTCTCGGCCTCAGCCAAGTTATATCGTCCCTCGGCCTCAGCCGAGCTATATCGTCTCTCTCGGCCCCGGTCGAGCTATCCGACCGTGCCTCGTCAGCCGAGTCATTATTATGCCGCGGCTAGACCCGGGCACTCAAGGACCTCTACGGAATTCGGCGTGGGAGAGTTCAAATTCGTAAGATTCCAAACAGAAATCATATATGAGAGTGGCCTAGAGCCCTGGAGCCTATATACCCGCCAAATCTCGAGACATCACCCAGCTCTCCCAGCCGTCGATCCTCTAACCAACAAGATGCGAATCTTACTGACCTCATAACAAACTGGATTCAAATCCTAACGACTTTGGACCCATGACGCCTCCAGGGATCAGGTGATCCTCTATAAATAGAGTCGTCTGCCGACTCTTCAGGTATGCGCACTTGCTCACCGGCACACTATCTTTCTGCCTTGGCTTCCCCATATTCCGCCATTAGCGCTCTGCTCAGAGCTCTCGAAAGGCCACCCTTGGGGAGACTCTTCAGCGAGAGCCTTCTCCTTTTATTTGTTGATTGTCGATCCCCACTGATTTGAGCGTCGAAGGGTCTTTCGTGGAGGGCCACCCCTAACGCCTCTCGCGTGAGGACTATTTTGCAGGTCCGTCCAGGAGGGAGCTCGTCCTAGAGCCCGATCGCGTCCGAGTCGGAGGACAGATTTCAGCAGCAACAGTAGTGTTATGAAATATGAGATCTCGCGTAGCCTAAATAAGTCAAACCTCCTTCAAACCATTTTTGCTGGAAGAAACAAACCTACTCCCATTTTTGCGAAGGACTCTGTGATTTTCTATTATTTCCTGCGCGACTCCTGATCCGCTTAGAAGATAGAAAAAATCACTGTACATCAGGTACGATACATATTGCGTATACGCATCATGCATCAATCATTGAGCACGATGCAAATCGTGTGCATGCATCATGCTCAGTGATTGATGCGACGTGCGGCCCATGCATGTGTACGCATACTAAAGATAAAAATATTTTTTTTTATCTTTGATATGCGCATGCCAACTGCCCATTCGGTGTAGCAAAACTTTTCCCAGGCGATATTTCCATGAACTATCGATAAAAACGTGGTCCGGCCTATGTTTTGTCCTCCTTATGATCCCGTGAATCCTTCAAGGCTGCAGAGGATTTATCGAAACAGGATTTTTAAGATCTGGTGCACAGGTAGGACCTGTTTGGATAATCTTGTAAAATCAAAATTTATAGGATCGAGGCCCATCCTTTTATTTTGTAAAAATCCTATTTTCAATTTCATCAATATCCCTTCTATTATCCACACACAGGCTATTTAACGTATGCCAGGTGATCAAGGATGGGAATACCCTTCGAGTCTGGCTATACTTGAGCTAGTTAGCTCTAAACTTTTATATCTTATTTAACAAAATATCCAGAAGCCAACAACTGTAGTTGTTGCACATGTGACCTGGAGTAATTACCTGTGAGAAAATCTGAATTTAAGAACGGAGCTCCAACTTATGTTGACAGCCATAACTCAAGAGAGGCGTTTTCTCCAGCCATCCTGATACGCATGACCTCATGTTTTTAACTGGTATCTGTTTTTCCCACATAATCCGGATTCGTATTCTGCTATCTACGTCTTCACACCAGTTTTCTATCAAACTGGCTGATCAATATAGATGTTCTGTAAACTCGCTTATCTTTAAATTTTCAGAGGGCGTTCACAGTACAAGTCTCTCATCTCTGGAAAACAGATGCATTCTCTGCACATCAGAGCTCGACCCAGTGCCAAAAGCACATTACTGGAACGAGAACCAATCCATGCTTCATTTAAACCGACCAGTCATGCATCCTTGCAAGTCAGCTTGATGATGCAAGCAAATCCCTTAATCCCTCAATCGTTAGCAAACCATGGTTTTAGTGAACCGGAACCACTTGAAAGTTAATTAATAACAAGTGAACTTGAGTTACATATAACACTTTCTCATCCAATATTATAATATTTTTTTATAATACTTTCTTTCTCATTCAATATTATAATAATTTCTTTCTCATATAATATCACACTATTTTCTATTTTTGAGTATTGCAATCTTTTCTCGTTATAATGTGAGTTGCTCATCGCATGCCACAAGCCTGGCTCCAATCATCAACTTCAGTATACTCGAATTAGCTCTGATACCATTTGTAACACTC
Organism: Calamus simplicifolius; assembly: GCA_900491605.1. Classification (NCBI taxonomy): domain Eukaryota; kingdom Viridiplantae; phylum Streptophyta; class Magnoliopsida; order Arecales; family Arecaceae; genus Calamus; species Calamus simplicifolius. Next base: position 314,476 of record UESW01004239.1, on the reverse strand, counting down.
TAAGTTTACTTGCTGAGCCAATTAAGTTAATTAGTAGAAACTACGTGATTAAAAAATTTGAGTGAAAGTTAATTGGTTGCGGATTGATTTGAGTATAAGTACATAATATATTTTTTTTAATCTAATATGAGACTATTTTTGGGTATTATGCATAGTATAACTAAAAGATGATACTGATACGGAACTGGCATCCAAATGTTGGTCATCTTGTGCAGTTATATTTATCATGGATGTCATGATGAGCACTCATCTTATAGCATGACTTTGGAAACATGAGGCCACACAAAAGGTAAAGAAAAGAAATTTTAGAGGATGTCAGTAATAAAAAAAGTGAAATATGGTGGTATTAAGAGTTGTCATTTGGTTGATGGAAAAGTCTTGCTGTTCCGGAGGTGGTACAGTAAGCGCGCACCAGCCTCAATAATTGGTGCGCATCACGTGCGCATGCGCATATCAAAAGCAAAATCATCTTTTTCTACTTTAGCATGCGCACATGCACATAACGTGCATCAATCATCGAGCATGATGCAGCAAGAGCAAGACTTTTCCTTAGTTGACAACATGCAATTAAGTTGGAGATTGATACAGGATGACAAGAGAATAGTACAAAGGTGCCGTTCCAAATGCAGAACCGAGTCCAAGTACATGATTGAAACTTGGGAGTTGGTCAAGCATAAGGAAAAAAAAAGGGTCAGTAAAATGAATCCTATGCATTGAACCTGGGCCTGCACGTTGGCAAATGCCATGATGACTAGGAAGTAGGAACAGTGGCGAATGTAGCGGCTAGCGAGCAAGTTCAACATAAAGACAAATGAGGTCACAGTCCTATAATACCACTGGTAAATGTCTTGCTCAATTCTGAAGTAGATCAAAAAGGCCCAACACCCTATCCCCGACCAACGGTGGATCTAAGAACAAGGAATACCAAGCAGGCAACGAAACTAAATCATAGCATGAAATGAACTGAGTTGTGATAAAGAACATGATGCCTAATTGATAGATTAACTGCAATTGATTTCCCTGTGTTTTCCCTGTTTATGACAAGGATGATTGCTAAATAAGAAAATAAAATGAAACCAAAATATCACCAATGTATAGCGAGCACTAAGCGAGACACCTAAATCTAAAGTAAATAAATAACATAGTCAGACAACCCTTGCCGTAAACTGACTCCTAGCACCACTAAAACCTCAATATTGGAGATCAAAAAGAGAAGGACAGGCACTTTTATTGACCTGAACCCAGCTCCATGTGCTCTCAGCTATGGCCACCCAAGTTTGTGGCTGTAGCCATGTTCAGACTGAAAAATTCATGTGCCAATGTTGGGCCAGATTATATAATTTTATTGTTATTGTTCTGTAAGTACTCTGAAAGTAAGTACTCTGAAAGAGGTAAACTTAATCAACCAAAGTCAGGATCCAATCACCTTTCTCATCCTTCAACCTATATAGATCCTAGAGCTATCCTATCTTTTTCACTTTTTTTATCTTTGCAATTTATAAACTATATAAATTCAAGGGCAGTTTCAAGGGCAGAGGAGGCGATCAAACCTAAGCTTAACTACGTTCAAATATAGTCAAATCTACCTCATCCTAAAATACTTTCAGCATATCACATTTGATAATAAATTCCCTTGGCATAAGTCATAACACATTTCCCTGCCTCCAGATATTCACATACCAGGCACCATGGCAAAACTATAACTTTACACAACCTTAAATACATGCAGTGCCATGTAAACAATAATATACGAGACACTGCAACAGAGCTTGTCATAAATGTGCAAATATTGGCCTATAAATTGCATATAAGAAAATAGAGAGACAAAAACATCGTGTTTGAAAGAAAATTAAGCCATCTTCTCCAACCTGCTGTCATCTTACAGCGTACATATGTAAATAACAATATATATGCTGCAGCAATTAATCCATTATGTTTCATGCATCTTGTGCAATGCCACAGATGATGAAGTCTTAAGTCTTTAAACATGATCACAAAATAGCTCCAGATATATCATTCTAAACTTTACAAGAAACTAAAGAAATTACTATTACACGGTGCATTTTTGACTTAATGAGCTGCATAAACTAAAGAAATTACTATTACACGGTGCATTTTGACTTATAGCTCCAGATATATCATTCTAACCTTCTCCTAGGTTCCAACCTCCCTCCCCCAACCTCCAATTTCTAAGTTCACAAAGTCAAGAAAGATTGCCAGAAGAAAATTTGCAGCCTACCATGTAAAGAAGCCTGGACTCAGCTATGCCAATATCTCAAACAAACCTACAATATGTCCAGGTAAAATCGCTAATCAGATATCTGCACAGAACTCAAAACCACCTAATTGTTGGAGGCTCAGGATTTGGCATACTTATCGACATAACCCTGCAAATGGAAAAAATATATACACACAGAATGTCAGGAAAAATCAAGCCACGGAAAAATAAGCACAATGGAACTAAGAGAAATAGTAGACGCGACCCAGAATCCATGCACTTACCTCCACAAGTTTAAGAAGTTTCATTTGGGACAAGGAAAGGTATTGGTTTATTGACTCTGCAGTGCTTGGGATTTGATGAAGTTGTAGCGAAGTAATGACCTTGTCAACTGCTTTCTTAACTATTATCTTGTGGGCAGCCTTACTTAAGTGACCCTCCTGCCAAAATGGTTTTAACAGTTCTTTCACAAAATCCACCAAAGCAGCATGAAAAATTCATAATGCTTTCGGTTCCTTACAATTTGAAGCCTTGTCTGCTTGATTCATTGTACTACCACCAAGGTCTCCCCACTGACACTTTTATCATCGGTCGCATGAGGTACCCAGTGTTTCTCATCTCTAGACGTAGAATTGTTTTCCCCAACAACAGTCTCAGGTCCAGGAGCAGCCACTGGAGTGATATATCTACAAAATTGATGTGCTGATATTTTCTTATTGGATATGATTTCCATGGAATGATGAAGAGAACTCAGAGACTTCTGGGAACTATATTCTGCAGTATGACCACTTAAAATAGGGTCATCATTTATATACTGACTTGAAAAATTGTGGATAATAGTTATTGGAGAAGATTTTAGATTTTCTGCTTTGTGAGGTGCAATGCTATCCACTGGTGGGGATCATATTGACTTCGGGAAGATGATTTACCGGCTGGTGCACAAAAAGAAGATTGAAAATGTTCAGATGGCTCCCAGGAATTTTCTTGTATTTTCCATCCAGCAGAAGGTGGAATATCCCCTTGAGGACCCTGCTGCATACTGCTTTCCATTTCTGGTCCTGAGAAGTATGGTGAAGATTTTCTTGGAAGCAAAGCAGACCCAGAACCATAATATCCTCTATCAAAATTGAATGGTCGATGGTTATCAAGGTGCTTGGCACCTAATGGTGTAGATCCGTGAGTTGATGATGGTCCTATTTGAGCAAGCGTTTGAACTGCCGGCGAACAGTCAGAAGGCTGAAGAGAATTCTCAAGTCCATAATATCCTCTATCAAAATGAAGTGGTCTATGGCTATCAAGATGCTTGGCACTCAAAGGTGTAGATCCATTAGTTGACGATGATCCTAGTTGAGCAAGTGTGTGAACTGATGGTAAACCATCATAAGGCTGAACAGAATTGACAAAACTTGACCTCAATGAGCTGCATAAACTATAATAACTGTATTTGGATCAGGAAGCGGAAGCAACTTTGCTGATAATGAATAGCAACATCCTCTGCCAGTTTGCCATGAGAATATACAGACCAGTTGCAACAGATGATTGGCCTGAAAATGTTGCATGATTCAGGAACTCTCTTCTTGGCATTTCCTGATGTACTTTTCCTTCATCTAGGTACCTTCTAGAGAGGACTTCTCCACTAGTTGAATGCCTATCATCCATGCCGTCAATGTAAGGGCTTACCCCAGCAGGTCTTCGATATCGTTCTGGAACCAATGATGCCAGCTGCAACTCATTCATAGGAAGATTTAGTGCCCTACTGTTTCCAACGATATCAGATCTAAATTGCTCCTCTGCAGCAGTCTTTGATGAGCGCTTAGTATATTCATCATGGAACTGGGTTGATCCACAGCCATCTCCACCATATGCCTGGACAAGGGCTCTATTGAAATCTGATTTAGATGATTTCTCAAAATTTAATGAGTCTAGGGGCTCATGTGAAGTGGATAGCTTCAAACTTTGAGCTGCTTCTCTTTAACCTGGGTACATGATGAGGGAGCGGTTAGCAACTTTTACTAGCATATATATTCTTTAACACAAAACTCCTCAGTAGAAGATATAAGTATACCTGTATGATCCACAAAACTATGCTTCATACTTGGCTCAACTAAATTCTCTTTGGCCCACTGGTTGCTACTGGTATCCGCCTCTTTCAGGTGAAGGAAACTACAAGAATTCCCCTTGATATACCAGCCTTTCTTAAAAAACTCACATACCATTGCAGGCCTTGTCTTTAAAATCTCAACTAGGGCACCAGGACATGAACTCCCAGATCTCTTTTGTGGAATACGCATGCTGAAAATATACTGACAGTCAAAATTTAGCCCAGAAAGTGATGGCAGAAAAAGAACAAATTCTAGCCTGCAAATACATGTTCAACAACTTCCTAACCCCGATCTTGAATTACCATTGGGAACTTTATACCTCAAACAATTGCAATACCTTGATATACCAAAGTCCTCTGGAGGTTGTACGTTGACTTCTGTGTAGGGATTTGGTTTATCCTTTTCCACAACATCATCCATCTTCCCACATCTAGAGCCACTTTTAATCATGTTCTGCACAGCTAATTTGTCCTTGTTAATATGCAACAACCTGGTATCCTCAACACCAAATGAACTGCCAAAGCTTAAGTTAAAACTTATGACTGCCAAGAGTTTCAATATTGTATCTTCTTACATCTTTTGAAGCTTCAATAGAGCTTTCCTTTTCCAACAGAATCTCAATATTCCTCCCAGCTAGATGAGATCTAGGAAACCTATTCTCTTTAGGAGACATGATATGTTTATCCTGCCATGGAAACCTATTCTCTTTAGAAGACACAATATGTTTATCCTGAATGATAGGCCTGGTGCCCCTGTTATTTATAGCAGATGCTTCCTTGCTATCCACTGCCAGCAGCTTAGCTGTAGGATCAGAGGCAGTAAGGTCACTGACCCCATCCTGACCATGAAGAGTCAATGTTCGGTTAATGCCAGATCTCTCATGGGCACAAGAACGTAACTTCAGGTCTATACCATTGTCTTCAGACTCCATGTGTTCATTAGCATCTACATAGGAAAAAAAGGGAGAAAAAGAATAATCATCAATTTATGATCAAGGAACTTCCTGCCAAAAAAAGAAACAAAATTCCCTGGATAGAAATGTGAGATTTCATATATATATATATATATATATATATATATATGCAGAAGACCCAGTACATTATATATATGCAGAAGACCCAGTACATTATAAATGGATAAATGGATATACTCTAGTGGATACCATTAGCATACTAGGATCATGTGAATGTAGAATAGGCTCCTAAAGATGCAATTCTCTTGCATCAGTCTTAACCAACAAATTCACCCACAGCAGCATTTTTTATCATACAGATAGCATGACACCAAGACCTAAAATCACTATGCTCACTGTTGTAGATCTAATGGAAAGTTGATTTGTTAGCAACAGACATTGAATAGTATTTGGAGAAAAAACAAAGTTCAAGGCTTCACTAAGAAAGATGAAAATGACAGATATCATCTATACCAAAATATTGAGAAGGATGGTACCACTATGTATTTACTCAATACAGACAACATAAGTGCGTGCGCGCGTGAGTGGGTTTTTTTTTGGGGGGGGGGGGGGAAGGAGGGGGCGCATGAGAAAACTAATGGTTATTTGGCATGGGAAAAATACTTTTACCATGCATATCCATGTGAATGTTAATCATAAAGGCTCATCTAACCCTGTACTGCAGCATTTTACGACACTGACTCCATTAGCTACATAATTAGAAAATCACATACTAATTGTACTGCTAATATCTTTTAATTCCAACTCGGTATAAAGTTTTATATATAGCTGGTCCCAAGCATGGATAAAGAAGGAAGGTTCCAGTAGGTTGACGGTTAGCATAAAACTATAGTCACTCCCCTATGAACATGAGATTGGCATCAACAATATATGAAGGAATTCCCCATAAGGCATTGTGATTATTAATTTGCAATGCAACCTTATCAAGACACATTTTATTAAATAGAGATCTTACTAAAATTACCCTCATTTACTGGTGATCGTGCTATGCATGAACTTTGGTTTATTTCTCCTTGCAAACCAAAACGTTCTTTGCCTTAATCAACCCTCTTCTTTGACAATTGCCTACTAAAAATTCATCTTTCCTGTACAAGAAAAATGGACCCCTCCATAGCTTGAGTCTCTATTTTTTTTGAAAATAAGCACTTCTCAAAGATTTTAGTTCCTAACCCCCCCCCCCGGGTTCTTTGATCATGACCTTGCTTAACTCAAAGGATTCTTTATCCAGTTATTATAAATATCAACATTTGAGGGTCAAAGGAAGGCCAATCGGACTTGATTTATATCAAAGTACTATTTGCTATGAGAAATATACAGGGACAAAAGAAAGATACGTTAGGAATAGAACCAATTAAGAGTATCATTACTTGTCAAGGACTTTGCTTTCCTTCTAGAAAGTTTATGATATTAGCAAATGCATGGTGTTTCTACATAGCAGACCATCAAGTTAAGAACCAACATTTTGGTTCCTAGTTGCTAGTTAAACCCATAGGTGGCAAAAACCCGACTTGACTCGCAAAAACAACCCGAACACACCTGGAAAAATAGGGTTAGGATTTTGCCTTTTTTGACTCAAACCCAAAATGACAAACTCAAAATGACCCAAAAATTTTAGGTTTGGGTCAAGTTGGGTTAGGTCATGGGTAACTCGAAATGATCCAAAAATAATATTTGCTAGAAAATGCATAAATTTTGATCACCACTTATAAGTAGCTGTTTGGATACGAGGGTAAGATATATTTTCAATCTCATTTATTTTGAATTTTGGAATATTATTTTCATGGCATTATATAATTTTATAAATTATTAATTAGATTATTTACATGATTAATGTTTTAATATTTTATATTATTTGTATATAATATATTTGATGCTAATGTGACTCAATAAATAATGGGATTAGAAGTGCACTTTTCCAAGTTGAGTGTTATCGACATCAACAACTTCAACACGCTTAAGGAGAAGATGGAAGAATAGAATTGGCACAATTTTGCTCTTTTTTATTTATGGGATTAATACATTTCTAACATTTGCTCATTTTATTTTATAATCTTATTAGCAATTTAAAATTAATATATATTTAATTTTAAAAGTATATTTTTATAGACTATTGCCTAATTATATTTTAATATTCTATAAATTTACAACTATTATTTCTATTAGTGTCTAATCAACATTTAGAGTAACAAGTGAGGAAAATAAGAGAAAAAAAGGAATGAATTAATCATTGATAAATTACTTAAAAAGAACAAAAAAAATCAAGTATTAAATTCTTTAAAAAAAAGGCAACACAAAATGATCCACGAGTTGACCCATAACCCAATGAATTAGGTTTAGGGTTTAACTTCAATGATTCGAACCCGAAAGTGACCCGAATTTGAACCAAAATGATCCGACTCGATCCGATTGCCACCTTTAGTTAAACCCTATTTACAATAGGTCACTCACACATTAGGTAAATTGGATATTCCTTCCAGTAACCATATTTAACTCTTCTAAAACAAGTTTGCAAAAAAGAAAACAAGTTATTCGAGAAAGTCAAAGCATGTTTTCCCTCGCAAACAACGCTTTGGGCCTAGGACATGGAATGATCACTCCATTGTATTTCTATTGGTCAATCACTCTAGCATCCTTGGACATGACACTTGATTTCAAATCCACATTATTCCAAAAGCTATCTCATCACCTTCTTTTTCAAAATTCAGAAGAATGTTACTTTTCATGATTTTACTCTAGAAAATAACTGTCAAGATATTGTAGGAGTAGAAATGTAGACTTTGTCATCTATTTAAATTTTATATGGCAATTAGAAAGAAAATCTTTCTCATTGCTCAAATTACAGCCATGTCTCTAAAAGGTTGTGTTTGTAATCTTAATTCTTACACAACTTATCCACCTTTGAAAATTTATTTGAAAACTCCACTCAGATTAGCTGAGTGCCACTACCAATGTTGCATCTCCCCTGCCAAAAAGTTAGTTCTTAAGAAGTTCTTCCAAACATTATAACCATTGAAGAGGTCATGATCATTGGACAAGATTAACATAAATAGGATTTTCCATAATAGTCCAAAATCTTGCTTTCCATAAATTCATTGTAACCATAAAACAACTTGTGCTTAAAATATCAACACTTGCTTTCTTCAGTTAGTGTTCTCTCAACTAAATCTATATAGATCAAAACATTCAAATCTATTTGAACCACTCCCCAATAGAGCAAGCAGCCATATGACAAACTGATCACCTAGTTTCCACCAAATGACTAATCAATGGTGGCATCATCTGCTCATTTCAAACCAATATAGCAGAACATTAAGCCTAGTTATTTGGTTTAGGTTAGCCTTGTGAAACATGACAAATTCTAGGCATGGTTCCATAGAAAAGCCTTCTATGTCACTTGTCAAAGAAGCATATCTAAATATGCAATCAATGGCCTCCATAATGAAGAATATAGTGAAAATGTGAGATGAGCTAAATATCACAATTAAATGGTTGACGCACTACCACATAATAAGATACTTTGATGACTTTAAATATATGTATGGTTACATGACCCAAGCTCATTGAGGATGATGTTGGACTGGAGTGATTTGGAATTTAGGCCTAGCCTTGCTTCATTTCTTTGGTGTAAATTGCGTTCGTGCATGGTATAGGATAGCCTAGCCCAAGCCATGTTTTATAACTACAATAACATCAACAATATAACAAAGTATAACATAACATACATAATATAGTATAATATAAAACATAATATGTACCATCTAAAATTTCATTACAACCTCAGATTCCAAACCCTAACTTAGTTTCTGATCTTGTAATCTCCTCCTTCATCCCTCTTGTACAGGTAAAAAATGGATCAAATAATATCCATCAAGATTCTTTTTTATTTTTTAATAGACACAATTTGGAACACTCAAACTAGTATCTGATTTATATCCATATATGTCAAAGAAAAGTAGGTATGGTTCTACATACAAAAATATCCTATTTGTTTCTGAATATCCTTTTTTTTTTTATTTCATTCAGTCTCATAGAGCTCTCATAAATGGCAATGCCAACATGTTTTCCATTTAATTCTTTTTCCATATAGCGATATGTTTAATTTAATTGATTGCATCCTTGAAGGACAGCCTTTTGGTTCAAAATAAGTAACATAGCAAAATTACTAAATTCTACTAAAAGTCATGCAATTAAGTAGATATGATCATTTCTTTATTATTTTTTGTGTAATCATTTGTTTCTTTTAGAAGAATGACAAAAGAAAGTTCGGAGACCTGTGTACTTAATTTGAGTTGATACAACGTAAAATGGAATAATATCCATCCACAAAGTGCAACTGCATAATACATATTTGTATTTATCTCCTTATTTCTAAAATCCAGTTCATATTTATATCCCTTTAATATCGAAAATGGATACATAGCTTAACATAGATCTAATTTATGTATCCACATTTATATTTGCCAAATAAAAATAGAATTTTAATCTGCATCATATACAATTTTAGCTCTACTCTTTTGTTCTCTTTTTCCCCTATTACTCTTTTCTCCTCTCCTCTTTTCCAAATTTATCTTCCTGCCATCCCTTGCTATCTTCTCCTCTCCACTCCACCAGCCACCATCCTGTGCTAGCTGTGACTCCAGCACCAACTGTGGCCTTGGACCCCATTCTTGCTCTCTCCATTCCCGCGCAATGATTGCAATAGCCAAAATCATTTTTGTAAGCCTGATCTCCATTTCTTCGCATGAAGATCAAGCCCAAAATGAACAGGTTCAGGCTTAGGCATGAGAAATTCATTTAGATGTTGCCCAAGCATCACCAAAATTTTTTAATCCTCATTGGGATAGGGTTGGCTTGGCCTGAGCTTGGCCATTATCAGCCTTATATTTATGCAGCTTAACCTAACTAGGTTTCTATTACTCTTTTAATTTTTTTTATAAGGGTAACTTGTTTCCAAAATCATTTCTTTCCTACAATGTTATCCTTAAGTAAGTCAAGCACAGAGGTCAGCATATCTTTCTGACATTTTTGTTTAGCCCATAGTTTAATATTGAGACTAGGCATTAGATCAGTTATACCTTCTACCTAGGCGTTTGTCTAGAATTAAAGCTTGCCATTTAAACTATCATATTAATCTCTCTATGTTAGCTTCAAAAGGTTTAATTACATAATAAAATGTCTTATATTCTGCACAAGATTAACATAATTTTAGGCACAAGATTAATATAATTCTAAAACTGTTTTTGAACTTCAACTGATGAGATGCCCACTATAAGAAACAGATAAAAATTCAACAAAACATGAGGGGTGAATGCGTAGTAGTCAAAGAAGTTATGATAAAAAAGATGATAATTAATAGAATAAGATGGAGAATAGATTAAGCAATTCACAATAGCTTGCATAAGGCTCAGGAAGGATTGCATGCAGTTACAGGCATTTTGAATTTATAATATCATATATGCCACCTTGGTGCAACAGTAAATTTGCTTGATCATGACTGATTCAAAATACAGAAACAACCTCTTTGCATGTAAGAATAAGGTTGTATACATTTGATCATTTCTAAACCCCATAGGAGCAGGGGGATGCCCTTCTTATATAGGCCCCAAATTGTTGACAAATGCAATATTACTTTTAAGCAAGGAACAAAGCCCTGAGACAATGAGTGACACATGTGTCAAAGAAAGTTGTAAGTGTTTTAAGCCATGCCTCGACATTATTTCTCCGTCATAGAGGTGATTCTATAAATAAATACTTAACCATGAAAAGTACCAAATGCGTGTCAACAGAAGTTCCAATGCTCAAATCTTTCTATACGGCAATATCTAGAGAAATAATGGTCACTTCGCCTGTCGTTAATTCATTGCCCAGTTCTGCTTGTCATCAACCTCTAAAAATTGCAGCTTGTACCAATGCGATCAGAAATCGTCAAATAGATTGCATCACATATCGAAATCATAACAGTATCAAAAACGACATGAATACTTTCGACAAGCAAGCCAATCAAGGCACAAATACTCATGTCAAAACCCCAAAGTTGTTGGCCAGAACCCGTGTTCCCCTATCATTCAGCATCTCTCTCCCATTTCTTCCACAACCTAAGTTAACTCATTTCTCCCTATTCTAAAGCCCGCGCAGAATAGATAAACATGGCAAAGAGCAATGGCAACAAGAAATGATCCTAGAAACCGAAAGCACAACAGGATTATTCCAAATAGATGAAACGCATTCTTGAATTAAAAAGGGAGGGGTGGTGGGAAAAGGATAAACCGTCGGCATCAGAAGAATCGCCGCCCTCCTCTTCTTCGACTTCCGCTGCCTCCTCTCCCTCTCCCACGTCTTCGTCGACGTCTCGTTCTTCCACGGGGGTGAATCCGCCATGGTGGAGCTCTCGGAGGCCGAATCGGGATCGGGCGCCGCGCGCTTCGGCATCTCTGATGCTACTACAGCGGCGGGCGAGGGCGAGGGCGAGGACGAGGTACAGAAGGGTGCGAGACGGAAGGGGAGGTGTCACTCTGTGGGAACTAATCTCGCTCAGACGTCCCCCTCTCGGCGCCGGTTGCCCCCACTTTGCCCTTCTCTTCCTTCCCTTCGGATTTCTCCTTTCGTTTCACTGTTCATCCTCCATAAAAATTTGCCTCAAAATTTCTCTTCTTCCACTAGCCTGGATGATCGAGTAGAATAAAAAGTCCTTTTCGGGAGAAGACCTTGGCAAAAGGAAAACACTTTGTACACCGGCCCGGTGCAGCAATGATGACGTGGACTGCACCGCGTCTTCCTATTGGTCCACGTGGATCCGACGTGGATGACATGACAGGCGGTATGGCTGGGCTTTGACTTTACGTTCTGAACGTGACGGACATTTATTGATGTTCGCTTTTTTTTTAAATTTCAACTAGGACGAGTTTGCCCTTTCGCTCCTTCATGGCGCCATTTTACGTATCTGTGCAAAAAAAATTCTGGAGGAATGCAAGAAGAAGAACTCTGTTTCTTCCCTTGATACTGGAGTCTACTGGAGGCTACTGGACTGGAAAACCTTGATACTGGAGTCAGGAGTCTGTGTAAAAAAACTTCTTAGACCGGAAATGACACCCGAAGCACAAAGTAAGAACTCTTTCTTCCCACTTCTTTATTAAAAACTATTTCTTCCCACTTCTTTATTACATCCGCAGCACAAAGGTTTTTTTCTGGTTCTAGTTAGTTAATGCGTTTAATGCGCGGGTAACTACCTTAGAACGAAACAGTTATGACACTCTGAGAGTCATAACTGTTTTGTAAATATTTCAGCTTTGAAAAACCTGGCTACTGGAGTCTACTGGAGGCTTAAAATACAAGAGTTAATCCAATGATATTTTCCTTGCCAAAACCTCTCTCTGAACTCGGCCAGGTGCGTAAAACCTACTTCGAATTCTGCCGTTAATTCATCGCGACACCCTAGTTGAAATCCCACGACACCCTAGCTCTAACGAGACGACACCCGTTCTTTAACATGACCCCACATAGAGAGAACTCGGCGACACCCTAATTGAATTCGGCAGAAAATCAATCGCGACACCCCTGTTGAAATCCCACGACACCCTAGCTCTAACGAGACGACACCCGTTCTTTAAGATGACCCCACATAGAGAGAACCCGGCGACACCCTACTTCGAATTCGGCAGAAAATCAATCGCGACACCCCTGGTGAAATCCCACGACACCCTAGCTCTAACGAGACGACACCCGTTCTTTAACATGAGACCACATAGAGAGAACTCGACGACACCCTAATTGAATTCGGCAGAAAATCAAGCGCGACGCGGCGACATCCTAGTTCTGGCAAACGACACCGAAGCCTTGCGCGGCGACACCCGAAGGACGGAACCATACGAGACATCCTAGTACTGGCAAACGATACCCAAGCCTTGCGAGGCGACACCCGAAGGACGGAAACATACAAGACATCGAAGTTCTGGCAAACGACACCCTAGTCTTGCTCGGTGACACCCGAATGACGGAACATACGAGACATCCTAGTTCCGGCAAACGACACCCAAGCCTTGCGCGGAGACACCCGAAGGACGGAAACATACAAGACATCGAAGTTCTGGCAAACGACACCCTAGTCTTGCTCGGTGACACCCGAATGACGGAACATACGAGATATCCTAGTTCCGGCAAACGACACCCAAGCCTTGCGCGGCGACTCCCGAAGGACGGAACCATACGAGACATCCAAGTTCTGGCAAACGACACCCAAGCCTTGCGCGGAGACACCCGAAGGACGGAAACATACAAGACATCGAAGTTCTGGCAAACGACACCCTAGTCTTGCTCGGTGACACCCGAATGACGGAACATACGAGACATCCTAGTTCCGGCAAACGACACCCAAGCCTTGCGCGGCGACTCCCGAAGGACGGAACCATACGAGACATCGAAGTTCTGGCAAACGACACCCTAGTCTTGCTCGTGACACCCGAATGACGGAAACATACGAGACATCCTAGTTCTGGCAAACGACACCCAAGACTTGCTCGGCACACCCGAAGGACGGAAACATACGAGACATCCTAGTTCTGGCAAACGACACCCAAGCCTTGCGCGGCGACACCCGAAGGACGGAACCATACTAGACATCATCCTAGTTCTGACAAACGACACCCTAGTCTTGCTCGGCGACACCCGAAGGACGGAACCATACGAGACATCCTAGTTCTGGCAAACGATACCCAAGCCTTGAGCGGCGACACCCGAAGGACGGAACCATACGAGACATCCTTGTTCTGGCAAACGACACCCAAGCCTTGCGCGGCGACTCCCGAAGGACGGAACCATACGAGACATCCTAGTTCTGGCAAA
>UESW01004239.1:267046-291950 GCA_900491605.1 Calamus simplicifolius | reverse complement strand
TAGGGTGTCGTTTGCCAGAACTAGGATGTCTCGTATGGTTCCGTCATTCGGGTGTCGCCGTGCAAGGCTTGGGTGTCGTTTGTCAGAACTAGGATGTCTCGTATGTTTCCGTCCTTCGGGTGTCGCCGCGTAAGGCTTGGGTGTCGTTTGCCAGAACTAGGATGTCTCGTATGTTTCCGTCATTCGGATGTCGCCGCGCAAGGCTTGGGTGTCGTTTGCCAGAACTAGGATGTCTCGTATGTTTCCGTCCTTCGGGTGTCGCCGCGCAAGGCTTGGGTGTCGTTTGCCAGAACTAGGATGTCTCGTATGGTTCCGTCCTTCGGGTGTCGCCGCGCAAGGCTTGGGTGTCATTTGCCAGAACTAGGAGTCTCGTATGTTTCCGTCATTCGGATGTCGCCGCGCAAGGCTTGGGTGTCGTTTGCCAGAACTAGGATGTCTCGTATGTTTCCGTCCTGCGGGTGTCGCCCGCAAGGCTTGGGTGTCGTTTTCCAGAAACTAGGATGTCTCATATGTTTCCGTCATTCGGATGTCGCCGCGCAAGGCTTGGGTGTCGTTTGCCAGAACTAGGATGTCTCGTATGTTTCCGTCCTTCGGGTGTCGCCGCGCAAGGCTTGGGTGTCGTTTGCCAGAACTAGGATGTCTCGTATGGTTCCGTCCTTCGGGTGTCGCCGCGCAAGGCTTAGATGTCGTTTTCCAGAACTAGGATGTCTCGTTCGCGAGCAATTCATTTACGACCAAGCAACCATAATTCAAAAGTTACGACACTCGTGTTTTATATATGATCTTGTGTAAGTTGACTCAATACATAAGCATCAAATTCATCCATTAAAGTTTCTGACGGCGGAACAATTATCTCCAGGTCCTCTTCAGTATTAATAGACTGCAAACAAGTCTGCCTGCTACTTGAAGCAGCTCTTTCCTTGGCCTGATTTTTCCTTGATCTTTTGCCTTCTTCTCGACTGCACTCTTTAATCTGTTCTCTCTCGGGCGACCTTTCGTCCTAATTTGTTCAGGATCTTGAATTACCAGCTCTGAACGTGGTTTAGCTGCGCAGTTGGCATCCACGGCAGTTTTGAATAGAGGCGGTAGACCATCCATCACTACATTAAATGCATCTTCAGACCTGGAGGCTATCTCTGCGAGCTTCGTCATCCGATGAGACAGCAAACTATATCTACAATCATAAACAAAATATTAACGATCACAAATATTAAGACATTTCAATTTAAAAATTGTCACTGCATACCGTGAGTTTCGTGTGCTTTTATCATAACCCTCAGTATTGCAGTCGAATTCGTCGAATTGGTATTTCATGTCCTTGCACCATCTCTTCAAGAAGTATTTATCTGGTAAACGAAATACGTCATTTTGATGAAGAACCAACAGGGCATGCCTACACTGGTACCCCTTGAACTGAAAGGATCGGCACTGGCATTGGACATCCTCAATATTTCTATCGTATGACACGATATAATCTTTGATCATCTCCTTGCCAATTCCATCGACTTCAATCCTTTCATACGACTTGACGGAATATACACGTGTTGCCAGCTTCGTTGATCAATTTTGTATTTGATGCAGCCATTTCAAGGATCTCATTCTGGAATTTTTTGAAAATGCTCCGTGTATACCTTCCTGCAGCTTGTCTCTCAAAAGGTGATGATGTCTTTAGGAAAGCTATCGTTTGCAAAGTCCTATTATCTTCCTCATTTTCGGCCTCGTATCGTTTTTCCAAGGCATCTTCGTACTTACTTATAAACTCCGTTAATGTTGTCTTCGAATTTATAAACCCATCGAAGAAGTGATTAATGCCCTCGCTCCTTTGTGAAGATGACATCCCTGTTAAACATTTTGTCAACAAAAAATTAAAAAAAAAAAAAACGTTTAAATGAATCATGAACCAAAGCCACCATTGACATACAAACCTGCGAAGAATGTATCCTTGAGGTAAACTGGAACCCATTTTTCCCGACATTCGTATATGACATTGAACCAATCTATAGACTTGCATTCTTTATATTTCTCCATAACATGTGCCCACCTTTCCTCGAAAGAATTGATGGTCAATGAATCATATATTGCCTCATCGAAATCAACCATAAACTTGGGATTTGCCGTGCAAATGTGGCCAATCTTTTCCGGTATCTTCTTCAATATATGCCAAAGAAAAATCGATGTCGGGTATTAGGAAAAACTTCTTTGACAGCAGCCTCGATTGCCTTATCTTGATCAGTAATCATGGCAATAGGTGCTTGACCACCATTTGCATCCAGCCAAGTCTTAAAAACCCATTTATATGTCTCAGTACTCTCATCAGACAACAATGCGCATCCAAGCAAGGTTGACTGTCCATGATGGTTCACCCCAACAAATGGACAAAAAGGCATTTGATATCTGTTTGTCAAGTAAGTTGAGTCAAAGCTTAGAACATCACCGAAGTATGTGCATGCCAATCTTGACCTTGGATGAATCCAGAAGACAGACCTCAGATGACCATTATCATTGAGGTCTAAGGAGTAGAAGAAATTGGGATTTTTGAGTTGCATTTCGGCAAAATGAATTACCATCGACTGAGCATCTCCTTCTTTCAGCTTAGACTGACGTTCGCGACTAATGAAGTTACGAGCATCCTTCTCGGTGAAATCCAATTGTCCTCTGCCCCCTTTTCTCCTTGCTATGGCAGAGTATATCTGAGTCGTCGGAACATTCACGGCATGTAAATTGCTGATCTCTGCCTTCTCTGGTGTGCTGATCCTCCTATGCGACCGTAGATAACCAGCTGATGTTATGGAGAGCCCATGGTTATGTTCTAGAGAAACCTCATCCAAAATCCACTTACCACTTGTAGCATTCAGTCTTGCTTTTATGGATGCCATACAACCAACTTTCCCAGTATCCCTATGATTCATACTCTTCTCTGATTTTCTGGATTTTCCTTGCCTCCAACACGCCAGGTGCTTGAAGCAAAGTTGTTTTTTGTTGTTGGCCCTGCTACACACTGTTGTGATTCCAAAGCCAACTCGTTTCGCGTATCCATTGTAGAACGTATATACATCATCGGCTGAATTGAATTCCATCCCAGTTTGAGGAACTACAATATCATCCACTGCATTTGGAACGACGGGTTGAGTGTTATCTTCTTCTTTCCGATCTACATTTTCAGCATCAACTGTGACAATATAAGCACGCATTCATGAACAGCTACTACTACGCGACACCCCAGTTGAAATCTACTGACACCCTAGTTCGAAGTCGGCCGTTAGTCCTTCGCGACACCCCAGACGAAATCCCACGACACCCTAGCTTTAGGGCGACGACACCCGTCTTATAAATGTGCACATAGAAAATCAATCAGGACACCCCTGTTGAACTCTCACGACACCCTAGCTCTAACGAGACGACACCCGTGATTGAACAAGAGACCACAGAGATAATCCCCGCGACACCCTAGTTCGAAGTCAGCCGTTAGTCCTTCGCGACACCCCAGACGAAATCCCACGACACCCTAGCTTTAGGGCGACGACACCCGTCTTATAAATGTGCACATAGAGAGAACCCGCGACACCCTAATTGAATTCGGCAGAAAATCAATCGCGACACCCCAGTTGAAATTCCACGACATCCTAGCTCTAACGAAGACACCCGTGATTGAACAAGAGATCACAGAGATAATCCCCGCGACACCCTAGTTCGAAGACGGCCGTTAGTCCTTCGCGACACCCCAGACGAAATCCCACGACACCCTAGCTTTAGGGCGACGACACCCGTCTTATAAATGTGCACATAGAGAGAACCGGCGACACCCTAATTGAATTCGACAGAAAATCAATCGCGACACCCCTGTTGAAATCTCACGACACCCTAGCTCTAACGAGACGACACCCGTGATTGAACAAGAGACCACAGAGATAATCCCTGCGACACCCTAGTTCAAGTCGGCCGTAAGTCCTTCGCGACACCCAGACAAATCCCACGACACCCTAGCTTTAGGGCGACGACACCCGTCTTATAAATGTGCACATAGAGAGAACTCGGCGACACCCTAATTGAATTTGGCAGAAAATCAATCGCGACACCCCTGTTGAAATCTCACGACACCCTAGCTCTAACGAGACGACACCCGTGATTGAACAAGAGACCACGGAGATAATCCCCGCGACCCTAGTTCGAAGTCGGCCGTAAGTCCTTCGCCACCCCAGACGAAATCCCACGACACCCTAGCTTTAGGGCGACGACACCCGTCTTATAATGTGCACATAGAGAACTCGGCGACACCCTAATTGAATTCGGCAGAAAATCAATCGCGACACCCCTGTTGAAATCTCACGACACCCTAGCTCTAACGAGACGACACCCGTGATTGAACAAGAGACCACGGAGATAATCCCCGCGACACCCTAGTTCGAAGTCGGCCATAGTCCTTCGCGACACCCCAGACGAAATCCCACGACACCCTAGCTTTAGGGCGACGACACCCCAGTTGAAAATTGACGACACCCAACTGATCACGGCGGCGAGAAGGCCGCGACAACCAAGTTACTAAAATTTAATTTTATTTATAAAAAAAAAAATTTACATTAGCCCTCACTGGGGCTTCTCTCCTTCGGTCGCTGCGTCCTCGATCTGGCGATGGAGGGACGCTACTTTCCCCTCCAGGTGGCTATTGGCCCGACGCAGGACCTCTATCTCTTTTGTTGAAACCTCCTGGTATTCCTCGAGCGCCAGCCTGAGTTCCTCGATGATAGCGTGCGACTCAGCATAAACCATCGAGTCGATGGTGACGGTTGGGCGTCGGCTGCCAGTAGATCTCACCTCGCCTCTGGAAGCCATCTTGTAGTCAGTTCAAGCTGGAAAGGTGAGTAACGATGGCATTCCCCCATCCTTATTTAAGGTTCCCTGGCGGGTGTTTCGATTGCCATGCGCCACCATCTCAGTGGTTGTTCACAGGAATCGAATCGGTGCTCCACCACGCCCCGCCCTCCACGTTGAGTTTCGAGGGATGGGGAACAGAACAGTTTCGGGAAGCAAACAGTCTTAAGTTTAACGTTGTCCCAAGAGAAAATTCACGACACCCAACGATGATTTTGATTTCGGCCGAAACTCCTTCGCGACACCCCACTTGAAAGCTCACGACACCCTCTCTTTAAGGCGACGACACCCGTGCGTCGAACTGATCACAGGGAGAACCCCCGAGACATCCCAGGGATGAGTTGGATTTCGGCCGAAACTCCTTCGCGACACCCATGTTGAAAGCTCACGACACCCTAGCTTCAATGCGACGACACCCGTGCGTCGAACTGATCACAGAGAGAACCCCCGCGACATCCCTTCTCGAATTCGGCCGAAACTCCCTCGTGACACCACAGTTGTAAACTCACGACACCCTAGCTTTATGGCGACGACAACCGTGGGTTCATTGTTAATGCATGGGTGTCGTCCCCTTAAAGCTAGGGTGTCGTGAGTTTACAACTGGGGTGTCACGAGGGAGTTTCGGCCGAATTCGAGAAGGGGTGTCTCGGGGGTTCTCCCTGTGATCAGTTCGACGCACGGGTGTCGTCGCCTTAAAGCGAGGGTGTCGTGAGCTTTCAAGTGGGGTGTCGCGAAGGAGTTTCGCCCGAAATCCAAATCATCCTTGGGTGTCGTGAATTTTTTCTTGGGACGACGTTAAACTTAAGACTGTTTGCTTTCCGAAACTATTCTGTTCCCCATCCCTCGAAACTCAACGTGGAGGGCGGGGCGTGGTGGCACACCGATTCGATTCCTGTGAACAACCACTGAGATGGTGGCGCATGGCAATCGAAACACCCGCCAGGGGAACCTTAAATAAGGATGGGGAATGCCATCGTTACTCACCTTTCCAGCTTGAACTGACCACAAGATGGCTTCCAGAGGCGAGGTAAGATCTACTGGCAGCCATGGCAGGCGACCCCCAACCGTCACCATCGACGCAGTGGTTTATGCTGAGTCGCTCGCAAGCAGCGAGAGACTCATCGAGACGGTCGAGAAATACCTGGCCGTTACAACAAAAGAGATAGTGGTCCTGCGTCGGGCCAATAGCCACCTGGAGAGGAAAGTAGCGTCCCTCCAGCATCACATCGCCGGCGTAGCGACTGAAGGAGATAAGCCCTAGTAAGGGCTAATGTATTTTTTTTTTTTTATAAATAAAATTAATTTTAGTAACTTGGTTGTCGCGGGCCTTCTCGCCGCCGTGATCAGTTGGGTGTCGTCAATTTTCAACTGGGGTGTCATCGTCCTAAAGCTAGGGTGTCGTGGGATTTCGTCTGGGGTGTCGCGAAGGACTTACGGCCGACTTCGAACTAGGGTGTCGCGGGGATTATCTCCGTGGTCTCTTGTTCAATCACGGGTGTCGTCTCGTTAGAGCTAGGGTGTCGTGAGATTTCAACAGGGGTGTCGCGATTGATTTTCTGCCGAATTCAATTAGGGTGTCGCCGGGTTCTCTCTATGTGCACATTTATAAGACGGGTGTCGTCGCCCTAAAGCTAGGGTGTCATGGGATTTCGTCTGGGGTGTCGCGAAGGACTAACGGCTGACTTCGAACTAGGGTGTCGCGGGGATTATCTCCGTGGTCTCTTGTTCAATCACGGGTGTCTTCTCGTTAGAGCTAGGATGTCGTGGGATTTCAACAGGGGTGTCGCGATTGATTTTCTGCCGAATTCAATTAGGGTGTCGCCGAGTTCTCTCTATGTGGGGTCATGTTAAAGAACGGGTGTCGTCTAGTTAGAGCTAGGGTGTCGTGGGATTTCAACTAGGGTGTCGCGAAGGATTAACGGCAGAATTCGAAGTAGGGTGTCGCCGGGTTCTCTCTATGTGGGGTCATGTTAAAGAACGGGTGTCATCTCGTTAGAGCTAGGGTGTCGTGGGATTTCAACAGGGGTGTCGCGATTGATTTTCTGCCGAATTCAATTAGGGTGTCGCCGAGTTCTCTCTATGTGGGGTCATGTTAAAGACGGGTGTCGTCTCGTTAGAGCTAGGGTGTCGTGGGATTTCAACTAGGGTGTCGCGAAGGATTAACGGCAGAATTCGAAGTAGGTTTTACACACCTGGCCGAGTTCAGAGAGAGGTTTTGGCAAGGAAAATATCATTGGATTAACTTTTGTATTTGAAGCCTCCAGTAGACTCCAGTAGCCAGGTTTTTCAAAGCTGAAATATTTACAAAATAGTTATGACTCTCAGAGTGTCATAACTGTTTCGTTCTAAGGTAGTTACCCGCGCATTAAACGCATTAACTAACTATAACCAGAAAAAAACCTTTGTGCTGCGGATGTAATAAAGAAGTGGGAATAAATAGTTTTTAATAAAGAAGTGGGAAGAAAGAGTTCTTACTTTGTGCTGCGGATGACATTTCCTCCAGAAGTTTTTTTACACAGACTCTTGACTCCAGTATCAAGGTTTTCCAGTCCAGTAGCTGAAGTATTTCAGCCTCTAAGCTGGAAGAAACAGAGTTCTTCATCTTGCACAGATGCCATAAAACGTAAAATGACGCCATGAAGGAGCGAAAGGGCATTTTCGTCCGCACGAAAATTTTAAAAAAAAGCGAACAGCAATAAATGTCCGTCACGTTCAGAACGTAACGTCAAGCCCAGCCATACCGCCTGTCATGTCATCCACGTCGGATCCACGTGGACCAATAGGAAGACGCGGTGCAGCCCACGTCATCGTTGCTGCACCGGGGCCGGTGTACAAAGTGTTTTCCCTGGAAGAATTGTTGCCTTGAAAAAGGTCCGATTTGAAGTTTATGAGCCCGAGAGTGTCAGGTTTATGGTGCGGGAGATACAAATTCTCCGCAGGCTTGACCATCCCAATATTGTCAAATTGGAGGGACTGATTACTTCTCGTCTGTCATCTAGCATATATCTTGTTTTCGACTATTTGGAGCATGATCTTGCTGGGTTGTTGTCTTGTCCTGACATTCGTTTCAGTGAACCACAGGTTTGTCCATGTTCTCAACAAGTATGTGAAATATCTAAAATGAAGAATTGGATCCTGAGCAGAAAAATATTTTCCTATGCATATATTGTAGATCAAATGCTATATGAAACAATTTCTCTCTGGACTTGAACATTGCCATTCACGTGGCATCATGCATCGTGACATCAAGTGTGCAAACCTATGATTAACAATAAGGGGAACCTAAAATTGCCGACTTTGGTCTGGCAAACTTCTTCGGTGCTGGGCAAATACAACCACTAACTAGTCGCGTTGTGACTCTTTGGTATCGCCCGCCTGAACTTCTCCTGGGTTCAACAGACTATGAAGCATCTGTGGATCTGTGGAGTGTTGGTTGTGTGTTTGCAGAAATGTTTCTTAGGAAGCCCATCTTACAAGGAAGAACTGAGGTGATAATTGCAATCTTCCATTATATTATGTATGCCTTGTGCATATTTTCTTTATCTTTAACAAGTGAAAGATTATCTTGTCACTTTTAGGGACAAGGCAAGTGCATAGATCAGCCATGATATTGACAGAACCATGACACTTCTGTATCTTTTATTTCTTTGTTTTTTCTTTTATTAATAATTTAACATTTAATTCACTAAAACATAAAAAGGAAAAAAAATGAGTAGAAGCAAGAAGAAACCAGAAAACAGCATATTATGGGAAAAAGATATTGCAGTGTCCTTTCTTTTCTCTGTGGTAAATGGAAAGCAACTCAACATGCAGAAAAATGAATTCTTTCCAGCATTTTCACTGCAAAAATTTCATTCTTTGGTTTCTTTAAGGGTCTCCATTGTGGAACGTATTAGGATTTGGGAACCATATCAATTTAATGGGATACATTCTGAGAAACTAGCCAAGGAAACTTACCAGCATGAATTGCAGATCTAGCCATGGTTGATCAGCAGAATACCTGAATGACAGCAATTAAAATGGGTGCATATCTGACTTCATATAAAACCAAACACAGGAGGAGTATTATTTAAAAATTTTACGACTCAAATATGTGTCTATAATATAAACACAGGAAATAATTTCAGAATAGTGCTATAAATACTAGATAGCATATTTGCATTTCTGATTCTTAAAAATGAAGCACCAGCCATCTAGCAATGCAGTAGAATGCATACAATTGGTAGTTGTCAAAGCTATTTTTTTATCATCCAACAGCTAGTTTGTTTATATACCATCTGAATACATTTTGTTATGATATATTTTAATTGTGATAACATTTATTTGTCTAACAATCTATAGATTAAAAATATATTTTCCCATGTTGAAACGTTTACACTATGGTAAGTTATGAAGTCTAATTATTTTGCTTTTGTTTTCAGGTGGAACAAATACATAAGATATTTAAGCTATGTGGTTCTCCACCAGATGAATATTGGAAGAAGCCCAAGTTGCCGCATGCAACACTTTTTAAACCCCAACAACCCTATGAGAGTTGCCTTCAAGAGACACTTAAATGTTTACCAGAAAGTGCCTTTAGCTTATTAGAACTTTTCTGTCTGTTGAATCATACAAGCGCGGCAAAGCCTCAACTGCTCTTGCATCTGAGGTAACTTTATATATAGGAATTCATCTCCCGTTATGTCATATATCATTTATAATGTGCTTTTTTCTTATGCTGTTTTGTGTAAGGCAAACTGGCATACAGTTGTCTAATCTAATTGCACTGATGCTTATTTACTTTTCTGACTTCTTATAAAATATTTCTGAGTAGCAGCTTATTTGATTATTGAATAAAAAATGTAATATGGATTGTTGTACTGAAAATTTTGGAGCTGTATGTTACAGAAGAGGATACAATGAATCATAGAAGAACCAAAAAGTGATCTACCTTCCCTCCCAACATGAATCTGGATTGATGGAAGAAGGATCCGATATCCGAAAATTTGATGGTTGCATTCTGCTATATAACCTTGAACTTAGTACATTTCCACAAACAACTTGAGCAATCAATATTTGCTCCAAGAACTCACCTTCCTGGTCTTTCTTTTATTGAGAAATTCTTCCTAAAATGCAATATATATTATTGTTCTTTAGAGATTTGATGGATGAAGTCCATCCAGAACCCACCTGCCCGGGCTTTCTTTTGTCAAGGAATTCTGTCTGGAGTGTCTTTTGTATTTTCTTTCTTCAGAGATTTGATGATCAAGGTCTATCCAAATTTCCCATCAGATATCAAACAGATAAATAACCATTATGAAATCAACCACAAGCTGAAACCACCATGGTCTAACATTACTCAACAACTTTTGTATGGTAGAATCATCTTGCCAACATGGTTCTCATTTGTGTCTATCATCCCTCCAGAGGGCTTTAAGCCATTATTATCTGTGTATCATTTGATATGCATACTGAAAGGGACAGGGATTAAGGAACATGGATGTTTCTGATTATCAAAATGTAATTCATCTCAATATTCAAAAGAAATACTGCCAATGGGTCATTCCCAATCGTAAACTCCCTACTGTCAGAGACACTGTACCTTCAAACCATGTTGCATGTGGGGGGAGCATGTTCTGAATGGTTGTTAATCTGGCATGCGCTTATGGGATAGCTTAGCTGCATCATGAGACATGCAAACAGCAGCAGCTGGTCAGTTGTATAGAGAAGTATGGATGGCTCTGTTTAGAGTGTGGCTCCTTAACTGGGCAGTTTCTGAGATGTTATAGAAATATAATGGTAATCAGCACAGGTTGTTTGATAAAATATTTTAGAAACTGGCACAAGTGTATTAGGTCTATATCTTCTGAACTTTTACGGAATATCCAGATCTTAGGAAATCTCTAGATTGGTAATTGTGTATTTGACTGATCTTGACTGAGACAGCTGATTGGCACAGCTGAATGGCACATCTGTAATCTGGTTCTCTTAATTATTTCGTTCAAGCTGAAATTTGAGATAAGGCTTTCTTCGATCAGATTATGGAGTGGAAGCACTGGAGGAAATCCTGCTTCTTAGAGATTTTGTTATGTACAGTAAAGTATATTAAAGTGCCCTGCTTAGGCTAATCCATGTAGTCTTCTCTGCAACTTGGGTAAAGCAGCAGGGGAGCCTTTTTCACTTTTCCCTTGCTCTCATTTCTGTTTACTTTTAACTTTTATTCCCTTGTATATTCCTTCCCTGTATCTCTTCTTTGTAATCAATAAAATGAGGGAAGCTTGCTTCCTCCAATTTGCAGTAAAAAAAAAAGAAAAAGAAAAGAAAAGAGACTTTGAATACAAATGAATGCAAGGAATGTGTCTAAACTAAGTCTGTGACAGGATGAGACATTAATAGAGTGGTTAATGATCAGTTGATCATGCTTCTATATGCATTTCTTTAAGTGTAAGTGAACAGAACCATGCATGACTGTGTGACACACTACTTGAAGGGATCAGATGATATTTTCAATTGAAAAAAATGACTATTTGCTTAATGCACCATAAATTTGTGTGAATGTGTTTTCACAACAGTTGCTACCACCAGTTCTAGTCACTGATCTTGACTGCTCCAAATTATTTTTGGTCGAGATGATTATCACTAGTCATTGCCTCTACCAACTTTGATGGCCACTTATATCTATTTCTAACTGACCTCTGACAAGGTGAGAAGCTCTCTCTCTCTCTCTCTCTCTCTCTCTCTCTGATTTAGGAATATGGTCGTTAATCTTTGAGGAAAAGGGGTTATCAGTTCTAGGAGAAATTGTTTAACTCCAAACTCAGATGGTAGCCCAAGTTCCAGAATATAACAATTTAATACATGACCACCTAGGATAGTTGTAGCATTTTGGTCCCAGAAGACATGCTTAAGCTAGATTGTTCTCTCTTTTACTGCTTCTATCATAACAAAACATACAACCAGTAATGTTTGTGGCAACTTCTGTTTTTTCTAATTATTTTTTTAAATGCCATTCTATCACAACTACTTCCAATATAAAATTATTTGGTGTTGTGATGGTATGACAAGTTGCAATTACCGTTTGATGTTTTTTTTTTCTCATTCTCGTTCAGTATTTCAAGTCAAAACCATATGCATGTGATCCATCAAGCTTGCCAAAATACCCACCTAACAAGGAGATTGATGCAAAAGCCCGTGAGGACCTATGCAAGTAAGCTAACAATCTTTATTACTTCGCACTTCCAAAATAAGAAAAAAAATCCTTTCAGAGAAAACAGAAAGAAGAGGAAGCTTCTAGATGAATGATCAACAACTCTCCTATTTGCTTTATTGGTCAGGTTCATGCATTACTAAGTAAAATTATTGTGGTTGTTCAACATTAGAAAGTTGGATATCCATGGAAGTTTAACATTGTATGCATAAAGCAACTAACATCTTATCCAAAGATATGATTTAAAATATTTGCTTTCATAGTTTCAAAACCAGAAACTTTCTTTTGTTCTTTCTATATGAAACAATTAAATGAGCCCCAATATGAAGTTAACCAGCTAAAATATTTTTAAATATTATAAATTCCAATTGGTAGTTATTAATGTATCCAGAGACTTGTAAACCTGCTAAGGCTGTGACAACTGTCAAAGCCAAAGTTGCCCTTATTTTCCAACCTTGCAAGTCAGTAAAGGAAATGCAATTAATCATATCTGATAACATTATTAGATAATTGTTTTGTAGAGTTTAATTGGTTTTTTGTGATTTTTTTTAGGAGAAAGTTTGGTGGTAAGCCATGTGGTATAGAAGCCACAAGAAAACCTTCAAGAACGTAAGGTTTCTCTCTCTCTCTCTCTCTCTGTGAGATTTATATGACATAGGGATCAGAAGAATTTTGTTCCTGCAGGACTCATTGAAAGCAAATGGAGGCAATAACGGTGGTGCAAAGAGAGATCCAAGAGTTAATGGTGACACCAGACTGCTCATAGATCTGCAGCCAGTACCAACAATTAATCTTCCAGATGAGGCTCGATACGTAAAGCAGACCTGTCAGAAAGATGTTCTTCTCCCTGGTCCCTTGCAGGTGCCTGCCTCTAGTGGCTTTGCATGGAGAAAGAAACCAAAAGAAGACCGTTCATACATCAAATCTCATTTCAGACCCAGCTCAGGAAGCCACACATCTCATGCACTAGATCATTCTGATATCTTGCGAACAAAAAATCCTTCCAACCTGAAAGGACAAGCTGAGGGATATGTTGGACATGCACCATATTTGAATTTTAATAGCTACAAGTCATATGATATTGCAAAGGATGAGAGGCTCACAGAATGGTCACAACCAGAAATTCCAGAGCAATATGGGATTGCAAAACACATGATTATGAACCGATGGTCAAATCCAGGAAAGCCAGACTTTTTAGATTCCTTTGATTCCTACCATTCTCGGGATTTATCAGATGCACTTAACAAGAGAGATGCAAAATCATCTAAGCACAACATCCTGGTAGTGATGCAGTTAATTTACCTTTTTTCCTACTATACTGTCTATTTAGCTAGTAATTTGACCATCTGCTTGAAAAGAAAAAATCTCAGGATTACAAGGATCAAGGACAAAGAGTGGAGTTATCTGGGTCTCTACTATGTCAGTCATGTAAGATTGAGGAACTGCTAGAGAAGCATAATCAGCACATCCGCCAAGCTTCTCACAAATCATGGTTCCAGAAAGTTTAAAGTGAAGCCAGGGAAATTATGGTTAGCATTTCATGCGTACTCATTTTTCTGTGGTGCCCAGTGTTCCCTTTACATCAGCATGATGTCCTACTTCTCTTTGTTGTGACACTTTGTATTCTGAAATGGAAATTGAAATTGCCTATAAATCCCATTTCACTAATCTCTCTCTCTCTCTCTCTCTCTCTCTCTCACTCACTCACTCACATACACAAACACACACACACATGTAAGCATGTGCACAAACGCACACTAGGATCACTTTATGCAGTGCAGAGCCAAAACTTTTAGGCAGTTTTCACTGACATTATGAACACATTCTTGCTTAAAAAAAGACAATATGGCTCTATTCTTCCTTGTCACTATGCTTCCTTCACATATTTTTTACCATCCTTCCTAGACCTAACATAATCTAATCAGTATTTGCTTTAGTGTTCTTCTTTTCATGTTATTGTCTATCATTCCCCTACTTCAAGAAAGTCAATCTGACCATGATATGGAGCCATGACCCCTGCGTAAATTCCTGACACATAAAAAGAGGAACCAGAAACTCCTTTTCTCCTTAACATGAAGGATTAGATATTGTTATGTCAGTTACTGAAGGTGCTCGTAAAATGTAATCACTTGTTTATTTGATAATCATGATCTGCAGCTCTACCATCTAAAACTAGTATGATTCTATCCATAATGGTTTGACATCATTAGGTAGAATATGCTCCCAAACTATTAGAATTTGGCACTCTTGGATTTGGCTTCTTAATATGCTATTCAGAGGAATGACATTGACTATTGTTGATTTTCATGTGCAGAGAGGAAGCGATGACAATGAAATCTATTTTTTGAGCAAAGACATTGGAACCATCATTTTTCTATTGATTGATATCAGTATCTGCAGAAATTTGATCAGAGTACCCTGCACTACACTAGCAACATATACTGCAGAGGCTACCTACCAATTAAAGGGTGACAATGATTTCAAATGTCACATGAATCTTTTCTGTTGTAGTCAAGTCTAAGAGTGAAATTATTTGGTCATTCATGAGTGAGTTCAGGGATCACTGCAAGTCATTAGGTGGTACTTTCACCACTCTTGATGCTATTGATGTGGAATAACTTCACAAAGGTAGAAAAATATGGAATGAATCATAGTAATTTGCAAGTATTCTACATCTCAGAATGAACTTATCGACAGGTAAGAAAGCAAATTTCTCTAAAATGTAGAATCCATTTGGTCTTCTAAATACCTCAAAAGAAGGCAATACTCCTGCAGGATCAAAAGATCATATTTTTTTTTTTCTTAAAAAAAAAAGCCAAAGGCAAAATTAATCAAATAGATGTTGCTATCTATTTGATATGACAAGTAGATTGTACACCTATGGCATTAAAATTCTGCCAATACAAAATCTATTGCTTCCAATCAACAATGGGAAATTGTAGGAGTGCCGATGGCCTAGGTTTTTTAAGTCTTTTGTATGGATGCAATAGGCTTGCTTTTGATCCTGCCTCATTTTGATATTCAATGAATCTTTCACTAATGTAGCTTTCATTAAAAAAAAAAAAAAACTAATGGCTTTGATTGGGGGATCTAATGGCATACATGAATCTGTACTTGAAAAGAACTACATTTTCATCAAATTCAAAGTGGATTATATTGCAAAAACATTAAAAAAAGTTAATCTTTTATAAAGATTTAAATTATGAGTCACGAATGCTTTCATGACACTAATCAAAGTGGAATATATTATGAAAACATTAAAAAATAGTTAATTTTTTAAAAAATATTTAAGTGTTATAGATAAGTGAAAAATTATATGTAAAAAATTATGAGTCACGAATGCTTTTATGAAACTAATCAAAGTTACGACAAGACATTCGTCCCGTTGGGTGCCGACCGCTAGGTCCGGAGTCGTTAGCCGAGGCTGGAGTCGGTTGGGGACGGTCGAGACGATGCTAGACTCGAGAGTTGGACATCGGGTGCCGACTGCTGGTCTTGAGTTGGCAGCCGAGGCTGGAGTCGGTCAGGGATGGCCGAGACAATGCTGGACTTGGGAGTTGGCCATGGTCGAGAGTCCGCTGTTGGGAGTATATGGCTGGGACGATGCTGGACTCGAGAGTCAATCGTGGCTGAGAGTCCGCTGTTGGGAGTTTGTGGCTGGGACGACATTGAGTCTATCCGTAGAGTTAGGACAATGGGGGAAGCAATAAGGGAAAGTCTTAGAGTCGGTAGCAGGGAGCCAAGGGAATCGGTGCCGAGTCCGCGGAGTCTGCATCGGCAGTAGGGAGCCGAGGGAGTTGGAGACGGCAGCAGGGAGTCGAGGGAGTCGGTGCTGAGCCCGTAGAGTCAGAGTCGGCCAAGATAGGGAGCTGGAGTCGGTCCCACTATTGAGAGAAGCCTCCTTCGATGCTAGAGGAGCCGAGGCTGATGGATGGGTAAGGTTCCCAGTTACCCAGAAGCAAGGTGGTGAAGTACCTTGCGCATGACATCATGGCTTGTCCTTTGAAAGGTTCTGGACTCGGTTGTCCCTGGGGTGCAGCATAGAGAAGAAGAGGGAGAGAAGGAGAGAGGGAATGGGGCAGAACCATCAGAGCAGATCATGGCCCTCCCCTCGAGTAGAGTTGGGAGCTGACATGCACGAAGGGCTAGGAAGGAGCCAAAGGCCATTGTCCAAAACCGAAAGCCCGGGGGAGAGTCAGGACGCATGGAGAGTCAGAGGCGGTGGCCAAATCCGAGGTCCTCCTGGGTGATCTGCTGCTTTCTGGAGCCATGTCCTCAGAGCTTCCTCTCTTGTTAACCTCCACCTTGGCCTCGGAACCAGAGTCCAGGAGAAGCTCGGATGGCTAACTTGGGAGCTGGGACGGGATGGTCGAGATAGTCGGAACAACCATTGGTGTTGGGGTTGGAGCCGAGAGCAGGACCGCTTGCTGGGGCAGAAGGCGAAGCCTGGAGTTGGGTCGGCTCTGTTCCTCCATCCAGAGCATTAATTATAGAACACATGAATGGCCTCATGCAACGTAATGCACATGCATGTGTGGCCTTGGCTCCAAAGCACTTCTGTGCTTCATGCAACATGGAGCACCAGAAAGCCTTGGAGCACTTAGGAATGCCATCGGAGTAGACACCAAGTAGTGGGAGAGGTTATGGTGTATGCTGAGATGACCCTCTCCCCCTCTTTAGATACCATAAATGATTCCTTTTTGATTGATGGCCAGGGGGATTGTTGATTTCAATGAATCTTGTTAGCATCCTCAGAGGTCATTTACACCATTGTCAGCACACCTTGGCTTTTGGTTTCTTTTGGCTGGCTTAAGCCGAGGTGGAAACAATATAACGTGCTGGGTCACCGTAGAAGAAGAGACCAATTCTAGAGTATAGTATTATTTTTGAGAGTGGCTCCTCGGCCTTTGCTGATTGCTTAAGGAGTGAGAGTGAGCCAAGTCTGAGGCCAACTGGTCTAGTAGGGAAGGCTGACATCAACTGTCGGGACTGAGTAGAAGCCGATGCCGAGGCCGACTAGGAGGTCCAACCTGAGTGCGATAATCATTATTCATGGGGTATATTGGCCCCATCAGATGCCCCCCACACTTCTGAACTTGTGCGATCATGTGCCTTGCATTCGCCAAGTAAAAAGAGTGTAAAATTCTTTATCTTTGCGCTTATCTTTTCATGCTAACTTTGTTTCTGATTTCTTCTGAGTGGGGGATCTTTTTTCTTTTTGTATTGCCTTGTGTGGACTTGTGACCACGTCTGCATGAAGCTGTGCACTTGATTGCTCAAGAAACTTTAAACAAAGTTGGAGGTAAGTTGGTTACCTTTGATTGGCTGAAGGCAACTAGCAATCCTCTTCTGACGCAGGGTCTGAAAGCAGATGCCCATCAACTGTGAGCTGGGAAGTTGATCTTTTCCACTGTGAGTTGACTTGGTCTTCTAATCGGCTTGCCGATGGCGACTTGTTGCTGTCTGTTGCAAGTGCATAATCTGAGTAAGATCTTATCCAGTTGGCCATTGGCTGCTGTTGGGGAGATTGTTGAAAAATTATATGCCCCAATCTTATTGATTTTGATGATTACCAAAAGCCATGTGTATATTAAAAGATGTAATGAGTTTATTTACATGAGCAATGAATTTATTTAGAACAATGAATGAGAATGTTAAGTATGACTTTATTCAATTTGAAAGTAACTTCAAGCTCAATGTTTAAGCTTTCAAAAGAAATTCAATACTTAATATTTTAATTAATGAGTTTTTGGAACACTTCTTGAATTGATTCTTAATGTCAATTTTATTGTATTCAAGTCAATTCAATGATTTAAAATGAATCTGGAATGAATTTAAAGTCAATCAGAAAACTTTCTGATTTTTGATACGTTCCGGAGCCGACTCTTGAGTTTCAGAGTCGACTCCCCTCAGAGTACAGAAATGACTATCTGTCTCGAGTCGACCCACGTAATTTCTCGAGTTGACCCCCGATTCTGTCGAGCCGACTCCATGACTGTGCGAGTCGACTCTGCTCAGACACCAGAGGTGTATTTTTCTGAGCACTTCGCGAGTCGACCCCAACTTTTCATGAGTCGACCCCCGACTTTCAGGAGTCGACACTTTACTTTTGGTGAGTCGACCCTTTGACTTTCTAAACTTTTCTATTTTTAGTATCACGACCTCGAGCCGACTTGGGAAAGCATGAGTCGACTCCAGCAAATCTGGGCGAAATTTTTCCGAATGCCAACTCAGCGTCAACGGTAAGATTTTCGATTAACGGCTATTTTTCTTTGTTTCTAACGGCTATATTTTTGCAGAATCTATAAATAGAGAAGCCGTTTCAAATCAAAGATATACAAACCGAGAGATATTCATTTCAAGAGAAAGAAAAGAAAAATCGAAAAAACAGAGCTTCATTTGAAAAAATCCATGATTCAAATAGAGTGAAGGAAAGAGTGTGAAATCCAAGGAAGCTCCTTCTGTGTTCAAGCTCAACAATCCAAGGAAGCTTCAGAAGAAAATCCAAGATCTATTAAAGAGCATTTCAAGTGATTTTTCAACACTCAAAAGAGGAAAAGCTCAAATCAACTCCAAAGTACATCCCGTGAAGAATCCAAGCTGAGGCCCGATTCTACACTTCAAAGGAGTTGAGGAAAAGAAAAAGAAGAAAGCTCAAAGCCAACCATCTGCAAATCAGGCTTTTCTAAACTTATTCTTACATTTGTTTATCTGCTCATTGAGGAGCTTTGTAACTGAAAAACCATACTATTATTCTTGTGTCTAGTTCAATCTGGAGGATTGAACTAGTTGAGGTAGTCTTACCTCGGTACAAGCTTGGCAAAGCTTGGGTTAGGGTTTTTGTGCTGGTGAGCCCTTGAAAACCAGCTGGGTTCATTGTGCGTCCGGGAAAATAACAAGTTTGAGTTGTGAGCTTGTAAAACAACTCTGCTGTAATCTAGGGTGATTATAGTGTGGACCCAAGTGAATCTTGGGAGTGGACGTAGGTGTTGGATACACTGAACCACTATAAACTCTTTGTGTTTGCCGTGCTTTCATTGACTCTTTCTCTATCTCTGTTTTATTCACTGCACTTTGTATTTGCATTGCTATTGCTTTCATTCTTCTTAGCAAAACATTTTTAAAAAGGCTTGATAGAGCGGAGCATACCCATCTTCTCGACTCATCCTTCTAGACATATGTGCCCTAGGAGGAGTCTACACGAAAGATAGTCAGGAGAGACCACAGTTGAGTTGAATGCTGAAGCTGAGAACTGAAGCTGGTAGCCCGGAGAGGACCGAGATGGCGGAGTGGGATCCAGCAACCCAGTGCTGGATCGGGGCACCTACAGGGGAGAAGTCAGAGCAGACTCGGGCGTTGGAACAGAGCTAGGAGTTGGAGTCCCTCGTTCTCGCCTCTCATGCCTATCTGCCATGTTGCCATTGTATTCGTGCTTGTATGCAGGGAGCCCAGGAGAGTAATGTGGTTTCAATGAAATGCATACATGCAGGAGGCTAGGAGTGTAATCATGGCACGTCCTCTTGGGGTTGTCACTGTCAACTTTAAGAAGGGAGACCATCATGGGCCAGCAAGGAGAAAAGGATCGTGGCTGAGTCCATAACCTTGCCTCGCCTGAGACACTTTTCATCATCGTGGCCTATTCAACTGGTTGGGCGTTAATTGAGGCCAGCTAGCGATCATTTGGACCCAGTTAATCCTTATGGTCCCTTATGCACCGTAGGCGTTGGAGAGAATGCAGCTTGTGGCATTACAATTGATAGGTGGAGCCGGCGGCATCACCGAGGCTGTTGCAAATAGGGCCGAGTGGCAAAGGGTGAAGCCGAGACAGTTGGCCAAGTAGAGGTGGTCATTGTGAAATGTCTTTGGAGGAATTTATCTTCTTCTGATGATTTGGATACCTCAGCCTGCTGATGGTCTGCCCTTCAGGAATCATGTTGACTGAAGTTGAAAAGTGCAGGTGCCCTTGCTTAGGGGGCTTCATGACTATGGTACTCGTTGGTGAGCTTGATGGTGCTCTTGCTGAAGAGCTTGTAGATGCTCGTTGATGAGCTTGAGCTTGAAGTTGCTGATGAGCCTGATGGCGGTGAATCTCTTGCTAGAGAGATCTCATGCCAGTAGAATGATGGCTGACCTGAGTAGCAACTGTTGTGTGGCCATGAAATTTTTCTCTTGTAACCTCTGGACAGCTGCCACCAATGTTTGGTCTTGTTGAGCGATGACGATGAGCTGATCCTCTTGAGTGGCTTGAAGTGGTGACGATGGTGGAGCAGAGAGCTAGCCTCCTATGCTTAACTCGTTGAGGGTGCCCCCCTAGCATGACTGGCGAAAGCTACTTGGGCTCTTGTCATCACCATCTTTTTGATCTAAAAAGGGTTGAGAATCTGCATGCTAGCATCGCTGACAATCCGTGCTCTACCCCCCTATCTAGCGCGCCAAGCTGTTGTCGCCAAATCACCCTCCTCGAGCATCCGCGAGCGTCCGATCATCTTCTTCAGTGAGCCAATGATCTTTTGGCGAGCTTTTCATGCTTGGAACCTGCAAAAAGTCTTAGAGCTCGAAGATTTCGGCGGGACCCTCCGACGCTCAAGTTAGTGCTCTAGGCAACAGTCGTGAGCTTGAGAAAGCTCGAATGAGAGAGAGAGAGACTTAGAGAGGTACTCTCTGTGAGCGTATGAGCGTTTAGGAGTTGTGTTTAGTTACTTGATCGGGGATCCCTCTTACCCATTTTATTGGTGCTTAGCATAATTATCAAAACCGGACCGGATCGGCCGATTCAACCGGTTGAATCGGGACCCGAAGGCTAAACCGGTCCGATTTTAGCAGAAAATCGGATGTGCAAGTCATCCAAATTAACTCGGTTAACTCGTCCGGTTCATCTGTGAACCGGTGACCCAGCTGAACTGGACGGGTTACGGGTTTATCAATAATCAATGCCCGATGGGCTGTTGCCTTCGTCCCTTCGACTTCTGCAGTTCTACGAAGCCATCGAATGTAGACGCCCTTGAAGCTCAAACTCGAAGGCTCGATCGGGACAAGCCTGGAATCTAGACTCCAGAGTCTTGGCCTCGACGATGCCCTACCTTCGTATCTTCGCCGATGCCGACTGCACGGAAGAGTTCGGCCTCCGTCCCTCGGCAGCTCACAATGAAACTTTGGCGAAAGAGTTCGTTAATGACTCATGTTTGCGACCTCATTGGCTTTTTTACAACCTCGTTGGCTTTCAGAGAAAGATAAACTCCAGGTAAGAACAGACAATCATTACCTAGAGTTTATCATTCTTTTGTTTTATCTTGTTTTTTTCTTTTTGTTTGGAAAAAGGCATTCTTTTTTTCATGCTCTGATGCGATTCCTTACTGAAATTCTTCAAATTTTATCCATTTTAGTGCCTTTTCATTGCTATATGATCCTTTTCCTTCTTAGTTTGGCCTCCGTTTTCGTGTGATTCTTATTCTTAGAACCCTAGCCGTTTCGACTTTCGATTCTTATCCCTGTTCTTAGAGTTTATCTGACTTCCTAGCCTTATCACATGTTCATAGAGTTTATCCGATTTCCTAGCCTTATCCCATGTTCTTAGAGTTTATCATTAAAAATATATTTTATATTAAAATAATTGAACCGATGGTTCAACCGGTGACCCGACCGGTTTGAACCAGCGACCCGGTGACCCGAGCCCTTGGTCGGGTCGATGTCCGGTCTGGGTCTAACAACTATGGTGCTTAGAGCCTGCCAGTCTTAGGGCATGATCACTTGTCAGAGCATTAATGATGGGGTAGCACAGTGGGGCTAGCCTCCATATGATTTGTTAGAGATGCAGGTTATGCCCCATCAAATATGGGTGGCTGTATGGCTGGCAGATACTGCTTGATTTGGACAACTGTTGCAGACTGTTGTAGGACATGGGCGACCGTTATGGCGTTTGCCAGATGTGTCCCCCATGCCACCCTTCCGTTGTCCTATATGGACAGTGATGGAGTCAGGCATGCGGGGGCCGTAATGTGGCCGTTGGTAGTCTTTCCCATATCAGCCTCATTATAGGTGAAGTGAGACAAAGGTGGTGGATCGCGTGGATGTCCTCCCTTTCTCTCCCTTGGAGGTAAATCTTGGCCTTGAGTAGGTTCCGAGCACAATACTTCAAGGGTATCTTACACCTGGCACATGACATGTATGTAGCCTGTTATTCTAGATTTCTCCTTGAGCTCAGTGAGGAGGAAGCAGCCGATGCTAGCGTCGGTAGAAGGCTCAGTCGGTTTGCCAAGACCTCTGTGGAGTTGGGAGAAGACGTTGAGTCAGTGTTGGAAGTAGAGGTCGTGGAGTCGGCAACCAAGATGGAGTCGGCACAGAGCCCTGGAGTCGGTTGATGACCAGATCTTCTCTGAAGTGATGCTGGAGACCCATCTCCATAGTGTAGTAGAGATAGAGAGTTATGATCTAGAGTTGGGAGCCAACACTGGCATCGGCAGTCGGGAGCCGAGGCCTGAGGACACATGGCATCGGTAGCTGACTCTAGTTTCGGCAGCCGACGTTGGTGTCGGTCCCGATCTGGAGCCAATGTTGGGCTAGGGTTGTCGATTGAAGCTGGTGCCGATCATGCCGATGCTGGCATCAGTAGCTGGGATGAGGCTGGAATCGGGAGTCTCCATCCGGTCTCGGGAACCTCTAGCTGGACTCAGTAATGGCTGGAACTGTCCGTGGAGTCGGGAGTCTCTCCCCCTGGCCTCCTCATCCCCCGTGCCACGTTACTATGAACATCCCTCTCCATGCAAGGAGGGGCCAACATGGCTGCATGTGGCCATCGTGGATGGCAGCCAAAGCTGGAGTTGGTCGGGGATGACTGAGATGATGCTGGACTTGGGAGTCGGCCGTTGGATGCTGACCGCTAGGTTCGAAGTCGTCAGCCAAGGTTGGAGTCAGTCGGGGACGGCCAAGATGATGCTGGACTCTGGAGTCGGCCATCGGGTGCCGATTGCTTGGTCCGGAGTCGGCAGCCGAGGCTAGAGTCGATCAGGGATGGTTGAGATGATGCTGGACTCAGGGAGTCGGCAATGGCCGAGAGTTGTCCGTGGCTGAGAGTCTGCTGTTGAGAGCCTATGGTTGGGACGACACTGAACTCGGGAGTCAGCCATGGCCGAGAGTCATCCGTGGCCGAGAGTCCACATCGGGAGTTTGTGGCTGGGACGACGTGGTCTATCCGTAGAGTCGGGACAATGGGGGAAGCAACAGGGTGAAGGCTCGAGTTGGTAGCAAGGAGCCGAGGGAGTCGGTGCCAAGTCCGCGAAGTCGGCGTAGGCAGCAGGGAGTTGAGGGAGTTGGTGCCGAGTTTGCGGAGTCAGAGTCGGCCAGGACAGGGAGCTAGAGTCAGTCCTGCTGTTGAGAGAAGCCTCCTTCGATGCTAGAGGAGCCAAGGCTGACGGGTGGGTAAGGCTCCCAGTTACCCAGAAGCAGGGTGGTGAAGTACATTGCGCATGACATCACGGCTTGTCCTTTGAAAGGTTCTGGACTTGGTTGTCCTTGGGGTGTAGCTTTGAGAAGAAGAGGGGAGAAAGGGAATGGGGCGGAACCATCGGAGCAGATCATGGCCCTCCCCTTGAGTAGAGTCGGGAGCCGATGGGCATGAAGGGCTAGGAAGGAGCCAGAGGCCATTGTCCAGAACTGGAAGAGAGAGAGTCAGGATGCATGGAGAGTCGAAGGCAGTGGCCGAATCCAAGGTCCTCCTGGGTGGTCTGCTGCTTTCTAGAGTCGTGTCCTCAGAGCTTCCTCTCATGTTGACCTCCACCTTGGCCTCGGAACCAGAGTCCGGGAGAAGCTCAGATGGCCGACTTTGGGAGTTGGGACAGGATGGTCGAGACAGCCGGAACAACTATTGGTGCTGGGTTGGAGCTGAGAGCAGGACCACTTGCTGGGGCAGAAGGCGAAGCCTGGAGTTGGGCTGGCTCTGTTCCTCCATCCAAAGCATTAATTATAGAAAACATGCATGGCCTCGTGCAACGTAATGCACATGCATGTGTGGCCTTGGCTCCAAAGTGTCGAGAATTGTATCCTAAAGTCAATCATTTGATGATTGTGCTAATGTAAATTGTATATAAATTGATATATTAATAAAAATTATTTGGCAGCTTATTCATTACAAGAACATCTTCTTAAAACTCCTAATGGTAATTAAGCCCTTAGGATCTTCCTTCACGATAAAGGAGGATTTATCTTTGAAGGTCCTTAAAAGAGTTCGCGACCAAATGATATACTATGACAGGGCTATAGTACTATCAATTATAGGACATTGTATATCATATTTGTTGGTTGTTCTCTTAACCAAGCAGTGTAGAGACACTGGTATGACATACAGGTGAAAGTGTAGGAGTACATTTCACCAAACGTGACTCATTTTTGGATACTCTACTGTCAAGAGTTAATCCAAGAAGATATAGGTATAAGTATCCTTCAGACCTGAAGATCACAACCAGTGGCTTACAAGCAACTCATTGTACTTAGGTGTCGGACCACCTAGATTTCTAATCCAGCTACGAAAGGTTACTCGGTGCAGTCAAGACTTGTGGTAGTCAGTTGTGGATCAAGATGGAATTTGACCTATCCCGTTAAAAGGAGAAATGCTTGTGTTTCAATTTAGCAAGACCTTGGCCAAGGCACTTCATGTGAAAATCACATGATCACTAAAATTGAAATCACTTTATGGATTTGCTGTTTAGAGTTGACAGGCTCTTAAGCCATCCTTAGCAATTGTGGTCAAGAGGATGAATTATACGGTAACTGTTTCTTAGGGTTCTTGGAATTTGCTCGGCAACTCTTCGACCTATCTGAAAGTCGGGTTCCATTGCTAGATGGGCACATCGATTA
>UESW01004239.1:200329-263551 GCA_900491605.1 Calamus simplicifolius | reverse complement strand
TAATCTACAAGGACTCTAACATGCTACCTAAATTGTCCTAGCATTCAGATAGAGAAAGAGAGAGTGATGTAGTGCTAAATACAGCTGCAATAGTAATGATCAATTGGACCATGCCAGAACTCATTGGAGCTGGCTGATTTGTTGCCAGAGACTCCAAAATCCTATCATACTTGATTTAATTTTATCAAAAATATTATAATTGTATTAGATTATTCCATTGATACATTGATAATTGTCTTAAATTATTGTTTTAAATTATTATTTTTTTTCAGAGAGATCCTGTTACTGGAGAGGAGCCATCAAGACTTCATCTGTGGAATACTCTTCATTTTGATAAAAAGAAGAACCAATGGATAAATGAAAAAGCTGAAGAAACCCATGTAAGTTTTATCAATTAAAAATACAATATTATTGAATGTAATGTTTTATACTAAACATATTGAATTTGTTTTCTTTTCATTGCAGGCACAGTTAATAAAGCGACTTTCCTCACAGGACTCTACAGTAGAACCAATCAATGAGGATGTCATTTTGGAGGAGGTTTTAGGCTCTAGATCTAGTTATAAAAGAGGATGGGGTCCATTACCGAAGGGTACATCGAGAATTAGAGGTAGTTCTTCATCTTCTGAAAGCTCACAATTAAAGGGTGAATTACAAGAGTGCCGAGAGCTCATCGCTCAGCAAGAGAAGACTATCCAGGAACTACAGGCGACGACTGCTGAGCTCGCTGCTTTCATGCGACAGTTTGTGCCTGGATATCATCCTAGTGGATCCCAGCAGACTTCACCTCCATAGTACATGTATTTTTTTCAAATTATGTATTTTTTAAAACATTGTATATGATGATTTTATTTAAATGAATGAAAACTTTTATTAAATTATTTTGTGAAACTTTATATTAGAAAATTATTTCTAGTATCGTTGCTTTAATATTATATTATTGTAACAGGTGCAATACAAAAAAAATATTAAAATAAAATTTTAATATTTTTAAAATTTAATTAAAAACCTATTACGGCGACTTATTTTCGCCGTAATAGGTTAATATTACGGCGAAAATAAGTCACCGTAATAGGTTTTAATTAAATTTTAAAAATATTAAAAACCTATTACGGTGACTTATTTTCGTCGTAATATTAACCTATTACGGCGAAAATAAGTCGCCGTAATAGGTTTTTAATTAAATTTTAAAAATATTAAAAACCTATTACGGCAACTTATTTTCGCCGTAATAGGTTAATATTACGACGAAAATAAGTCGTCGTAATAGGTTTTTAATATTTTTAAAATTTAATTAAAAACCTATTATGGTGACTTATTTTTGCCGTAATATTAACCTATTACGGCAAAAATAAGTCGCCGTAATAGGTTTTTAATATTTTTAAAATTTAATTAAAAACCTATTACGGCGACTTATTTGCGCCGTAATAGGTTGATATTACGGTGACTTATTTTCGTCGTAATAGGTTATTACGACAATATTACTACGACGATTTGTAATGTATTACGACGAAGTTTTTATCATCGTAATAAGTTATTACGACGACATTTGTACCTATTGTGATGAATTAATTCGTCATAATAAGTCATTTTTTTGTAGTGTTGATTGAAATATATGACATGTAAA
This sequence comes from Calamus simplicifolius, assembly GCA_900491605.1. Lineage (NCBI taxonomy): Eukaryota > Viridiplantae > Streptophyta > Magnoliopsida > Arecales > Arecaceae > Calamus > Calamus simplicifolius. The sequence goes on along the minus strand of UESW01004239.1, from coordinate 261,924 downwards.
TATGAAATATATTTAATCTTTTGGGTTAGCTAAATCGGGTCCATAAAGGGTTAGACCCTAAGGTTTAAATCAAATGGACTAAAAGAGTATTTAATCAAATCTAAATTAATTAGATTAGGTTAAGAATGCTCTAAATCAAACAATAGTTATAGTTGATCCTGTCCTTCTCTTTGATTAAACCAAATGGAAGTAGATTAGGCTCTGTGGTTGAGCATGAATCTCTTAGATGGTTAAATCAAAAATTGGTTAACCATATGATGTCAAGGTGAGTTGGCAAGTTGCTCTAGGATCAACGATCGAATGGTTTTTAATTGGGTGCTACTCGTATTGATGCGTCTTTAACGAGTTAATGGCATATCCCTTCCATCGATCTCACTTACCTAGTCAATATGGTGAACCATTTATAATTTTGATCATTTACCTTATTCGGGTTGACCCATGCCTGTAAGGAAATTAATCTGACTGATTTAGGTGCCACTTAACCAGACTTAATCTTGTTTCATTCTACCGATTTCATATGTTCAGTAGGAGAACTTGATTAGTCAATTTGTCTTCAGATTATTAAATCCTCTAAAATTATTAGGTCCTTAAAATGAAATAGTTATATGATAACTAGATCATAGCCTCCCATTAAGGTGGGTGACAATGAGTCTGATGTCTTGATAATCATTGGAGGCACTCCATGCCTGGTGCTTATCAACCATCGAAATTATCATTCATTATATGATAAGTTAGTGTAACTATTAAATAGACAGTCAGGTGGGCCGAGCTTCACTCGGGCTTGATTGTCTATTGATAGGTTACACTGATTATATCATTTAATGGTTGGACCTAACCAGAACTTTCAGTGGAGGCACTCCATGCCTGCTGAAGAGGAACATGGGGCAAAACTGAATACTAAGAATTATTTGGGGAAACAATTGATTTTGAACCTACTCTTAGATGCATATGAGTTGGCCAAGCTTCACTTGGACCTATATGTAGTCTATGTAGATCTTAGTGCCCACTAAAAAATTAAAAATAATTCTTCAAATTGGGGTGTAGAGGCTGCCAATTTGAACAAAATAATGGAAGAATATTTAGACTAAAGTCCAAGTCTTTAGACTGACTCAATTTATATACTAATAAACTTTAGTTTTTTCTTATGCAGAAAATGGCCACTAATTTATCATTAAGGTCCCTATTGGATAGTGACAAGTTGAATGGTTCAAATTTCAATAGCTGGTTTAGAAAACTTAAGATCGTCCTTGAGCATGAGAGGATTCTATATATTTTGAATAATCCTGCACCAAAGATACCTGATGCAAACACACAAAGTTTTGAGAAAGACACTTATCAGAAGTGGCTCAGTGATAGAACTAGCATACGTTGCATCATGCTAGCAGCAATGAACGATAAATTCGGTCGCCGATTTGAGAATGCTCAGCCAGAAGAAATCATTCAAACGTTGAATGAATCTTTTGGCACACCTGACGATGTTGAAAGGCACAAGACTAGTTGTGCTATTTTTAATGCTCGAATGAGGGATGGATCTCCTGTCACTGATCATGTATTGTACATGATCGAGAAGATAGAATTGCTAAGCAAGCTCGGCTTTCCCCTACATGAGCAGTTGGGAAAAGATGCGATCCTGAATTCCTTGCCTCCATCCTTCCGACCTAGCCTTACTTATTTTCGAATGACAAAGCCTGCAGTCAACTACCACAGTTTATTGGGGTTGTTACAAAACTTTGAGAAGGATAACCAACTTTCTAAGGGTTTGGTTAATGTGGTTGAAGGATCTAAGGTAGGGCGTCAACCCTTTGGGAAAGAGAAGAAGAAAAAGAATAAGAAAAAGGTGCAACATGCTAGGACATCTATAAGTGGTCAGATGCAGAAGAAGAAAGTTGATAAAAGTTAAGCTGAATGCTTTTATTACAAGATGCAAAGGCACTGGAAGAGGAACTATCCTTTTTACATTGCCACACTTGATCCAAATAGGCAAAGAAGAAAAAGGGGCAAGATATTGCTCAACAAGGTATTTATATGATAACACCTTGTAATTTTTCTGTATATGATAATTAGACCTGGGTATTGGATACCGGAAGTCCTTTTAACATTTGCAATTCATTGCAGAGACTATAGGTCACTAGAAGATTTGAGGATAATGAAAGATTCCTTAATGTTGGCGATGGAAGATTAGTTCCAGTTCTGGCATTAGGAGTTCTTGAAATAGTTTTTAATAGAAATGTCATTATACTAAATGATTGTCATTTTTGCCTACGTTCTTGTTGAACGTAATTTCTGTAGGTCTTCTGGCCAAAAGTCATTATGAAATTTTAATAAAGGATGTTACTTTGAATATCATTATGAATGGAGTCACTGTAATGACTGGGCATTTATCTAATGGCATTTATATATTATCACAGCCTGTAAATGTAGTGTATAAATCAAGTAAGCACCCTAGAACAACTGATGTCACTAACATTTATCTTTGGCACCATCGGCTGGGTCATATCAACAAGAATAGATTAAACAGGTTAACTCAGGAGGGCATCCTTTGAATTGATGATTGTGAATCGTTAACTACCCATGAATCCTGTTTTCTTGGTAAAATGACCAAGTTATCTTTTACTGGAAAAGAAGAAAGAGCCAAAGAGCTATTGGGTCTAGTACATACTGATGTATGTGGACCAATGAGCGCTTGTGCCAAAGGTGGATATTACTACTTCGTTACTTTTATAGACGACCTTTCTAGGGTCGGTTATGTCTATCTTATGAGACATAAATCTGAATCATTTGAAATGTTCAAACTATATCATAAAGAAGTAGAAAAATAAATAGAAAAATGCATTAAGATCCTTCGATCAGATTGAGAAGGTGAATACTTTTCCAATGACTTTGTGACATATTTAAGTGAGAATGTGATTCTCTCCCAATGGACTCCTTCTGGAACACCACAGCATAACGGTGTGTTCGAAAGAAGGAATCGAACCCTGTTAGACATGGTTCGGTCCATGATGGGTTTTGCAAGCTTGCCAATATCATTTTGGGGATACACATTAGAATCAGCTTGTCATATTCTTAATAAGGTTCCAAGTAAGTCTGTTTCTAAAACTCCACATGAGATGTGGTATGGACATAAACCGGTTATCAGCTATCTGAGAGTCTGGGGGTGTCTGGCTTATGTGAAACGTGCAAAATCAGACAAACTTGAACCCAAATCTGACAAATGTTTTTTCATCGGCTATCTGAAAGAAACCAAATGATACTACTTCTACAATTCTGAAGAACAAAAGTTGTTCATTAGTAATAGAGCAGTTTTTCTTGAAAAAGAGTTCCTTAGTGAATAAACAAATAGATCTAATATTGAACTTGAGGAAGTTCATCAAGTAGAAGGAACAACACAAACCAGTGAACCCTTAGAATCTGAGTTGATTAGATCAAACTCAAAACCCATTTTTGATGCACCATTAAGGCGATCTGGTAGAGTACCACATCAACCGAACAGATACTTAGGTTTCTTGGTCCAGAATGAAGATTCTGTTGAACTCGATGAGAACAACGAGGATCTGATCACCTATATGGATGCTATGCAAAGGACTGACTCTAATAAATGGCTTGATGCCATGAAATCCGAACTTGATTCCATGAAGGATAATAATGTATGGACATTAGTTGACCCATCCGAAGGGATAAAACCCATAGGGTGTAAGTAGGTTTTCAAGAGGAAAAGAGGCGCAGACGGAAAGGTTGAGACCTATAAAGCACGTCTGGTTGCTAAGGGATATCGTCAACGTTATGGTATTGACTATGATGAAACATTTTCTCCTGTGGCAATGCTGCAATCCATTCAGATTATGCTAGCTATAGCAGCACACTTCGATTATGAGATTTGGTAGATGGATGTTAAAACTGCCTTTCTAAATGGTGATTTAGAAGAATAGGTGTATATAATACAGCCTGAAGGTTTTATATCTGAAGATGAGTCTAAAGTGTGCAGGCTATAGAAGTCTATTTATGGACTTAAGCAAGCATCTAGGAGTTGGAACATACGATTTGATAAAGTGATCAAATCTTATGGTTTTATTAAGAATAAAGAAGAACCTTGCATTTATAAATGGGCTAACGATGCCGTTATTGTATTTCTTGTATTATATGTGGATGATATTCTCTTAATCGGGAATGATATCCCTGCATTACAAGGAATAAAGATATGGTTATCATCATAATTCTCTATGAAAGATCTGGGAGAAGCATCATATATCCTAGGAATGAAGAAGAGATAGATCTAAGAGGATGCTTGGTTTATCCCAATCTACATACATTGATACCGTGCTAAAGAGGTTTAGCATGGAGAATTCCAAGAAAGGCTATCTTCTGATAGGCCATGGAATTCATCTTTCTAAGAAGGATTGTCCGATAACTCCTAATGAAAGAGAACGTATGAGTCGAATTCCATATGCTTCGGCAGTGGGATCGATTATGTATACCATGACATGTACAAGACCAGATGTGGCATACTCACTAGGAGTAGTGAGTAGATACCAATCTGATCCAGGAAAAAAATACTGGCAAGTTGTTAAGATAATCCTTAAGTATTTGAGAAATACTAAGGACTAGTGGTTAGTCTATGGAGAGTCTAATTTGAAACTTGTTAGATATACTAATTCCAGTTTCTAATCAGATCATGATGATAGCAAAAGTGTATCAGGTTTCGTATTTATCCTAAATGGTGGAGCTGTTTGCTAAAAAAGTTTCAAGCAACATACAGTGGCAGATTCGGTGTGCGAGGGAGAGTACATCGCTGCATCAGATGCTGCGAAAGAAGCTATGTGGCTGTGAAAGTTTATCTCCAAGCTTGGAGTGGCACCTTTCATAGATGGACCCGTCCTGTTGTACAGTGACAGTACTGGTGCCATAGCTCAAGCAAAGGAACCACAAGCACATCAGTGCACCAAGCACATATTGCGCCGGTTTCATCTTATACGAGAGATTATAGACCGAGATGACATAAATCTTCAGAAGATTGATGAAAAGGAAAACCTAGGTGACCCATTTACTAAAGCACTCAGCATCATGGAGTTTGATGACTATAAATTGAAGATGGGTATTAAATACTGTAATGAGTGGCTTTAGGCTAAGTGGGAGTTTGTTGGGAATTGTATCCTAAAGCAATTCATTTAATGATTATGCTAATGTAAATTGTATATAAACTGATATATTAATAAAAGTTATTTGGCAGTTTATTCATTACAAGAACATCTTCTTAAAACTCCTAATGGTAATGAAGCCCTCAGAATCTTCCTTCACGATAAAGGAAGATTTATCTTTGAAGGTCCTTAAAAAGAGTTCACGACCAAATGATATACTATGATAGGGCCATAGTACTATCAATTATAGGACGTTGTATATCATATTTGTTGGTTGTCCTCTTAACCAAGGAGTGTAGAGACACTGGTATGACATATAGGTGAAAGTATAGGAGTACATTTTACCGAACGTGACTCATTTTCGGATACTCTACTGTCAAGAGTTAATCCAAGAAAATATAGGTATAAGTATCCTTTAGACCTGAATATCACACCAGTGGCTTACAAGCAACTCATTGTACTTACGTGCCGGACCATCTGGATTTCTAATCCAGCTACGAAAGGTTACTGGGTGCAGTCAAGTACTTGTGGTAGTCAGTTATGGATCAAGATGGAATTTAACCTATCCCGTTAAAAGGAGAAATGCTTGTGTTTTAATTTAGCAAGACCTTGGCCAAGGCACTTCATGTGAAAGTCACATGATCACTAAAATTGAAATCACTTTATGGATTTGCTGTTTAGAGTTGACAGGCTCTTAAGCCATCCTTAGCATTTATGGTCAAGAGGATGAATTATACGGTAACTGTTTCTTAGGGTTCTTGGAGTTTGCTCGGCAACTCTTCGACCTATCCGGACGTCGGGTTCCATTGCTAGATGGGCACATCGATTAGTATAGAAAGTTATTTCTATGCTACCGGCTTAGGTTCGAACCTAGAGAGTCACACGCATAGAAGTTTCTAGGATGATCTATTTGCTGATCAATAATTGAGAATCGTATATGATTTAATTAATTAATTTGATTGATTAAATTATCTCAATTGGGTTAAGTACAAGTGAATAAGATTCAATTTGGTTTAAGTCTATTAGAAGGACTAGTCAATTTTAAATATTGATTTGAAATTAGACTTGATTTGGATTTAAATAGATTCAGGACTAGCCAAATTTGATTTGGGCTAGGACCATGATCTATGTGGGTTCAGTCCAATAAATTTAGATCAGATTAAACCATCACCTAAACCCAAACCTCTCGCATAAGGATCTTACATGATAAGATGGCTGAAATCTCATCTCATGAGAGATTAAATTCTTATATATAATTTAATGCCTGACATTAATCTTCTTCCGTTGGAATTCTAAGTGTTAGAATTCATGTACCTCTTGAAATTAGCCAAACATTATGACTCTTTGGTTTTCACCGAACGTCGGAATTAACCAAACACCGCATCTCTTTGGTTTTCACCGAACGTCGGAATTAACCAAACGCCGCGCCTCTTTGGTTCGACATCTCTTTGCTTTTTACCAAACAGCAAAATTTTAAATGTTAGAATTCAATGGGCTGGCTAAAATGAGACTATAAATAGAGGACATCCCTCACTAGATTACATAGAACAACACACGATATGTCGTGGATTGAAATTCTAAAATGTTAGAATAGAAAATCCTGGTGATTCTGGTGTTAGTAGAAGCGTGGTGGATCTTGGAGGAAGATTCAAGTGGGAGGATTCAAGATCAGCAAAGTTATTTTTTCGCAAGCTAGCACTCCCAGAAATCCGATCATTCGGGGCTTCGTATGGACGATACTAGAGGCCGGGCGATTGAACGGCTGTAGAGCATAAAAGGATTTACCAATTGCCCTTAAGGTAAGTGATATGATCCCTAGATCTTAAGGCATAATTCAAGGCAAGAAGTACGACTTCTTACCTTGAGGATCAAGATATGATCTTGATGATTTTATTTATATGCATATTTTAGATCAAGCAATCCTATATATAAGGCAATGATATGATCTTGATGCATATTAGATAGATTAATATGTAATCTTTTAGTTTCCACATTGATAATAGTTATCAAATTTTAAAATATGCATGCCTTGGAGTTTATTTCTCCCTACAATAAGTCCACAGAGGTTGAAGGAATTATTTTTCAAATATCAGGCAGTTGCTCTTGTGGCGAGTGTTGTCCTGCCTTCGACAGGATCTCCCCCTCATTGAGAGGAGAAGGGAGAAGAAAGAAGGGATCCACAAGGTGGAGAAGGAGTTCCCTCGATGAGGATGGAGGAACCAGGGCCCTCGAAGGCATCGGCAGGTGACGAGGAAGGGATAGGTCGGCCTAGCCTCCTCCTCGATCCCTCGGGTCATGCTACCAAAGAGTTGCAATCCCAGATTGACAACTTTTTAAATATTTTTTATGCAAAAGAACATGTCATTTATCCCGAAGAAGGAGAGGATAGACGCCAAAAAGTTGCTTTTTTGGTTAAGGGATTTGAAATTCCTACTGACTTGGATGACTATGCATCAGTCCCCAGCCAATACATCTTATGGGATGTAAATTCTTCCTGCATTCGTGTGAGCTTTCTTCCTTTTTCTGCTTTCTTAGATGTTTTGTGTAGTTTTCTAAATTTAATCATTTGGCTCTATTGTAGGAAATTCTCCTTTAATGGGTGCTTTATAGGCGCTTGATCTCTGCCAACGAATGCAACAAATAGATCTCGCGTGAGGTTGAGGCACTTCGTGTCAAAATAAACTCGGTCGATCAGCACTCAGAAGAATTAAAAGGGTACAAGCCAAGATTGATGAAGCCAGGAGATCAGGCGAAGATGCTCGATTAGAGGCGTTATGGCTTCGGGCTGAGGCAGCCGAGCTTGAAGAGGCTCAAAAAGTAGCCGATGAAGCTCGGTCAGAATTGTCAAGGTTCCAAGTTGAGGCCCAAAGGGAAATTGACTCCCTTAATGGCAGGGCCATCGAGGAAAAATTTCAATTTGAGGCTCGACTCGAGTCTTGTCAGAAGCAAATTGCCGATCGTACGGTTGAACTAGGTCAAGCATGATCCGATGGCTTCAGGGACCGAATGGACTTTGAACATGCCTAGAAGGAAATGAGTAAGTATAGAAAAGAGAGGGAGAAGGCTTGGAAATGGGCGAAGAAAGTAGAAGCCGAAGTTGCTCACTATGTCGAAGAGGTATGTCTTCTTACCATCTCCACGTAACGACCCATTTCTTTCCCATAGTTAGAGCTGACTTGACCATTTATTTCATTTACTATTTTTTTCTTCTCTAGCTGAAGAAGACTAAGGTCGAGGCGGCTGATCAAGTAAAAGCTCTGACCAAGGATTTAGCCTTGAGTCAAAATAAGTGCTCTGAGCGTGAGCATCGGGTAGTTAAGGCGGGCGATCAAATCACTCTGGCGATTGAGAAATACAAAAGCTCAGATGAATTCGTTCGAGGGTGAATTCAGTTTTCGAAGGAGGCATTCCGAGTTGGAGTGAATAATGTACAAGCAAGGTTGATCCAGGAGTATCTGGAAATCAATCTTTCATTCTTGGAGGACAAGAGTTATTGCTTTTCGTCACCAATAACTGAAGCATTGGCAATGACTCCCTCATCCGATGACGACAATGATGATGAAAATGCTTCTAACATCAATTTTGAAGTGGCCTCAGAGGGAGACCCAACAGAGGCTCCTCTAGAATTTACTCAGGAAGCAGAGGCCTCAAGACCCGCAACCGGGGAGGCTAAAGTTTTGCAACCAATTGCCAAGGTGCATATAGCTTTGAGGCCAAGTGATGAAGGGGCCGATGTTCTCTCGGCCATTGGGGGGATGGCCCAATCAGGAGGTCGGCCGGATCAGCACATTTTAGGTGTTGCTGAAATCACCTCTGAAGATGAAGCCAAGACTTAGGGATCCATCTTTTCACATTTTTTCTTTATTTCTTGTAATATAAACAGTATTATGACATGAATGAATCTTTTGTTTTTCTCCGTGTATTCCATTGTTTTGGTATTTGCGTGTCAGACAGTCTTTTAGCTCACTCACACCTTGCCTAAACTTAGCTTATCATGAAGCCAAGTAAGTAAACCAACTCTATTAGAGCTCAGAAAATTTTTGGATGACTTTGTCAAAATCGAAGAGGTCACCCGGTCTTGCTGAGACCAGCCCGATCAAATTTGCTGAAGCGAAGAAAAACTCGGCTTTGCCAAAGTAAAAGGAATGACCTTGTTTCGTCCAAATAAAAGGAATGGTTCGGCTTTGCTGAGGCAAAAAGTAGATAGGATTTGCCAAAGAGCCTTTTGCTCTTCTCAAGGCATTTATTTTACCATTAATGCATTATCTTTTTAGGTTTTGCTTTTCGTATACACCAAGCATTCGATTGCTAGCAGACCACAAATTTTTTCGTAGAGGTTTCTAAGGCTCATCTATCTCTTGGGGAACGGCAAACGACTCTTCGCATTTAAGTCCTCTGATATGATATCGAGAGAAAATCTCTAGCCCTTTATTGTGGTATGGGGGTACCTTCTGTATACCCTGGAGAGTCCAATGAGGTGTTGATGCATGGCTCCAATAGATTAAATGTGGCGTGATTGTTACGCTCTTTATCCCAAGATCTTTTCTCTATCGGTAACTGTTCCCTATGTATTTGCCTATAAAAAGGGGAGGAGAAGGGGATGCTTGGGCGTATCCGAAAAAGCCTTCTTGCTTCGTAAGCAGATGGAAATCTTTACGGCTTTTCTCAAGTTGAAGTTGGGTGCCTTATGTTGGGGTGATGAAGAAGCTATTGAAGAGCAAGTTATCCTCAAGAGAGGAGTTATGTAGGTGATATGGAGAGCACAAAAAGAGAAAGATAGAGGTCATATGTGCCTCCTACCTGGCCTGGCTCATCCGTCTCCTACCTGGCTTTATCCGTCCGCCATGGGGCTGCGAAGACCACTAGAAATGCAATTTTTGATGGGCCATGGCTTCCTCAGGCTTTCCTTCATCCTCAGTCCTTAAATGGGTGCCATGTTGGATCTCTCGGTTCATCCATTCGAGGATCCATCAGTTAGCTTCTAATGAGGAAGAAGGTAAGCAGCACCGGGCCATTTTCTTCCTTTTATATCATTTCCTAGCAGCTCAGACAACTCAACAGAGTTGTCTGGTTTGTCTGATTTTTTGGATTAAGAGCGGAAGCCTTGTCGATGCAACGCCATTGATCGAACTTGTTCATCCAAGTATTTTCTTTTATTTTCTGTGTTGCGATGCACTTGTAATCTCTTGTACTTGAAATTTTCAATGAATGAAATAATTTTTGACTACTTGTCTTCTTGTTGTTTGGTCCTTTTTTTGCTAAGTGTTAGCTATTCCGATGTATCGATGTCATCACCCCGTACAATTCATGCATAGGCATGTTAGTTTCTTCGAACTGGACGGGGTGTGAGACGATGGCTCGGGGCTGCCGAGACATAGGAATACCTAATAGGTTATCTTTCTTGCTAAGGAGGAGGATAGACACTTAGTTTTATCGAGTTTTGAATGGTGGTACCTACTTGTAACGTTAGTAACATTTTAGGTACTTAGCTTTGGCCAGGCATTTTTGGTGGTTCAGCTTATCCTTACCGATGTACGTTGGACTAGGTTGACCCTTCGTGAAGAGGGCACATGCCTCGACTTAAATTATAGGGAGGCCTAGGCAGCCTTGCCAATTCTCAATAGGAGTTCGGCCATGCCAAAGTTTCTCGAGAATCTTTTCTTAGTTTAATGAAACTATAATAAATGGCTCGGTCGTACCGATGGATAAAATGAGTTTTACCTCGTTTTGGTGAGGTAAGAAGTGGCTTGCTCGGATCTGTCGGAGTACAAGAAAAAGTCATCCAACTACGCTGAGGCTTAGAGAAGTAGCTCAGCCATGCCAAAATATTGGAGAAATTACTCGGTCCTATAGAGGCTTGGAAGAATCACTCGGTCCTACCGAGGCTTGGAAGAATCACTTGGTCCTGCCGAGGCTTGGAGACAGATCACATCTCATTTGGTGTTGCCAAAGTATGAAGAAGAGCCCTCGGACCCGCTGAATCTTGGTTGATATTTTGCCTGGCCCTACCAAGGTTTGGAGAAAGCCTCTCGGACCTGCCGAGGGTGTTTGGGCGTACCGAGGCTTTATTGAGATTATTTTTACTTGATGCTGCTAAGGTACGGAGAAGACCCCTCGGACCTGCCGAGGGTGCTCAGGCCTGCCAAGGCTTTATTGATATTATATTTTACTTGGTGCTGCCAAGGTACGAAGAAGACCCCTCAGACCTGTCGAGGGTGCTCGGACCTGCCGAGACTTTGTTGATATTATATTTTACTTGGTACTGCCAAGGTACGAAGAAGACTCCTCGGACCTGCCAAGGCTTTGTTAATATTATATTTTACTTGGCACTGCCAAGGTACATAGATGACCCCTCGAACCTGCCGAGGCTTTGTTGAAAGATTCGGGTGTAACTTGTCTTTCATCAATAGCCTTTGGGGAGAAAAATTTATACAAGAATATTATCATCATAAAATTTCATTATAAACTGAGTGGGTTCAATAGAAGCATACTTTACTGATAATATATTTGGAGGTTGTTTGAATTTCATGTTCGAAAAATAGATTTTTCATCTAGATCCTGAAGTCTGTAGGTGCCCAGCCTGATGACCTCCGCAATTTGATAGGAGCCTTTCCAATTTGGAGATAGCTTTCCTTGTTCTAGTGGTTTGGAGACGGATGCCTTATGGAGTACAAGATCACCCAAGGAGAAGGATTTCTCCTAATTCGGAAGGAATGGTAACGAGCTACTCTTTATTGATAGGCCGCCATTCGGATTGGAGCCTTTTCTCTCATTGAACTTGGAAGGAATGGTAACGAGTTGCTCATCATTGAACTCCTCCGAATAACTTTCCACCCATGGCGATGGTAGCCCTATCTCCACGGAAATGGCAGCTTCCGTGCTGAAGGCCATTCTGAATGGAGTCTCGTCCATGGGGACCCTCTAAATGGTTCAATAGGCCCATGAGCATAGTTGTTAGAACCGGACCGAACCGATCGGTTGGACTGGTTGAACCGGGACTCGAAGTCCAAGCCGGTCCGATTTCAATATAAAACCGAATGTGTAAGTGATCCAGAATAACCCGGTCAATCCATCTGGTTCACCCATGAACCGATCAATCCAATCCGAACCGGTTCGGATCATGGGTTTTATTATCATGTTAACCTTAAATTTTTTATTAAAAATTAATTTTTATTAATATAAATATATTTTTATATTAATATAATTGATTGATGGTTGAACCAGTGACCCGGTGACCCAAGCCCTTGGCCGGATCAATGTTCGGGCTGGGTCTGACAACTATGCCCATAAGACGTGATGAAGCTCCTCTGCCCATCTGCCTCATGCCCTGTTGAATCGAGCTTTAATTCCTTGTAGCAAGGTTCGATTGTTCACCTCAGCTTCTTCATTGGCTTGGGGATGGCCGACCGATGTGAGCCGATGATAGATGCTGTGATCTTCGCAAAATTTTCAAAACTTGGGATTATCAAATTATCTTTCATCGTCGATGATAATAGTGCATGGAAGGCCAAACTGATAAATGATGGATCTCCATACAAAATCTCTAGCCTGAGCCTCAGTTATCTGAGCGACTGCCTCAGCCTTAATCCACTTAGTGAAATAGTCGATCGCTATGAATAGAAACTTCCTCTATCCTATGGCAAGAGAAAAAGGGCCAAGAATGTCCATTCCGCACTTAGCAATGGGCCAAGCAGATAATATGGGTGTCAGGTGAGCGGAGGGGAGCCTCTGGATGTTCGCATGCCACTGACACGAGTCACAGGTTTGGACAAGATCATCAGAATCCTTTTGCATGGTTGGCCAATAGTACCTCTGGCGTAACATCTTGTGGCACAAAGCTCGACCACCAAGATGACTACCACAGATGCCTTCATAAACCTCTCAAAGAGCATAATCAGCCTCTGTCGAGCGGAGGCACTTAAGTAGTGGCATGAAGAAGGATCATTTGTATAGCGGGTCGTCAAGTAAGACATAATGAGATGCTTGCATTTTCAACTTCCTTATCTCTTTTCTATCGATCGTAAGCGATCCTTCTTTGAGATATTTGAAAATTGAATTGAACCAAGATGGCTCGGCCTCGATCTATATCACACGATCACCGTCGATGATGCTAGGTTTCTCCAAGACTTTCAAATTGAATTTTTGCTCGAGATCCATCGAATCTATGGTTGCCAAGCGAGATAAAAGGTTGTCGCGCATATTTTCAGCCCTTGGGACCTGAATTACTTTAATTTTAGAAAAATAGAAAAATAAATTGCGCATCTTTTGAAGATACCAAATCATATTTGGCTCCCGGGCCTCGAACTCCCCTCGCACATGGCCGGCAACCAGTTGGGAGTCGGTGTATGCATTCAATCTCTTTACTTTTAAGTCACGAGCGATCCAAAGTTCGGTAAGTAGAGCTTCATACTCAGCTTCATTATTAGAGATTGGGAAGATGAAGGGGATGCCGTACTCAAAGGCCGCTCCCTCTGAGTTGTTGAGGACCAAGCCGGTGCTGGAGCCATTCTTGTTGGAGGATCCATCTACATGAAGCAGCCATAGATCTTTGGGCTTCGACGATTCAGAGGTATCCGGAGCAAATCCATCCTCGGGTATGATATATTCGAGAAGAAAATCTGCCAAAATTTATACTTTGATGGCTAGGCAAGGTTGATATTGAATATCATGTTCGATCAGTTCAATAGGTCATTTGGTCATCCTATCTGACACCTCCGGATGATGAATTATTGATTTGATGGGTTGGTCAGTCAAGACTACCACAGTATGCGCTTGAAAGTAGGTTCGTAACTTTCAGGCCGATGTTACCAGGGCTAGCACTACTTTCTCAATTCGAGAATACCTTGTCTCAGCATCCCAAAGTAAATTGCTAATATAATAGATCAGCTTTTGAACTTTGTTTTTCTCCCGGACTAGCATGGAGCCGATGGTGCTTTTTGACACTGCTAAATACAAGTAGAGCTTGTCCCCAAGTCTCGGGTTGCTCAGAAGAGGTGACGAGCCGAGATATTTTTTGAGGTCTTCAAAGGATTTCTGACAGTCCGGAGTCTACTGAAAGTTCTTAGTCGATCGAAGCACCTTGAAAAAGGACAAACATCTCTCGATCGACCGAGCAAGAAAGTGATTGAGAGCCGCTACCCTTCCGGTAAGACGCTGCACTTCTTTGACCGACCCTAGAAGTGCCATTTGCTACAGGGCTTGAACTTTTTGTGGATTTGCTTCAATGCCTCATTGGAAGACCATAAAGCCCAAGAACTTCCCAGAGTTATCTCCGAAGGCACATTTGGTTGGGTTAAGCTTCATCTGATACCTTTGGAGTGTCACGAAGCTTTCTGCAAGATCTTCAATGTGTTGGGATGCTTCTTTGCTCTTAACCAGCATGTCGTCAACATAAACCTCCATGTTCTGACCAATTTGTTCCTTGAAGACCTTATTAACCAATCTTTGATAGGTTGCACCTGCATTTTTTTAACCAAAAGGCATGACTCAGTAACAATAAATACCTTGGTCGGTAATAAAGGTGATCTTTTCTTCATCCTCAGTTGCCATCCAAATTTGGTTGTAGCCTAAAAAAGCATCCATGAAAGTCAACATTTGGTGGCCCGAGGTAGCGTCCATAAGTTGATCAATCCGAGGCACAGGAAAACTGTCCTTCGGACAAGCCTTGTTGAGGTCCATGAAGTCAATGCAAATTCTTCATTTATCGTTCGACTTCTTCACCATGACAACATTCGCCAATCAGTCAAGATAGTTCACTTCCCAAATGAAGTTGACTTTGATGAGCTTGTTAACCTCATCAATCCGAGGCACAGGAAAACTGTCCTTCGGACAAGCCTTGTTGAGGTCCATGAAGTCAATGCAAATTCTTCATTTACCGTTCGACTTCTTCACCATGACAACATTCGCCAATCAGTCAAGATAGTTCACTTCCCAAATGAAGTTGACTTTGATGAGCTTGTTAACCTCCTCTTCAATAGCCTTCTGGCATTCAAGGGTGTTGGCCCAGATGGCAACCCAAGAGGGGGGGGGGTGAATTGGGTTCTTAAAAATTTAAGACTTTTTGAATTTTTAAATAGATTACTCAAGATGTGCAAGTGAGAGAAATTAACTAAGAAGCAATGCACAAACAGAAATATAAAAGAGATAGAGTAAGAGAAAAGCACGGCAAACACAAGGTTTTATAGTGGTTCGGTGCAACCAGCACCTACGTCCACTCCCAAGATTCACTTGGGTCCACACTATAATCTCCCTAGATTACAGCCGAGTTGTTTTCCAAGCTCACAACTCAAACTTGTTGTTTCACGGGCGCACAACGAACCCAGCCGGTTTTACTCGGGCTTACCAGCACAAAACCCTACACGTTGTTTTTCACGGGCTCACAACTAACCCAACACAAGCACTCCGGCTTGCAACGAGGTATAATAACCTCCACTGATTCAATCCACTGATTGAATCAGCAAACAATCAAAAAACAGTTTAAGTAAGGAAATGCTCCTCTTGAGCAAATATACAAATAAAGTATAAAAGGATTAGAAAAGCCTGATAAGATTGCAGATGGTTGTGGCTTTGGCTTTCTTCCTTCTCCTCTTTAACTCCTCTTGAAGTGTTGAATCCGGCCTCAGCAAGATTCTTGACCGTTTGAAAACTTTGGAGTTGAGATGAAGCTTTTTCTCCTTTTGTTGAAAAAATCCTTCGATTTGATCTTTGAAAAGCTTTTGGATTTTCTTTTGACTCTTGTGATGATCTGGAGCAGACGAAACTTCCTCTTTGATTTCACTCCTTTTGAATCACTCTATTTTGAACTAGAAGATTTTTCCAATAAAGCTCTGTTTTTCCCTCTTTTTGAAAGATATCTCTCTTTTTGATTTTCTTCTTTTTGATTTGAAAAGAGCTCCTCTATTTATAGATTCTGCAAAATATATCCGTTAGAGACAAAGAAAAATAGCCGTTATCAAAAATCTTACCGTTGGAGCTGAGTTGTCATCGTAAAAATCGCCCAGATTTGCGGAGTCGACTCGAGCTTTTCCCGAGTCGGCTCGAGTCGATTACCAAAAATAGAAATTTTATAAATTAGGGGTCGACTCACCAAAAGTAAAGTGTCGACTCCAGAAAGTCGGGAGTCGACTCGTGAAAGAAAGTGCTCAAAAAACATCTTCTGGTGTCTGAGCGGAGTCGACTCGCACAGTCAGGAGTCGGCTCGACAGAATCAGGGGTCGACTCGAAAATTTCGTGGGTCGACTCGACACAGATGACATTTCTGTACACTGAGTCGGAGTCTCTGAAACTCAGGAGTCGGCTCCGGAACGTATCAAAAATCAGAAATTTTCTGATTGACTTAAAATCGTTCCAGATTATTTTAATTCATTGTTTTGACTTGAATTCAATAAAATTGACATTAAGAATTGATTCAAGAACTATTTCAAAAACTCATTGATTAAAACATGAATTATAAAATTTGAAAGTTTAAACATTGAGCTTAAAGTTACTTTCAAAATTGATTAAAGTCAAACTTTAACATTGATTGTTCAAAATAAATAATTGCTTATTTAAATAAACTCATTATATCTTTTAATGAACTCATGGCTTTTGGAAATCATCAAAATCAATAAGGATTGGGGCATATATTTTTCAATAATTTCTCAACAATCTCCCCTTTTTGATGATGACAAAAACATTGAGTTTATGCATGATTGATTAGTGAATTTATTTTGTTTTCATAGTTAGGCTTAGGCTCCCCCTCAATGAGGTAGCTCCCCCTATGAAACTTAAATAAATATTCCATTTTATCTCATTGATTACTTTGATTTTCTCAATTATTACAATCATAAATATAAAACTCTCCCCTTTTTTGTTAATCAACAAAAAGGTAGAGAAGCATAAACATTCATTAATCAAGATAAATTTTCAATTTCATTCATTGAAAGAAGGAAATACATTGAGTAATCAACATAGAGAATTCATTCATCAAAAGATCTAATACATCAAAATGTAATACATTGATATCAAAAATTAATTCAATACATAGCAAGGATTGAAAAAAATACATCAAATGAGTTCTAACAATCCTAGTTAAATGATCTACTATCTTCTTCATTCCTTCACATTGAATTTTACATAATCTTTGAGCTCTCATCACAAAGGTGCAAGCAGAATTTGTCTTGAAGCTCGCATTGCACTTTGCATAGTCTCTCCATCTCCGCATATATCCTTAAGTTCTTCAAATATATTCTTTAGATCTTCACTTAAGGAGCTGAAGAAGAGCTGAGAGTAGACTCAATCTTAGAGATACGATCATCCAATGAATAAAGAGTCTCCTCAAATTCATAACTTTTCTCAAATTCAGATTTAAGTCTTTTCATGATCATCAAATAGATTTGAGTTGCATAAGTTGTTGATCTGAGAAAAGCAGAAGATGAAGCTTGAACAAAAGATGGAAGGGGTGGAGCAGGGGCAGAAGCAGAAGGGCTCGGAGGTGCAGGTGAAGATGTCTGACAGATGGTCCTGGGCCTCAACATCTGTAGCTCTGTCTTCTAACATCCTTTCCTCTCCCATTTTCCATTCTTTTATAAAACCCATTCGATGAATAGTGGCCAAGATAAAAATCAGTGTGTCCAGTTCCTCATTGGCTCACTATCAGAAATACAATCCTTGGCTCAAAAAACTTAGTAAGATCATGCCATAGGGCAACTTGATTTCTTTTCCCTCCACAATCTGCAATGTACCATATATCATCTGGGAAGATTATAGGTTTCCTGAACAATGGCATCCATACAAAATATCTCTCTCAGATACATAGTCAAATCTGCCGGTCTTGGGAAAAAAATCCTACTGCAGATGTTATGAAGTAATCTTAGTTCCAAAGGCAATTGATTAGCAAAAACTTCTTCAAATCCCAAATCCCGTTCAATAACCTAGTGAGAGCTGGGACTATCTTCTGAAGAAAAGGTGGAGTGCCAGACAGGGGTAAATCAACAGTCTAGAAAGAACAGTGAGACCAATGCCTCTCACAATGCTCACTAAACCATCATCTCCTCTAGACAAATTTTTGTAAAATTCCTTTACCAGAGCGGGATAGTGGGCAATCCAGGGAACATATTTTCTCCCAATCCCATCTCAATCAATGTCTCCCAACAAGAAAACCCTCAGCTTCAAATAATTCAAAATCACCTTTCTACCCGTGTTATAATCCTATGCTAATGATCTACCTGAGAAGCAGGAGCAGGAGAAGCATTCGGAGAGAAGAGAGGAGAATCCTTGACGGCTCACGCGGACGCCTCACGGAACGGCTCGCTTCCTCTTCACCCGGCCGCACTCCACGGTTTTGGGTGCCATTTCGATTGGAAGTGTTAATCAGGGATTTAGTTTGGAAGGTTTGGAAGAGTTTTGAGAGAGTATTTTGAAGGATTAAGATTTTGAAATGAACGGCGAGTCGACTCTGCCCTAGATAAATGGGACCACTTCGAGTCGGCTCGCGGGGGTCGACTCGGACAGTCACAGAAATCATCCCGAGGAGTCGACTCGCGCCGAAGAGGGGTCGACCCGAGAGTTTCAGTCGAAACAGGAGTCGACTCCGATACTCACCGAGTCGGCTCCGAGACCATTTCAGAGAAAAACATTAAATTTCTGAAATGTGTCCGGAATTGATCATAAAAATTGATAAAAAATCATTGGATATGAGAGATCAATTGATATGAATTCTAGATAAATTTCCTTAAGATCAAAATTTGAAAGAATCTTAGATAAATTTCCTTAGGGGTTTCAAAATCATTCTAAAGGATCACAAATCCTAACTCTCCTCTAAGATAACAAATCTTTCTTCGCTTAAAGGTTTTGTAAATATGTCAGCTAATTGTTCTTCAGTGTTAACATAATCAAGACAAATTTCATTATTAGCTACATGTTCTCTTATAAAATGATATCTAATTTCTATGTGTTTTGTTCTTGAATGTTGAATTGGATTTTTAGTTAAATTGATTGCACTTGTGTTATCACATCTTATGGGTGTTTATCAAGTGTGATACCATAGTCTTCAAGTTGTCGCTTAATCCATAGGATTTGCGCACAGCAACTTCCAGCTGCTACATATTCAGCTTCAGTAGTTGATAATGCAACTGAATTTTGCTTTTTGCTAAACCATGAGATTAAGTTACTTCCTAAGAATTGGCATGCACCACTTGTGCTTTTTCTATCTAATTTACATCCAGCATAATCAGAATCAGAATATGCAATCAGATTTAATGTGGAGTCTCTAGAATACCATAAACCTACATTTTTAGTTCCACTTAATATCTTAAATTCTTTTAACAGCAATTAAATGTGATTCTTTAGGTTCAGATTGAAATCTAGCACATAAACATACAGCAAACATAATATCTGGTCTACTTGCTGTTAAATAAAGAAGGGATCCGATTATACCTCGATAATATTTTGATCAACCTTCTTACCTTCTTCATCTTTGTCCAGCTTGCATGAAGGACTCATTGGAGTTCCGAGGGGTTTCATTGATTCCATACCAAACTTCTTTAGTTTCTTGTGTATTTGTTTGGTTGATGAAGATTCCCTCTTTGCTTTGTTTGATTTGGAGTCCAAGGAAGAAGTTGAGTTCTCCCATCATGCTCATCTCGAATTCTCCCTGCATCAACTTAGCAAATTCTTGACATAGAGAATTGTTAGTAGCACCAAAAATAATGTCATCAACGTATATTTGTACTACAAGTAAATCTTTACTTTTTCTTTTCAAAAACAAAGTTTTATCAACATTTCCTCTTGTAAAATCATTTTCAATTAAGAATTTACTTAATCTATCATACCAAGCTCTAGGTGCTTGTTTCAAACCATATAAAGCTTTGTGCAATTTAAAAACGTGATTTGAAAATTCGTGATCTTCAAAACCTGGTGGTTGTTCTACATAAACTTCTTCATTTATAAATCCATTTAAAAATGCGCTTTTAACATCCATTTGAAATAAGTTAAATTCATATGACATGCAAATGCAAGTAATAGTCTAATGGCTTCTAATCTAGCTACTGGTGCAAAGGTTTCATCAAAATCAATACCTTCTTCTTGATTATATCCTTTTGCAACTAATCTAGCTTTGTTTCTAATTACTATGCCATTTTCATCTAGTTTATTTCTAAAAACCCATTTTGATCCTATTACAGAATGATTTTTAGGTCTTTCAACTAAGTCCAAACATTATTTCTAGTAAATTGATTTAATTCTTCTTGCATTGCTAACATCCAATTATTATCTTTTTCAGCTTCTTCAATAGTTTTAGGTTCAATTTGTGATACAAATGCAAGATGATTACTATATTTCTCATGTATGATCTAGTTCTTATTCCTTGAGATGGATCACCTATAATCAATTCCTTGGATGACTATAGCATATCTCCAGTCTCTTGGAAGATCTATATCATTATGATCAATATTGACATCATCCTTATGTGAATCATTATCTTTAGCTTCTTGTCATGATCTGAAGATACTTCAATATTAAGTTTTTCAAGATCTTTTTCAATTATGTTTGTATCTTCCTCATCATCAATCTTTTCAGAACTAGATGCTAAAGATTCATCAAAACTACATGAATGGATTCTTCAACTACTAAGTTTTCTTGTTAAATACTCTATATGCTTTACTAGTTGTTGAATATCCTAAGAAAATTCCTTCATCAGATTTAGCATCAAATTTTCCTAAATTATTTTTACCATTATTATGAATGAAACATTTACATCCAAATGCATGAAAGTATTTTATATTTGGTTTTCTTTCATTCCATAATTCATAAGGTGTTTTCTTTAAGATTGGTCTTATTAAAGCTCTATTTAAGATGTAACATGCTGTGTTAATAGCTTCCGCCCAAAAGTACTTTGGTAAGTTGCTTTCACATAGCATGGTACGGGCCATGTCTTCTAGAGTCCTATTTTTTCTTTCAACTACACCATTTTGTTGTGGAGTCCTAGGGGCTGAAAAATTATGATTAATTCCATTTTCAGCAAAAATTTTCAAATAAGTGATTTTCAAATTCAGTTCCATGATCACTTCTTAGAGATACTATGGTAGTGTTTTTCTCATTTGTGACTTTCTTGAAGAATTTCAGGAATATCGAGAAAGTCTCATCTTTGTGAGCTAAAAACATTACCCAAGTATATCTAGAATAATCATCTACAATCACTAGACCATATTTCTTTCCTCCTAGACTTGTGGTTCTAGTTGGTCCAAAAAGGTCCATGTGAAGTAGCTCTAATGGCCTAGAAGTTGAAACAATATTTTTAGATTTGAAAGAACTTCTAGTTTGTTTTCCAAATTGACATGCATCACATATTTTTATTTTCAAAATCTAGTTTAGGTAATCCTTTAACTAAATCCATTTTAATTAATTTTGAAATAAGGTGTGTGCTTGCATGACCTAATCTACGATGCCACAACCAACTAATTTCATTTATATTAGCATTGTCAGCAATTAAGCAATGATACTCAGATAATTTGTCTAAGTCAACTAAGTATACATTGCCATGTCTATAACCAGTAAAAACAATGCTATTATCAATGAATTAGTTACAGTGCATATAGAAGATTTAAATGAAACATTAAAGTTTTTATCACATAATTGGCTTATACTAATTAGATTATGCTTCAAACCATCAACATAAAGTACATTATCAATAAATGTAGATGGAGTTATACGAACTTTACCAAGGCCCATAATTTGACCTTTACCATTATCGCCAAACGTCAACAACTCCACCTTTCTTTTCTTCCAGGGTGATGAATTCATCTTTGTCACCCGTCATATGTCTTGAGCAGCCACTATCAAGGTACCACTTTTTCTTTGATCTTTTGGCTACAAGACATTCCTGCAAATAATTAAACTTTATGTTTAGGTACCCAAGCTTTCTTGGGTCCTTCATGGTTAGTAGCAATAAAAATTGTTCCTTTCGGAACCCATATTTTCTTTCTTTAACATTTAACTTTTTTATTACTTATTGTTTTGCATCAAAAGATTTATGTCCTTTTTCATTACATTTAAAACAAGTATATTACTTTGGTTCCTTTTACAAAAATATTTTTAAATTTTTGTTTCTAAATGTGTTATACCCTAAACCAGCTTTGTCAAAAACTGCTTTTTGATTATCTAAAATCATATTAAGTTTAGTTGAACTTAAGTAAATTTCTCAACAATATCTTTATATTTTTAACATCTTTCTTAAGAAATCATTTTCATTTTGATTCTTTTTCTTTAATTAGATTTTCATTTTAGATTTTAAAATCAATTTCAAATCATTCTTTTCTTAAGAAGTTTTCTTTTATCTTTTAATTTTAACTACAAGATTTAATTCATTTTTCTTTTAATTAAATTTAAGTTTTCATTTTTCAAAATTTGTATTTCTTTTTCAAAACTTTAAAATCAATCATAAGTTCATTGAAAGCTTCAAACATTTCATCAAATGTAAATTCATCATTTGGGTTTTCGGAACTTACCTCTTCGTTGTCGTCCGCCATGAAGCAAATATTTGCAACTTCTTTTTGTTCTTCTTCTTCGGAAGAAGACTCTTCACTGTCAGTCCAAGTTGCCATGTAGGCCTTTTTTTTCTTGTAGGCCTTCTTAAGTAAAGGACAATCATATCTAAAGTGCCCTGGCTTTTTACACTCATAACATACTAAGGGCTCTTTCTCTTTGTCCTTTTCCTTTTCTTTCTTTTCTTTTTCTCCTTCATTTTTGCTCCAAATTTCTTTTTGTGGAAGGGCCTCTTCTTCTCATAAACTTCTTGAATTTCCTTGCAAGAGAGCTGTCTCATCATCATCATCATCTTCATCATCGCTGCTGCTTCTTCCTTTCTGCAGCTTTGAGGGCATGGTTTCTTCTTTTTGACTCATCCTCAACATGTTGCTTCATTGAAGCTCATGGGTCATAGGATCCAAGAAGCTCCTCCAAGGTAGGATGTTGAGGTCTTTGGCTTCTTGGATTGCTGTCACTTTTGCTTCCCAAGTCCTTGGTAGTGACCTAAGAATTTTGCGAACAAGTCAGATTAGTATAAACTTTTCCAAGACTTTTCAAACCATTCACAATATCAGTGAATCTAGTGAACATGCATGTGATGGTTTCAGTTTGTTCCATTGTAAACAATTCATATTTATGAACCAAAATATTTATCTTTGATTCTTTTACTTGGTTTGTTCCTTCATGTGTATTTCCAACCTATCCCAAATTTCTTTTGCGGAATTACATGTTGAGATTCGGTTGAATTCATTTGAATCTAAGGAACAATATAAAATTTAATGGCTTTAGCATTTAATTGTGCCATTCTCCTATCATTATCATTCCAATCCCTTTCGGGCTTAGGAACAATAGTGCCATCAATAAGTGTGTGGTGTACTAGGTCCATTATTATCCCCACAATTCATAATCAGAAGCTTGAATGAATATCTCATTCTTGCTTTCCAATATGAATAGTTGGTTCCATTAAATAAAGGAGGTCTATTCGTAGAATGACCTTCAGCAAAACATGAACCACTTTGTGTTGCCATAAGGATCTTTAGCCCTTGATCGTGAGATCAAATTCTAAATGAGCACTTGCTCTGATACCAATTGTTGGCCCAGATGGCAACCCAAGAGGGGGGGGGTGAATTGGGTTCTTAAAAATTTAAGACTTTTTAATTTTTAATAGATTAGCAAGATGTGCAAGTGAGAGAAATTAACTAAAAGCAATGCACAAACAGAAATAAAAAGAGATAGAGAAGAGAAAAAGAGCACGGCAAACACAAAGATTTTATAGTGGTTCGGTGCAACCAACACCTACGTCCACTCCCAAGATTCACTTGGGTCCACACTATAATCTCTCTAGATTACAGCCGAGTTGTTTTCCAAGCTCACAACTCAAACTTGTTGTTTTCACGGGCGCACAACGAACCCAGCCGGTTTTACTCGGGCTTACCAGCACAAAACCCTACACGTTGTTTTTCACGGGCTCACAACTAACCCAACACAAGCACTCCGGCTTGCAACGAGGTATAATAACCTCCACTGATTCAATCCACTGATTGAATCAGCAAACAATCAAAACAACAGAGTTTAAGTAAGGAAATGCTCCCTTGAGCAAATATACAAATAAAGTATAAAAGGATTAGAAAAGCCTGATAAGATTGCAGATGGTTGTGGCTTTGGCTTTCTTCCTTCTCCTCTTTAACTCCTCTTGAAGTGTTGAATCCGGCCTCAGCAAGATTCTTGACCGTTGAAGACTTTGGAGTTGAGATGAAGCTTTTCTCCTTTTGTTGAATGTTGAAAATCCTTCGATTTGATCTTTGAAAACTTTTGGATTTTCTTTTGACTCTTGTGGATTGATGATGGAGCAGACGAAACTTCCTCTTTGATTTCACTCCTTTTGAATCACTCTATTTTGAACTAAAGATTTTTCCAATAAAGCTCTGTTTTTCCCTCTTTTTGATAAGGCATATCTCTCTTTTGATTTTCTATTTTTTTGATTTGAAAAGAGCTCCTCTATTTATAGATTCTGCAAAATATATCCGTTAGAGACAAAGAAAAATAGCCGTTATCAAAAATCTTACCGTTGGAGCTGAGTTGGCATCGTAAAAATTTTGCCCAGATTTGCTGGAGTCGACTCATGCTTTTTTCGAGTCGGCTCGAGCTCGTCTTACCAAAAATAGAAATGTTTATAAAGATTAGGGGTCGACTCACCAAAAGTAAAGTGTCAACTCCAGAAAGTCGGGAGTCAACTCGTGAAAGGCTTGGGGTCGACTCGCGAAGTGCTCAGAAAAACACTCTTCTGGTGTCTGAGCGGAGTCGACTCGCACAGTCAAGGAGTCGGCTCGACAGAATCAGGGGTCGACTCGATAAATTTCGTGGGTCGACTCGACACAGATGTACATTTCTGTACACTGAGCGGAGTCGACTCTGAAACTCAGGAGTCGGCTCCAGAACGTATCAAAAATCAGAAACTTTTCTGATTGACATTAAAATCGTTCCAGATTCATTTTAATTCATTGTTTTGACTTGAGTTCAATAAAATTGACATTAAGAATTGATTGATGAACTATTCCAAAAACTCATTGATTAAAACATGAATTATAAAATTTCTTTTTGAAAGTTTAAACATTGAGCTTAAAGTTACTTTCAAAATTGATTAAAGTCAAACTTTAACATTTTTCATTGATTGTTCAAAATAAATATATTGCTTATTTAAATAAACTCATTATATCTTTTAATGAACTCAATGGCATTTAGTAATCATCAAAATCAAAAGGATTGGGTCATATTTAGTCTCATCCATATTAAGGTGATGGACAAGGACGTCTGGTCTAATCATTGGCATATCCAAAGTAGACCAAGCGAAGACGTCATCATTTCTTCAAAGAAAATTGATCAAGCATCGGCGAGGCTCTCCTTCCAATTGTGATCCGATCTTAATAGTTCGATCTGGTTGAGCCTCATCGAGTGGTACTTCCTCAAGTTCCTCGGTTGGTTCTCCTCGCTGCTCGGCAAGATCTTCCTGAGCATCCAATTCGTCAACCTCAGGCTTTCTAGATTGAAGATCAGCAACGAAACAGTACCAGGCCTCCGCTTGGTTTTTCCACACTATTCTCGCTCCCCATTCTGTAGGAAACTTCATGGCGAGATGAGGGATCGATATAATAGCTTCAAGAGACATCTGTCTGGGCCTGCCAAGGATTGTATTGTAGGGCGACCGAAGCTTGGTTACTAGAAAGTTTGTGTGAACAACAGCTATGCAGAGCCAGGTGCCTGCCTGAACCAACAATGTAATGACCCCCTCTGGGGTAACAGCATCGCCTATGAACCTGACCAGGGTGGAGTCTATGGCTCGAAGATTCTTCGTCCAACATTTTATCCGTACAAAAGCATCAAAGTATAAAATATTAACAGAGCTTCCACTATCAATCAAAATTTGATGTATATCATAGTCATTCATATTAAGAGATACAACCAAAGAATCATTGTGCGGATATTGTATCTCCTGGAGGTCCTCATCGAAAAAAAGAGTTTATCGGTCCGAGTCTTCTTTAACAGATTTTCCTCCTCATCGGCTAGGCCATCGAAGAGCTGATCATTGTGATCATATTGACATTGCCGACAGTCGATGGATTCGGTGGAGGTAGTTGGCGAGGCTCAGGCTGACGGTCTCCTCCATTGTTCAGCTCAGGGGCTCTCCGAAACTGATCCAGCCTTCCTCGATGAATGAGATGTTTGATCTCATTCCAAAGTTTCCAGCACTCTTCGGTATTATTGATGTGGAATAACGATGTGGGATGTATTTCTAATAGACTTAGTAAAGATTAAATGAACAATTAAGTGAAATAATACATACATTCATTCAATGTTTAAGAACTAGGAATTCTATGGAAGGGACTTAGAAGATTAAACAAAGTTTGAATTTAGAATTTAGGCAAAGTAATAAAGAAGAGGATCATTGTGGTTAAGAAACCACTCAGATTAGGGCTAAATTAATCTAATAATTGCAGATCTGAAAGGACTTTAAAGAGGGTTATTCCGATAATTAATCAACTTAAGTAAAATTGAGGCACTCAGGGAATGAACTTGAGGATGACAAGGGATTCCACTATGTTGTAAGCTTTTGTACCTTGATTCATGGCGGGAACAACCTTCAACTTTGGAACCATGGAAGCTGGGGATCCTTGGTCGGTTGAAAATGGGCTTGAAGCAAAGTGAAAAAAGGAGGATAAAATATGGACGAGATAAATAGAACACCAGGCCTCACGCCTACCCTCTCACAAGGGACCCATCTAACAAGCAAGGGAATTTTCTCAAGAAAACTTCATTCATTCATCATATCTCTTTACAAAAAACTAGGAGCTTTTTTTATAGACTACCAAGCCATTATATCATATTACCCATGAGAGGAATAAGGGGCCTCTCGTGATAAGAAGACATGGGCGTGTGAAGAGGAGAATGTGGGGCATCCCACGATTAGAGAAGGTGGTTATGGAGGTGGTTCCCACGATTAGAGAAGGTGGTTGTGGAGGCAGTTCCCAAGATTAGAGGAGGTGATTGTGGAGGCGGTTCCCAAAAGGAGGCAGTTGTGGGGAGTTTGACTGATTCAAAGTCTTTCTATTCATTGAACGATATTCCTTGCTGATGTGGCATGATGATATGGCTTCAATGTTGGTAATTTTATGACCATACGCCCATTCTTCTTGTACTAAACTAGATTGGGTTTTTGGGCTAGACTCCTTTTGACTCAATTGCAATAAAGAACTTAAACAAGATTTACTCAAACAAATACAGTCAATTGAAATAAAATTGCTCAAATGAAAAATAAATATAGGACTAAAACTTAATTTAATCTTCCATCCATAAAGAATCCAGCTGAAGTTATTGAAGCCTCTTCCTGAGCCTGGTGTCTACATCAATTCTCTCCATGTGGAAGAAACTCGACCATGTCGAGTAAGGATCAATCTGTCCATGATATTTCTCTAGTAAATTTGGTGCAATTTGTTGAAGATCCTCTCGGGTGATCCAGGATTCCTCGGATTTGGGTCGATCTTGCCAATGAACCAGATAACGTTGATAGCCTTTATTTCTGGTGGTAATCACCTGGTCATCCAAAATATGTTCAGCTCTATCTCTCTAGTCTTGTGGAATTGCTGGTGGACACTTAGGTAGGGTTTCACTCTCAAAGGCAAGATAAGGCCCAAGAGGCTCACTAGAAATTAATGCTGATTCTTTGTATTATTTTAGATCGAAAATATTAAATGTGAAACTAATGCCATAATCTGGTGGTAACTCTAAAACATATGCATTAGGTCCTACTTTCTTTATTACTTTGAAAGATCCAGCTCCCCAAGCGTGTAGTTTCTTTATAGTTTCCGGTGGAAACCTTTCAGGTCTAAGTTTAATCATTATAGAGTACCCTTCATTAAATTTATTCATTCTTTTGCGTGAGTTAGCCATATGTCTATATACTTCATTGCTCATTTGAATCTTTTTACTAATTTCTTTATGCAACTCCTTAATTTGTTGTGCATATGACTCGATGGACTCAGATACTCGTGTGTGTGATGATAATGGAATGGGGTCGATAGGTCTTCTAGGTTTATAACTATGGACAATCTTGAAGGGGCTTTTCCCAGTAGACCTATTGACTAAACTGTTGTATGCAAACTCAACATGAGATAGTAATAAATCATAGTTTCCCATGTATTCTCCTACAAGACATCTCAGTAGGTTTCCTAGACTCCTATTTATGACTTTAGTCTGGCCATCGGTCTGAGGGTGGTAGGCAGTGGAGAATTTCAATTTGGTGCCTAACAAATACCATAGGATTTCTAAAAGTAACTGATGAATTTAACATCCCTATCGGACACTATGGTTTTAGGCAATCCATGTAGCTTTACTACTCCATCTAGAAAAAGTTTGGCGACTCTAGAAGCATCAACGGTTTGGGAACAAGGGATGAAGTGAGCCATTTTTGAGAACCTATCGACCACAACAAAGATCAAATCATGTTTCCATTGGGTCTTAGGTAGGCCTAATACGAAATCCATGGTAAGGTCCTGCCAGGGGCAATCGGGAACAGGTAAGGGTGTATAAGGCCCAGTGTTTTACTTTTGCTACTTGCCAAGAACACAAGTTCAACACCTGGCCACTATCTGGGCAACTTGTCTCTTAAGTCCTGGCCAAAAAAACTGGTCCTTAACAGCTAAAATGGTCTTATTCCTACCAAAGTGACCAGTTAAACCTCCCGCATGGGTCCCTCAAATTAGAAAGTCTCTCAAGGAAGTTTTGGAAACACATAGCTTGTTCTCTTTAAACAGATGACCATCTAAAAGGGTATAATCACTATAGTCACTAGATGGTCCTTGACTCAAGGCCTGGTAAATTTCACTAAAGTCTGGACAGGTTGTATACTCATTTTTAAGTCTCTCAAATCCAACAACTTCAGTGCTAACTGAATTTAGAAGTAAGGTTCTACGACTCAAAGCATCGGCCATCCTATTCTCAGTTTCGGCATGGTGTTTCAGCACAAAATTATAGGCTTGGATGTATTCTACCCATTTGGCATGCCTAGAATTCAACTTTTTCTGGGAACTAAGAAATCTAAGGGCCTCGTGATAAGAAAATAGGATAAATTCTTGCGGTAGAAGATAGTGTCTCCAATACTTTAAAGTTTGCACTACTGCATAGAGTTCTTTATCATAGGTGGAATATTTAAGCTTAGAATCATTTAACTTTTCACTAAAGAAAGCTATGGGATGGTTCTCCTGGCTTAAAACTTCACCTATTCCAACTCCAGATGCATCACAAGCTACCTCGAATACTTTGGTAAAGTCCGGTAACCTCAAAATAGGTGCTTGTGTCATTATATCTTTTATCTCTAGAAAGGCTCTATTAGCTGCTTTGGTCCAATTAAAACTATCCTTCCTAAGATAATCAATTATTGGGGCGACAATGAAGCTAAAACCTCGTATGAATCTCCTATAGAAGGTGGCTAGACCATGAAAACTACGAATATCATGAACAGTTTTGGGAACAAGCCACTCAACTATGGCTTTTATCTTTTCGGCTGTGTTTGGATGCCCTATTCCTGCCTAGAATAGGGCTTTATTCCAATTTAGTCCCCCAAACGCTAGCTTAAAAAGATCATGGACCCCACTAGTTCACTTATTCTCATCAACACCCCTAATCCCATTCTCATATTCCACGGCACCCTATGGAATAGCCTGTTCCGTCACTGTGGCTATTCCAGGGGCACCTAGGGGAAGTTAAAGCACGATCTTTCTTTTCGGTCTCGGTCTTCATCCTCCTCCTCTCGCGACTAGGGTTTTCCAAAATTTGGAGGCCGACTTCTGAGCCTTGCTCTTCAAATCTGGCCTTCTTTCTATGGATGCTCCTGAGAGGTCTCCCAATTCTTCTCTCTGCGTGGACGAAGAGGATCAAGCAGATCTATGGCTGCTTCTCGGTTCGGTCTTCATCTTCATCCCTGACACTTATCCTGTCGGTCTTCATCCTCTTTCCATAATCTTCTCCTCTTCCTGAGGAGCTCCTCGAGAAAGCGACAAAAGAGGTACGTGCTCCCTAATTTTTCCCTTCTTCACTGTTTTCGCTAGGGTTTCTTAGTTGTTGTTCTTCGAGGGAATCGATTTTGTGCTCAGTGATCTTTGTTGATGAATTTCTTCCTCCAGACGATTTCCCTTAACAATTATTGTCTCCTCCTTTGTTAGCAAGGTCATAGTTCTCAATTTCTTTGTTATGCAGCTGGGGTGCTCCCTACCGTCTCCTTTATTTTCCCCCCCCTAGGGTTTTCGATTAGGACTGTCATCCAGATATTGCACGCATGACATTTAATTTATTTCATTATCAACACCTCTACATTTGCAAAGAATGTAAACTATGGGAAATTACTTTGATTGAGGAAAAGGTGCTATAGAAAATATACTTTCCGTCAATTTAATCTTATTGTTAGACCATTAACCCATGATCATCTCCGACTGGCCCAGATTGCAAGGAGGAGAAAAATTTTTGTTTAACTTAGCTGGAGAAATTGTGTAAGAAAACATGTTCAATTCTACGAGAGTCATAAAGATTAAAAATTAAGAACCAAGCTTGGCTGATATGCAAGTTCAGTCATGATATACACTAAGGCTGGATAGTGGACTTATAAATTAGGTGTTGGACCCAACTGATATTAGATGATATATTTATATGCTTGACCAAATACTATAGTCATAAAGACAAGAGTTTTTACCAGGGGATGTGTTTTCTGCACCTTGAGATGTTAACAAATTGGATTGCAATAATTTGTAAACTATATATGCTTGAGCCAATCAAGGTAGGTAAGTCATTGTAATAAATTTTTGACTTATTATACTGGTAATAGTATTAGAAAATGACTTTACGGTATTCAATCTTATCAAAAGTTTCAACATTGCAATTTGAATTATTATATCTGAAATCCTAGGCCCTATTCCCGTCTGGAAAACAAACTACAATGTAGTGCAGATTTCATAGTTTCCACATTAGTCTATTAATGGGAGGTCCTTCAATTTACTGCATATAGTTTCATATCATATCATTATGTCGCATGACTCCTACTTCCATTATGATCCAATGTGACAAATTATGAATGATTGTGGCCCTGTAGATAATATGCCTAAATCAAAAAAAGGCTGTGAACCATCAACTGCCAGAGAAGGATCAGGTCATACTAGAGCACCCAATTGGACAGATGCTCTTGATACGATATTGCTTACCCTGATGAGGCAAGAGAATGACGATGGTAACTGTCATAATGGTACTTTCTCACAAGAAACATGGAAGAAGATTACCAATTTGTTCAATGAAAGGATAAATATGTCATTTACATATAGAAACCTGAAGAATCGGTTAAAGGTTTTGAAGAAGACCTTTAATTTGTGCTATAACCTAGCTAATCGCTCAGGTCGGGGATGGGATCCTGCACTTAAAGTTCCCACGTGTGGTGATGAACATATGTGGGATGAAGTCATCTTGGTAAGTGGTTCATTGATGTTAACGAATCTTACTTTGGATGCTTTTTATAACATTATAATAATTACTTCAACAAATTTCTTAATAGGTTAACAAGGACTATGCTTAGATAAAGGGTAAGTCCTTCCCTGTATACGACGATATAGACATTCTTTTTTTAAAGAATATAACCACTGGTAGACGAGGGGATACATCTGCTATTTTAGAGGGAGTATCCGACAATGATACCTCAGACGACGAGGTTGATCGGATGAACCTGGAGGACACAGACTGTTGGCACCAACCACAAAAAAGTGCTGGAGTCTCGTAGTCATCATCCAGTCATTTCGATCATCTATTCGATGATGTACCCCCAACCAGCCCGAGTACATGTGCCTCGACCCAACCCACAGATTGTTCTTTAGATCCAGGTTCATCAACTAGGAGTGGAAAGAGGAAAAGGTCATCCACCGTTACTCCTACAACACGTAACATTAGGTCCACATCTGATGCTGCTGATGCCTTTTTCGAACTGGTGGTTCAAGGTAAAAAGAGGTTGAAAATTGCTAAAGAGATCCTGAGGAGAGAGCAGCTTGTCTGTCATACTGTGTACTCTATTGATGAATGCATGCGGAAGTTAGAGAGTCTTCCTGGGATTACACCTAAATGTATTCTTGCTGTGGGGGACAGTTTAAAAATTGAGAGTAATAGGTGGTTTCTTATGCATTATGAAGGGTCACTACTTGATGCTTGGCTTAAAAGACAAATGTCTAAGTTCTACCATGTACCACCTTTAGCGGGAGCTCCTCCTGGAAGTTTTGCTTCGGCACCTAATATCTTTATGCCTCAAATGCATGGTGTCCATCAAGATGGCCCATCTGTATTTGTGCCTCCTCCGATGCATGCTTCCACTCTAGGTGGACATATTCCATTTATGCAGCCAGTATTCAGGCCAAGCAGTGATAGTACCATTTCCCAGGATCAGACCCATTCTCCTACTGTCAATGCGCAAGAATTCGTTTGTACCACATATGCATCCTCAATGCATGATTTTGATTTTACCGATGATCGTTGGCCATGACATATAGCCGTATTAAAGTAGTTAGAGAATGATATTTCCTGCTTTAGTTGTTCATATATATGTAATTCCATATTACGTCATATGTTATCGTAGCTTTAAGGATATATTTTGGTGTAGATGTCTATATAGGTTGTTATTTAATAGCAACGTAAGTTACTATACTCTGTCTTGAAGTATTGCTATCAACATTTCCTTATGCATATGGTTGTATCATTAACTACTATCTTTTTCTAATAGATGGACATATTCCATGATGTCATGGCATTTTTAATAGATGAGGACAACTTTTGGGATGACATCCTAACTGTGTTGATAAGTAATGGGTTCATTGATTTACCAAAATGTAACATTGTTTCAAAGGTGCCATGCCATACTCGTCCATTTTCGGGTCACGAACTCATTGCAGATATTTGAGTGGACATCCAGCTAGAGGTTATGATCACTTTAGGATGACAAATACTATGTTCTTCAAGCTGAAAGAATTGCTTGTCTCGTGAGGCTTCGTAAGTAGCACACGCAATGTATCGATTCAAGAGCAACTAGTAATTTTTTTTTATGGCATAGGTCATGGTGTGACTAATAGAGTGTTGGCTGAAACCTTCCAGCACTCAGGAGAGACAATATCCCGATACTTTACAATATACTGAAAGCAATTTGTTTGCTTAAGCAAGAATTTATCGTTCAACCTCAATAGCATACCGCCGTGCACCCACGGATCCGTGACAACAACCATTTCTATCCTTACTTCATGGTACATATGGAATGATTAGATGCAATTATTTAATTTCCAATCTTATCATTACCTGGTCCTTGATATATTTGCTTGCATTGTAGAATGTTGTTGGAGCGATCGATGGTACCCATATACCTGCATTAATCAAGAAAAGCAAACAACCACACTTTCGTAATCAAAAGGGCACCATTTTCCAAAATATCATGGCTGGAGTTTAATTTCTCATAGTTGAATGATTATTTTTTTTAATTATGATTCAGAGGGTATACATCAAGGTATTGTTGTCATGTACAGAAAAATTTTATCTTGTTGACTCAGGATATGACAATACAGATAAGTTTCTTGCCCCATATCGGGGTAATAGGTACCACCTAACTACCTTCAACAATCCTAGGACTCGACGATATAATAATTGTTGAGACTTATACAACCATCGACTTGCTCAACTCAGAAATTGCATAGAGAAGGCCTTCAGAATTCTTAAGAAGCGATATAAGATTCTTAGAAGTCCCATTCCATTTCCTTTCAAGGTTCAGAAACGTATTATTATGGCTTGCTGCATCATTCACAACTTCATTTGACGCACCCAAGGAACTGACAAATACTTCAACATGTCTATTGAACCCTTGCCAGCTGATCATGATGAGGATGTCGATCCTTATCTCATTATAGGGGATGATGAATCCCGAAGAGGTGATGAACTACGCAATTCCATAGCTAATAGGCTGTGGGTTGCTCATCACACGCGAAGTAAGTGTAGGATGCATCCTTTGACTACGATCATACTATGTTCTTCAATTTTTTAAGTTAGTATATTGACCACGATTGACTTTATTAATAGTGCAATGAATTATGTCATCTGAGTTTCATATTCTCCTGAGGTTTAGAAATGTCTGCCGAAAGTTATTATGTAGTTTTCGTGGGCCGTAGATGAGGGATATATGAATCATGGCCTGAGTGTCAGCATAAGGTTAGTGGATTCAAGCATGCCTTATACAAGAAGTTTAAATGTAGACAAGAGGCAATTGATGCATTTCAGAATTATCATAAACTTCCTGAACATCGATATATCAAAAAAATTATTGAAATGGAATATCAACAAGAAAAAAGGATGATGAACACATGGCCAGGAATGTGGGTGCACTGTTAAAAACATTTATATTGGTTTTCGTATCCTTTCTTATAGTCTTTGTACTTGGGTTTCAGTGTGGGTAGGCAACGTTAATGCTTTGAGATGGTTAAAAGCACTATATCTTGTAATATGGTAATGACTACTATGCTAATGTTTTGAGATACTTTGAGATGGGCATACTACGTTCCTACATTTATATGTTATGTCAGCACTCATCTTGTTGTTTAATTGTACTGCTGAGAGAATATTAGGTAGACTTGCATTTGTTTGAAGTAACATTTTCTTATATTAAAGTTCTAATTATATTTCGTTGAATTGGAAAAGTAACATGTGTTTCTTTTTAATGGTTCCAGTGCCATTAAACTTTCCTACAAATATTTGCTTCACCCAATTGATATCAAAGCGTCGGCTGTGAACTCATGACTTGGAGGGCATTTATAAATGCAACCATTGTGAAGCATCACAGTCAGGTGCTCTATCAACGATGAGGGCCATGATGTTTGGCAGATGCATAGCATTTCCTGAATTGGATGCATGCAAATTGTAACCATCAGGAAATAACTGCTGATACTGCTTTCTTGAGCCAATTAAATATATAATCCATATCTTGCAAATGGATATTGTCAGTACGTTGCCTGAACAATGATGAAATTGGATTTAGAATCAACCATCCATTAACTAGTAGGCATCTATGTCATTCTAGTAGGCAGTTATGTCATATTAGTGATAGTATTTTATCAAATAATGGTTTCAACTCTACGGATTTGGTTTACTCCTTGGACTATTTACTTCAAATGCATTAAGGAGCTGGTTTGAAAGCTGCCTCTTATGGATGATGTTTTATCGATGTATAACCATTTGTAATAGGCATATGATGAAACGTTAATCCAATGTTCTGAGTTTATAATTTTATACACAAAAATTAAGGATTTTGAGTACACTTCATTGCTTGATCCTTGTGTATGTGAAGTGTCGGCTATGAAATCATGACTTGGAGGGCATTTCTAAAATGCAACCGTTGTGAAGCATCACAGTCTGGCACGACACATACGCCGAGGGCCATGACTTGGATTATGTTGCTTTGCATGACACATTCTCAGCAAAATTTGTCGGTTCATCCACAAAATGAAACAAATGAAAAACTATACAATATAGCTTTCTAAAGTGGTTAGGCATCAGGTTGAGAAAAAGAGGTGAGGAAGCCACCAGCTGTCATAATAGGTAAATGTGAGGAAGGAGACATGTAAGTCTCTTTCTAAGTTAAATCAAGTTCCAAATCCTTTTTCCATTAGATGATAAGTCTATGTGTTACTTTGTAAACTTCTCCTTTTCCGTATACAGGGCAGAAGCTATAAAGAAGGCCAGCAAATGAACCATATTCTTCGTCGTGATGTATAGGTTAGTGGAAATTCCAGTTCATTAGTGGGTTCGTTTTATCAAAGAACTTTGAAATTGGCATATTTCTCTTTTGTAAGTTGTAGCAGCACCTATTTTTTCTTTGCAAATGTGATTGTTTTATGTTATAGGCACACCTGGTTCTAAATTTAAAAATAGGTAACTCTCTTCTCTTTTGGTGTTGAATTTTCTGGTGCTCTCTTTGTTGTATTGCTTTTTTTTTGTTGGGCTTCTGCACTACATTAATGGTTACCTTCTACCTCCACTATGGGATAAATGATCCCATGGTGCTTAGAATCAGAAGAACAAAGAAGACACAGCCATGATGATGGCATTTGTAATATTTTTCTGAATTCTACAGTTGGAAAAAGAAAGCATCTATCTTCAAGGATCTGCCTGCATCTGGACATGGTAAATATTAATCTTGGCATTGTTGCTGACTGAAGGCCCCTTCTATGGATTTTAATGGATGTAATGATTCCATTCTAACATTCTATTTTGATGTCAAATAATTGAGCTGGGCTATGTTAGGTTCATTTTCATCTTGGTGGTGCCGTGTCATTAATTGAAACTTCTCAATTCAGGGCAGTGCCAAAAATCTGGCTCATGTGTTACAGATACAGTGACTGGATCGTTGAATGTGAAGGTCTCAACAACCATGAATATGATGCTGCCTGACACTAGGGTATATGGGTGGATAGTTGCACATATTGTATATTGTAAATGTGATGAAGATCTCTGTCTTGTTGGTAATGTTAGATTAACAGTTAGAACTTGAATTTTTTTTTTTTCCTTCTTGAAAGCTTAGGTAACTTTGAGATTTCGACTTTGAACTCCACATATTGAATAACTAGCCTATCAAGCCTCTTGACTTGCAACCATGATGGTCGTGGCTAGTTAGCTCAGGCATTTCACTACAAGAAAATACTGAAATAGCGACGCAAATTTAGCGATACAATTATGGGTTTCTAAATTGCGACCACTTTGCGACGCCTCTGTGACAAAAAAATATTACGACGCAATTAGCGACGCATTAGCGACTCAATAAACTAGAAAATCAAAAAAAATTTTTTTATTTAGCGACGTAAATAATGCATCGCAATATTTTTAAATTAATTTTTTATAAAATATAAATATGGAAAAAAATATTGCGATGCAACTCAGTGCGTCGCAATGTTTTTAAAAGAATTAAATATGTAAAATAGTGACGCATTAGCGACGTAATAAAAAAAATTAGAAAAATTATTTTTAATTTAGCGATGCACCAATTGCATCACAAATAATTTAAATAAAATTAAATTTTATAAATTATAAATATTAGAAAAAAATATTGCGACGCAACTCAGTGCGTCGCAATGTTTTTAAAAAAATTAAATATATTAAATAGCGATGCATTAGCGACGTAATAAACAAAAAAATTACAAAAATTATTTTTAATTTAGCAACGCACCAATTGCATCGAAAATAATTTAAATGAAATTAAATTTTATAAATTATAAATATTAGAAAAAAATATTGCGATGCAACTCAATGCATCGCAATATTTTTAAAAAAATTAAATATATTAAATAGCGACGCATTAGCGATGCAATAAACTAGAAAATTAGAAAAATTATTTTTAATTTAGCGATGCACCAATTGCATTGCAAATAAAATTAATTTTATAAAGTATAAATATGAGAAAAAAATATTACGATGCAACTCAGTGCGTCGCAATGTTTTTTTAAAAATTAATTATGTTAAATAGCGATGCATTAGTGATGCAATAAACCAAAAAATTAGGAAAATTATGTTTTAATTTAGCAACACACTTGTTGCGTCATAATTATTATAAATAAAATTAATTTTTTATAATATAATTATCATATTAAAAAAAGATGACACAACCCTTTGCGTCGCAATGTTTTTAAAAAAATTAATTATGTTAAATAGCCATCGGTCCAAAATCGATCGTACCCGATCGGAATCAGGGCTTGGATCGATCGCAACTGTCGGATCATCGCCGATCGGACTGATCGCCACGGTCCAAGATCGATCGTGGCCGATCGGAATTACGGCTTGGATCGATCGCAACCGTCGGATCGTCGGCAATTGGACAGATCGCCACGATCCGAGATCGATCATGGCCGATCGGGATCAGGGCTTGGATCGATCGTAACCATCGGATCGTCAGCGATCTCGGACCGATCGCAACGGTCCGGGATCGATCGTGGCCGATCGAGATCAGGGCTTGGATCGATCGCAACCATCGGATCGTCAGCGATCTTGGACCGATCGCATCGGTCTGGGATCGGTCATGGCCGATCGGGATCATGGCTTGGATCGATCGCAACCATTGGATCATCGCCGATCGGACCGATCGCCACGGTCCGAGATCGATCGTGGCTGATTGGGATCATGGCTTCGATCGATCGCAACCATCAGATCGTCACCGATCTCGGACAGATTGCAATGGTCCGAGATCGGTCGTGATCGATCGGGATCACGGCCTGGATCGATCGCAACCGTCGGATTGTCGCCTATCGGATCGATCGCGATGGTCCGAGATCATTCATCGCCGACCGGGATCGATCAGGGCTTGGATCGATGGCAATCGTCAGATCGACGCCGATCGATCTGATCGCCACGGTCCTCGATCGGTCGTGGCCAATCGAGATCAGGGCTTAGATCGATCGCAACCGTCGGATCGTCAGCGATCTTGGACCGATCGCAACGGTCCGGGATCGGTCGTGGCCGATCGGGATCAGGGCTTGGATCGATCGCAATTGTCGGATCGTTGCCAATCGGATCGATCGCCGTGGTCCGAGATCGGTCATGGCAGATCAGGATCAGGGTTGGGATCGATGGCAATCGTCAGATCGACGCCGATCAGTCCGATCGCCACGGTCTGAGATCGATCATGGATGATCGGGATTAGGGCTTGGATTGATTGCAATCGTCGGATCATCGCCGATCGAACCGATCGCCACGGTCCGAGATCGGTCGTGGCCGATCGAGATCAGGGCTTGGATCGATCGCAACCGTCGGAACGTCAGCGATCTCGGACCGATCGCATTGGTATGGGATCGGTCATGGCCGATCGGGATCAGGGCCTGGATCGATCACAACCGTCGGATCATCAGCGATCTCGGACCGATCGCAATGTTCCGGGATCGGTCGTGGCCGATCAGGATCAGGGCTTGGATGGATCGCAACCGTCAAAATATCAACGATCTCGGACCGATTGCATCGGTATGGGATCGGTCATGGCCGATCGGGATCAGGGCCTAGATCGATCGCAACCGTCGGATCATCGTCGATCGGATCGATCACCACGGTCCGAGATCGGTCGTGACCGATCGGGATCATGGCTTTGATCGATCGCAACCGTCAGATCATCGCCGATCTGAGATGGATTGCAACGGTTCAAGATCGGTCGTGGCCGATCGGGATCACGGCCTGAATCGATCGCAACCATCGGATTGTCGCCTATCGGATCGATCACGACAGTCCGAGATCGTTCATCACCGATCGGGATCGATCAGGGCTTGGATCGATGGCAACCGTCGGATCGACACCGATCGATTCGATCGCCACGATCCTCGATCGGTCATGGCCAATCAGGATCAGGGCTTGGATCGATCGCAACCATCGGATCGTCAGCGATCTTGGACCGATCGCAATGGTCCGGGATCGGTCATGGCCGATCAGGATCAGGGCCTGGATCGATCGCAATCATCGGATCGTCGCTGATCGGATCGATCGCCGTGGTCCAAGATCGATCATGGTGGATCAGGATCAGGGTTGGGATCGATGGAAACCATCAGATCGATGCCGATCGGTCCGATCGCCATGGTCCGAGATCGATCGTGGACGATCGGGATCAGGGCTTGGA
The DNA here is from genome assembly GCA_900491605.1 of Calamus simplicifolius. Classification (NCBI taxonomy): domain Eukaryota; kingdom Viridiplantae; phylum Streptophyta; class Magnoliopsida; order Arecales; family Arecaceae; genus Calamus; species Calamus simplicifolius. The sequence goes on along the minus strand of UESW01004239.1, from coordinate 222,096 downwards.
TTGATCGCAATCGTCAGATCATCGCCGATCAGACCGATCGCCATGGTCCGGGATCGGTCGTGGCCGATCGGGATCAGGGCATGGATCGATTGCAACCATCGAAACGTCAGCGATCTCGGACCGATCGCATCGGTATGGGATCGGCCATGGCCGATCGGGATCAGGGCCTGGATCGATCGCAACCGTCGGATCGTCAGCAATCTTGGACCGATCGCAACGGTCCGGGATCGGTCATGGCCGATCGGGATCAGGCTTGGATCGATCGCAACCGTCAGAACGTCAGCCATCTCGGACCGATCGCATCGGTATGGGATCGGTCATGGCCGATCGGGATCAGGGCCTGGATCGATCGCAACCATCGGATCATCACCGATCGGACCGATCGCCACGGTCCGAGATCGATCGTGGCCGATCGGGATCATGGCTTCGATCGATCGCAACCGTCGGATCGTCGCCGATCTCGGATGGATTGCAACGGTCTGAGATCGATCGTGGCCGATCGAGATCACGGCTTGGATCGATCGCAACCGTCGGATTGTTGCCTATCGGATCGATTGCGACGGTCCGAGATCGTTCATCGCCGACCGGGATCGATCAGGGCTTGGATCGATGGCAACCATCGGATCGACGCCGATCGGTCCGATCGCCACAATCCTAGATCGGTCGTGGCCAATCGGGATCAGGGCTTGGATCGATCGCAACCGTCGGATCGCCAGCGATCTCGGACCGATCGCAACGGTCCGGGATTGATCATGGCCGATCGGGATCAGGGCTTGGATCGATCGCAATCGTTGGATCGTCGCCGATCGGATCGATCGCCGTGGTCCGAGATCGGTCGTGGTGGATCAGGATCAGGGCTAGGATCGATGGCAACCGTCGGATCGTCAGCGATCTCGAACCGTAGCAACGCTGTAGCGACGCATTTTCGAAGAAAAAAATAAACAAATATTGTAACGCAATATATGCATCGCAATTATTTTTAGTAAATATAATTTTTATCAGTAATAATAAATAAAAAAAATATAATATTGTGATGCATTAGTTACATCACAATATTTTTTCTATAAATATATGTAATGAAAAAGTATAAAAAAATATTGCGATGCAAGTTGTGCGTCACAATTATTATCATAAATTATACATATTATTATTTATAAATATTAAAAAATTATTGCGATGCCGTAGCGACGCATTTTTGAAGAAAAAATAAACAAATATTGCGACGCAATGTATGCGTCACAATTATTTTTAGTAAATATAATTTTTATCAGTATTAATAAATAAAAGAAATATATATTGCGATGCATAAGTTGCATCGCAATGTTTTTTCTATAAATATATGTAATGAAAAAGTATAAAAAAAACATTGCGATGCAATTTATGCGTTGCAATTATTATCATAAATTATATATATTATCATTTATAAATATTAAAAATTATTGCAATGCCGTAGCGATGCATTTTTGAAGAAAAATAAATAAATATTGTGACGCAATGTATGCGTCGTAATTATTTTAGTAAATATAATTTTTCAGTATTAATAAATAAAAGAAATATAATATTGCGACGCATAAGTTGCGTCGCAATGTTTTTTCTATAAATATATGTAATGAAAAAGTATAAAAAATATTGCGATGCAATTTGTGCGTCGCAATTATTATCATAAATTTTAATTTTTATCATTTATAAATATTTTAAAAATAAATAAAATATATATATTGCGATGTATTAGTTGCGTCGCAATGTTTTTTGGATAAATATATGTAATAAAATAGTTAGAAAATTTTTGCGATGCACTGTTGCGTCGCAATTATTGTTATAAATTATTTTAATCATTTAAAAATATTAAAAAATATTGTGATGCCTTAGCGATGCAATTTCTAGAAAATAATTTTTCCGCCGGATATTGGTGCCAAGTTAGCGACGCATTAGCGACGCAATTAATGGCGTTGCAACCTTTTTCATAAAAATATAATAACCAAATTAACGATGGATTAGCGACGCATTGTTGCGTCGCTAATACATAATAAATTGCAAAAAAAAATTGCGACGATTAGCGACGCAATAAATTGCGTCGCTAATTTCTCATATATACATTCGGCCGGCCTTCTCTTCTTCTTCCCCATCTTGACCTAGCCGCCGCCCTCCCAAAAAAAATCTGGCTGCCACCGTCCGCTGCTCCGGCTCCCCCCCTCTGCTCCGGCTCCCCGGCGGTCTCCTCCAACTCCGGCGTATCCTCTCGATCGAGGTAAGCCCCCCCACCCTCTTAAAATATTTTTTTTTGTAATAATTTTCCTCTGGCCACGGCCAAGACCGTGGCCGTCTTCTCCGGCCACGGCAGCTGCCGTGGCCGGCAGTGGCCTAGCCACGGTGGCCAGGCCACAGTCAAAGAAAAAAAAAATTTGGTTACAGGGGGGTGGGGAAACCCCCCCCCCCAATTTTGTCTTCTCCGGCCACGGCCACTGCCGTGGCCGGTAGTGGCCTAGCCACCGTGGCCAGGCCACAGTCAAAGAAAAAAAAATTTTGGTTACAGGGGGGGTGGGGAACCCCCCCCCCCCCCATTTTGTCTTCTCCGGCCATGGCCGCTGCCATGGACGGCAGTGGCCTGGCAACGGTGGCCAGGCCACAGTCAAAAAAAAAAAAAATTTGGTAACAGGGGGGGTGGGGAAACCCCCCCCCCCATTTTGTCTTCTTCGGCCACGGCCGCTGCCGTGGCTGGCAGAGGCCTGGCCACGGTGGCCAGGCCACAGTCAAAAAAAAAAAATGGTAATAGGGGGGGTGGGGAAACCCCCCCCCCATTTTGTCTTCTCCGAACACGGCCGTGGCCGCGGCCGGAGAAGCCGGCCACGGCCGCTGCCGTGGCCGATAGTGGCCTGGCCACGGTGGCCAGGCCACAGTCAAAAAAAAAAATGGGTAATGGGGGGGGGGGAAACCCTCCCCCCCCCATTTTGTCTTCTCCAACCACGGCCGTTGCCATGGCCGGCAGTGGCCTGGCCACGGTGGCCAGGCCACAGTCAAAAAAAAAGGTAACGGGGGGGGGGAACCCCCCCCCCATTTTGTCTTCTCCGGCCATGGCCGTGGCCACGGCCGGACCGGCCACGGCCGTGGCCGCGGCCGGAGAAGCCGGCCACGGCCGCTGCTGTGGCTGGCAGTGGCCTGGCCACGGTGGCCAGGCCACAGTCAAAAAAAAAAAAAATGGTAATAGGGGGGGTAGGGAAACCCCCCCGCCCCATGTAGCCCCTTCAAAAAAAATGGTAACAGCTAGGGGGCTTTTCCCCCACCCCTGGCCCCTTCAATTAAAAAAAAAATTAATACTCATAAAAAAAATTAACAAAAAAAATTAGATTCTATCATATTTTATTATTTTTAAAAATAATTTCAAATAATTTGATGATAAATATAAAAATTATAAATATATTTTTAAAACATGGGCAACTTAATTTTTTTTTTTAAAGTAATAGCTAGGGGGGTTTTCCCGATCCTCTGGCCCCTTCAAAAAAAAAAATTTAAACACTCAAGAAAAAAATTAAGGGTAGATTCTATTATATTTTATTGTTATTAAAAATATTTTCAAATAATTTGATGACAAATATTTAAAAAATGTGACACTAATCTAATTTTTTATTAGATTAGTTATAAATTATTAATTTATGTCATTAGTCGGAGCTCTTTGGATAGACTGATTGTTATGTCTTGATTATGCAATAATATTTGTAATGCTAGATAGAAAGTCTTGTTGTATTATTATTTAATTTGCAAAATGTTTATGCAATAATTAATTTAAGCAGAATGTTTATGCAATAATATTTGTGCATTTGTAGTTATTTACAATTGTTATGTCTTGATTATTTACATTCTGCTGCAAACTGAATGATGCATTAAATTATGTAATGCTAGATAGAAAGTCTTGTTGTATTATTATTTAATTTTCAGCAACAAATTAGTAGTTTCAATGATTTATATTTTAGTCTTCACAAACATTTGTATTCGACACAATAATCTTAAGAAGTCAGTGACTATATACACTATTCCTATATATGTAAATTGACAAGAAGTTAAGAATAACAAGCATAAGTTCGATTGTCTTCGGACTTCCATATATTAATCACAGCACTATAACCTTTAGACCCGTTTGAGAATTTGTAAGCCTTAGTCTTGCAAATTCTCAAATTGTCCTGGTGGACAGTTTGGGAATATTTTTTGCGATATGTTAGTCTGCTATTAATCATCGTTGGGTGAGATTGCGGTTTGTATTTGCTCATACGTTCTCCTAGTGTGGCTTATATGCCACACATTTAGGAGAACATATGGGGAAATGCTGCCAAAATTTCAATGTAACCGATCGATGATAATTAATAGCAGAATAACATATCACAAAAAATATTCTTGAATGGGATAGGGCCTTACCTTATAGACATGGAGTGAAGGTAGAATTAATTTAAGACACTTGAATGCTTGTGAAGTCTCATGATAAACGGACCGCCTTGCGGCCCGACCCGAACTCAAGCCCTACCATTAGCCATGAACCTGTGCCTCGGTCCTTGCTAGCACGCCAAGGATCGTAGCCGTGGCTCGCCCTTGCATGGTAGGGACCTTAGTTGCCTAAAAAAAATTGGTTTAGTTATAAATGATTTAAATGGTTGTTATTAACCTTAGTTGTGTAAAAGAAATAATTTAGTTATATATTTAGTAATACTAATATAGTTTTATTTTGTGGTTTCTTTAATGGTTTACCAGACTTTGTATAAGTCGGTCAAAAATGAGCGGGGCTCGCTCGTGGATGTATGCAAGGATAAAAGATGGCTTGCTTAATCCAGATTTTCTGAATGGATTGGAAGAATTTATCGCATTTGCATGTAGCCAACCTGAATGGATGGATGGCCCTAGGATTAGGTGCCCATGCAACTTCCACAGGTGTCAGAATAAAGCCTACAGAGATGTGAAACTGTTAAGGTGCATTTGTGTAAGAAGGGGTTTGTTCCTGATTACTATGTTTGGTACTGTCATGGTGAACCAGAGGATATTCCAGCAGCTGTTATAGGCCAACAAGAGTCAATTCCCGTAGATGAACCATTTGTGAATTTAAACACATATGAACAAATGGTGATGAATGCATCGGGTAATGAATTCAATCAGAATACATTTATGGAAGAACCAAATCCAGATGCACAACAATTTTACGATATGTTGCGTGCTGCAAATCAAGAATTGTATCCTGGTTGTGAGGGTCATTCCCAGTTGTCTACAGCTGCTCGAATGTTGAATATTAAGGCAGAACATCGATTATCAGAAAAGGCGTTCAATTCTGTAGCTGGGTTAATCAAAGAAATTTTGCCAAATGATAATGTTGCAGCAGACAGTTTTTACGCAACAAAGAAGTTGTTGCGTGGGCTTGGGCTCCCAGTTAATAAGATCGATTGTTGCTTGAACAATTGTATGATATTTTGGGGTGAAGACTCAGAGCTGAGATGGTGTAAGATTTGTGGGCAATCGAGGTACAAAAACAGCGAAGGAGGAGCCAGTACAAGTAGGAGGAAAAGTGTGCCTTACAAGAGGATGCATTACTTTCCTCTTACCCCACGCCTGCAGAGATTATACAGATCTGAGGCAACAGCTGCTGATATGAGATGGCATGCCGAACATGAATCTAAAGAGGATGAAATGCGGCATCCATCAGATTCAAAGGCTTGGAAGCATTTCAATGAAAATCATCCTGATTTCGCTGAAGATATAAGGAATGTGAGATTAGGTCTTTGTACCGATGGCTTCCAACCATTTGGTCAAGCGGGGCAACAGTATTCATGTTGGCCTGTGATACTGACTGTATATAACCTTCCTCCATGGAAGTGCATGAAAGATACTGCAATGTTTTTAACCGTTTTGGTTCCAGGACCATCAAATCCAAAGGAAAAGATTGATGTCTTTCTGCAACCGTTGGTGGCCGAATTGAAAATGTTGTGGGAAACAGGAGTCGTAGCCTACGACATTTCTATGAAACAGAATTTCATCATGAGAGCTGCTTTGATGTGGACAATAAGTGATTTCCCGGCATATGCAATGTTGTCTGGTTGGAGCACTGCTGGACGTCTGGCATGCCCTCATTGCATGTATGATTCGGATGCATTTACATTGCAGAAGAGTGGTAAGCAGTCATGGTTTGATAACCATAGGAAGTTCTTGCCCCAAATCATCCTTACAGGCGTAACTTGATCGCCTTCCGGAAGAACAAAGCAGTCACAAAATTCGCCGAACCGGTTAGGTCCGGCACGGATATATTTGATACTATAGAGCATTTGGGGTTGATGTATGCATGGGAACCAGATGCAGATAGAATAAATGGCCGTATATGTAAAGAACATAACTGGAAGAAGCGAAGTATATTTTGGGATTTGCCTTATTGGAGCACAAATCTCATCCGGCACAACTTGGATGTTATGCATATCGAGAAAAATTTCTTTGATAACATATTTAACACGGTGCTAAACATCCCGGGAAAAACAAAAGATACTGCAAAGTCAAGAGAAGAACTTAATCAGTACTGCAGAAGAGGTGATTTGAGAAGGAGTGCCGACGGGACCTATCCTAAAGCCTGTTACACTCTTGACAGAAATTCACGAGAAGTTTTATGTAACTGGCTTAGAGGGTTAAAATTTCCAGATGGTTATGCCTCAAATATCGGTAGGTGTGTGGACATGCATAAGCTCAAGTTGTTCGGCATGAAGAGTCACGACTGCCATGTTTTCATGCAACGGTTATTACCTATAGCTTTTCGTGAGTTGCTTCCGCAACATGTCTGGAAGGCAATTACGGAGCTCAGCTTGTTCTTCAAGGAGTTATCTGCCGCAGTCATTACTTCTGCATCCATGGCAAGGCTTGAGGAGGAAATTCCAATTATTTTATGCAAGCTTGAGCGAATATTTCCTCCCAGTTTTTTTGACTCAATGGAGCATTTACCGGTTCACTTGCCATACGAAGCGAGCATAGCTGGTCCCGTGCAGTATCGCTGGATGTATCCTTTCGAGAGGTAAATATATACATCATTAAGATATGTTGACATTTCAAATATTATTTCATTGCAAGAAAATTGGTTAATTTTTTGTTTCAACTTTACATATAGGTATCTTAAGAAGTTAAAAAATAATGTGCGTAATAAGGCAAGGGTTGAAGGTTCTATATGCAATGCACACTTGGTCGAAGAAGTTTCAGCTTTTGCCTCGCATTACTTTGAGGGTCACGTCCACACGAGGAGCCGAAATCTTGGTCGTAACGATGACGTATGTGTGGACGAAGGAGAACCTAATGACGGTAGAATATCAATTTTTAAAGGTATCGGCCGTTCATTTGGTGGGCAGAAGTCAAGAAATCTTAGCGATATGGAGTATAATGCAGCACATTATTACATCCTAATGAACTGTAGAGAAGTCGATCCATATATTGAGTAAGTGTATACTTCAATGCTTAATTGGAAATTTTAATTTAAATTACAATATACCATAATATTTAATTGCTAACATCAGTTTTCATCCTTTTCATCCCATAAGGATGTTTTGTGATAGACAACGACAGATGAATCCCGACATCAGTCAAGTTGCAATTGGGCAGAAATTAGAAACGGAGTTTGCTTACTGGTTTTATGAATTTGTGAGTAGTATCACTCAATCAATTTCATAATGGCTTTATTTTTTGAATTGGATGTGAATAGCTTATTAATTTATAGGTAAACGGTCCATGGTCCACAACCGACAATATTTTCATTAAATGTCTATCGCAATGGCCATTGAAGACCGTAACAACCTCTACTGGCTATTTTGTAAATGGGTACAAATTTCAGATTGAACGATTAGCAGCTTCAAGAGGCACGCAGAACTGGGGCGTGTGTGTTAAAGGAGAAAGTGTTGGAGCAAATATGCAGGATTATTATGGAAAGTTAGTAGAGGTGGTTGAAGTTGAATATCCCGGTTGGCCTATGAAACGAACCGTATTGTTTCGTTGTGATTGGTTCGATCCGATAGTTCCTGTGGGCAAAAGGGTTCATAACGACTACAATTTGGTTGAAGTGAACCATCGACGAAGATTGCAGAAATATGACCCATTCATCCTTGCATCCCAAGCTCAGCAAGTCTTTTACTGCGGATATCCAAGTTTGCGCAACGACAAGCGAGATTGGTGGGCCGTTTCTAAAATCGTCCCACGTTCAACAATCGTATTAGAGGAGAGTTCATCAAGTCAATCAGCCGAGTGCCCTGCATTTCAAGAGGATGAGATGGAAATGCATGCAATTGAGGACGACACAAGGGCTCCTGAAACATCACTTAGAGATCCAAATGGTGATGTCCAAGAAATTGCGGATGCAAATGTTCGGTTTCCTTCCGATGATAATGAAACTGAATCGCAGTCCGATACGGCATCGGATGTTGAACCAACATTTCACGAAACAAATGACACCGATTAAACATAGAGGTTTTTTAAAATTTAACTTTTTTTATAAGTGTTAAATTTTTACATAGTCAATCATTAATCGTAATTTAATTGTATGAATCTTTAGTATTTTCAGTATGACGGGCAGAGGTAGATCTACCGACGACAGACGGAGTGAGCAGGGACGTAGCCCTGCTGCATCAGATCACATGAGCATCGGAGATGGAGAGTTTGGATCTCCAGCAGTCGCACAGCCTTCGATCTCTCCAGCAGTATTACCATCCAGCCGATCGGCACATACCTCCGAGAGTTCTTCCACCATCGGCCGCACCGTACTTCGACTTGATGCTCAGGGGCTGTAAGTATATACTAATTAAAAATATATGTTTATGTTTTTAAGTCAATTACTTATAAACATGCATTTTTTTAACAGATTTATTGAGCAGCATCATGTATCCAGCCACATCAGCGCCGTATTTCAGAGGCGTGCAGATCCCAGTGGCTACGATTGGCGCCACGTATCTCCAGCCACGAGGGAGTTTTATTTTTCTGAGTTTCAGGTAAACTTATTAAATACAATTTATCACTGATATAAAATTTCTTAATCTTAATAAATTCAGAAACTAACTATTTATTTTAATGCAGAAAAAGTTTACGTGGGATCCTGCCAGCCATGATGCCATTAGGGCAGCATGGGAGGCTCTGACGGGACGCCGATACTCCGACATGCTTCATCGTTGGAGGTCATCGGGTCAGCGTCCTGCGCACGTGCCAGAGGGTATTTGGCACGAGTGGCAGCAGGCCTGGCAGTCCGATGGCTGGCGCAGGAGGTCCGCATCAGCCAGCACGAACCGCCGATCTGAGAAGGGCGGTCCTGGCACGGGTCTCTCCCGCCATACTTCGGGCTCCATTTCGATTCAGGAGCACAGACGGCGTATGGTAAGAAAACATAAATATTTTAATTACTATTTTAGTTATTTACAAATATTTGTATTAATATCATTTTTTTATTGTTATAGTCTGAGCAGGAGGGCGGAGATCCTGGTGAGTTTCGTCTATTCAGGGCGACACACACCAGGAGGACGGTTCCTGGGTCGACACGCGATCACGGGAGGTTGCGGTAAGAAATTAGATTTATGTAGTATCTGTTTAATTTCTAAAATTTTATTTCAAGAAATTTATTAACTCATTTATTGTTGATTTCATAATTTAAAGACACGAGTCGAGGAGCTTCGCTCCCAGGCATCGCAGGTCGACTCTACTGATGGGGAGACGCCCGTCGAACTCTCAGCAGAGGAGAGTCGGCGTGTGTTTTTGGAGGCTGTTGGTGCCCAGCCACGAGACCGCAGGGTCTATGGTCTGGGCACTAGAGCTTCTACATATTTTCCCCATCAGGCCTCCAGCTCGCGAGTTCTGGTGATCTTCCTCCCGAGCGTTTAGACGACCTTCGGAGATCTATTGCAGAGGAGGTTCGCAGGAGGTCGAGCAGGATTTCGAGGATCGTATGCGAGGCCGGATCAGGAGATTGCAGACATGCGAGATGAGATGCATTATTTGCGGGATATGGTTAGCCGCTTGTCGCAGAGTCTCAGCCTCCACAGCCTCCACGTGATCGCCAGATTCTTGATGTATTTTTTTTTTTTTTATGTTGTACATGAAAACTTCAAAATTTTAATATATGAATTATTTTTGGAAATTGAATATTATTGTTTGGATCAATATGAGTGAAGAATGTTTCTATCAATATTTAAATTAACGAAATTGTATTAACCGTTTTAATTTTTAATTTTTATTTTTTTAAAAAATTTATTTGCGACGCATTAGCGACTGAAATTGCATCGCTAATATTTTTAAAATATTATTATTAAATATTGCGACGCAATGACCTGGCATCGCAATAATTTAAAAAAAATTTAATAGCGACGCATTAGCGACTCAAATTGAGTCGCTATTATATCTAAAATATTTTTAATAAATATTGCGACGCAATGACCTTGCGTCGCAATATTTTAAAAAAATTTTATTTGCGACGCATTAGCGACTCAAATTGCGTCGCTATTATATCAAAAATATTATTATTAAATATTGCGACGCAACTAAATGCGTCGCAATATTGCGACGCAATTGAGTGCATCGCAATATTTAATAATAATTTTAAATATTAAATTTAATTTTAAATTTAGCGACGCATTTGGATGCGTCGCAATATTGCGACGCAGTTGCAGAGTCGCAATATTGCGACGCAATTGCGACAAATGGATATTGCGACGGACATCTGAGCGACGCCGTCATTGCGTCGCTATTGCGTCGCAATAGCATGTTTAGCGACGCATTTACGACGCATTTGGATGTCACAATATTTTATTTTTCTTGTAGTGTTCATTGCCTGAACATGATGGACCAACATCTACCATTGCTATATGTTCTGGACCTTGTGGTACTGACATATCTCCCAATCGCTCAGGAGATTCTGTTTCTTCCAGTGAAACTATGTTTACATGTGACTCCATGAAAAGTCCAGACTTTGAGTATCTACACAATGGAGATTCTTCAGCAGTTGCTTCTTTGGAAAGGTGGGCAAGTGACAATCTCCATATTAACGAACATGCAAATGTTGTAGGTCTATCTTTCTGGCCAATGCACCTCTTTCATTTATTAATTCCATGATTGGTATTGACTTGCAGCATCATAGGTCGTTTGATAAAAGCTTTTCTGGTTTGGGCTTATCATCATGCATTCCCAATATGAAATAAACTAATTCTATTTATTAGGATCTACATTGAAGAAGGATGTTCTTTTGGCGATGGAAATAGTTGATATTTTTGATGTTGACAGCAATCACAAGGATCCACAGTTGTGCGTAACACTTGCATCCGATGTCTACAGGCATCTACGAATAGCTGAGGTGACATATTCCTCCTTGAGTGTGTTCCCTGTTCCTTTTCTTCACTGGTTATTGGGACATGATCTTTTGGCATGTTAGTTTGCTGAATGCAAATATCTGGTGATGAGCATGTTGGTAATATTACTGCTGAGAAGGCCAACTGCAGACACATCTGAACCAGTGTCACGCCCCAGACCCTATATTGGATCTAGGGCTAGCAACCCGCCACATGCTTGGCATGCAAGGTGACCTGAAATATAACATTTAATACAAGGAGGGGTAATAACTATATATCATCCAATTTAAATGGTTCTTAATACAAACCATAATCATATGTTTTAGGCTACATGCCCAAAATACATAATTCAATGGGGTTACAACAAGTATTAGATCTAGGTTACTCTGATAGCCGCTCCAACTACCCCATATTCCCTTCTTCAGTTCTGTGGCTCTGAAAAACATTGTGAGATTTAAATGAGCTCACACTCAATAAGTAATCCAACCATAATATAATGTAATTACTCAAATTTCCATAATAAACAACTGCCAAGCTTCCATGTTTCAAATACATTTTACCATGTTATCAAAACATGCATCATATTCTCAAAATAATTTTGGAAGCAATTGCTATATATAGCATTTCAAGAATATACAATTTCAGGATAAAACTATTATACCACTGTAAATAGCATGTAAATATGCATTTTTATACTAATGTCCCATGGCCACATACTATGTACACAGAACACCCCTCTCGGGTGTAACACCCCTCTTGGGTGTATCCTCCATAAATATCCCCTAGGAGTCAGGTCTTGGAACCAGTGTCATGAACTCACATCCTGCCATATCCGGCTACAACATACCCCAAGAGTGTGTTCTCCATATACCCCCCTATGGAGATGGGTCCCGATGCCATGTGGCATAATATTGCCATATCTTGTCACAGCACACCTTCTAGGTGTGTGTTCTCCATATACCCCCCTATGAAGTTGGGTCCCGGTGCTAAGTGAGTCATGCAACATATCACATCATACCATATCATAGCGGACCATGGTGGGACATATTATTATATACAAAAATTATCATTTTCATGTCACATTTTTCAAATAGCATGTATCATTGCAAAATGCAATCCATATACTTTTCATAATTACAGTGAATTAAACATGTTAAACACATGCATATTTATAAAACCTTTAATAATTATCAGTTGTCCACATATATACCCAATAATTTGTAAAATATAATAAATAATAAACTAATCATAGTAAATGCTCATTTGCAAATAATAATACCAATCCATTTTTTTATTTTTCAAATAATGCAATATATAACAATATAGCATTTAAATACATAATTTTATATTTTAATAATTATGAAAATTATGATAAAGGACTTACTTACCTTCTGGCACTAATCCAAAAATGTAATTCGGCTAATTAAGCACCTGGGTACCTACAGCATCAATTTCCCAATTTTTAGTCCCAAAAATAGCATATCAAAATAGTTTTTAACTCTACCCAGTTTAATCCCGGGGCCAACTTGGGGCTTGAATATCTCCCAATATAAGCCCAAATAGAAAAATAAAAATACCTTCAGAAACTAGAATCAACAATGATCCAGGACATATTTTTATTTTTCTATTTTTGGCCCAATACGGGATTCAAATCGCGGCCCAAAAATGGTTCGCGAGATGGCCCAATAGGTCTCAAACCCCAAACGGCCCGGCCAGCCCGCTCCTCTTTCATCTCCCCCGCCTCCCCTGTTTCGCTCGAAACAGGGAAGATTTGTGCCGGCGGCCAGGGCCGCCGCCAGCCACTCCCCCAGAGGGGCCGCCGCCACCGCGGCCGCGCTCCCTCTCCTCTCTTTCTCCCTCAATCTCTCTCTTTCTCTCTCGTTCTTTCCGCGGCTGTTACCCGTGCCGGTGGCACGGCCGGCCACCACGGCTGGCCGGACCTCCACCAGACGCTGCCCCGACGCCGGTGGAGGTCGCCGGTCGTAGCCTGGGCCCGACGAGCCGGCGGGCACTCTGCCGGGCCCAAACCAAGCCGTGAACCGGTTGGTTCCATGAAGAAGGGCCGTCTCTCTTCCATTCTCTCTCTCTGTTTCTCTCTCATTTTCTCCCTCTTTTACCTTATGGCTGCCATGGGTAATCTTGGGGAAGGAGGGGAGCTCCCTCCCCTCCTTATATCATGGCAAGGGGAGGGTTAGCCCCTCCCCTGTGCTTGTGTGAAGGGGGCATGTCGGGGCCTTCATCCGCCACGCCGGGTCAACATTGGCGGAGGAAGGGTGGCGCCTCCCTTCCTCCGTCAAAGAAGGTGGATCCTCACATGGTGAGGATCGGGGTGGGGGGGGGGGGAGGGAGTTCACAACCAGATTTGTGATTCAAGTGCAGAAGCCCTTCGCTGACTGCAAAGGGCCCCTTTGGAGGTAAACAAGCAGCTCATGAATGCCACTTAATCATAGCAGGAAATTTGTAGTTTTTGCTAATCTGGATAACCATAGAAATGATTCTACTGAATGTTGAACTAATGATCTTCATCCACAGGCAATTTGTATATTGTAAATGTGAAGAATATCTCATGTTGTTGGTAATGTTAGATTCACAGTTTGGCTGTGGGCGACAGTAACGACCACCACAACCTCAGAAGAATCCCCCAGTACATGCATCCAGATGGTTTACACTCTAATACGAATGAACCAAGTCCGAGAGCTAACTACTTGAATGCAGAAAGGATTCATGCATCACTTTGGGAGTTGCTGATTTTATTTGTTCACTTGACTAAGAAGTTCCCCCGGCTTCTCATATTTGTCCCCCTTGTTATATATGCAATAGCTGCCAGTGCTACCATTCTGGTCCTGAACATCCTTGTCACTATCCTGTTTACATTGTCTTCTTTCTTGATATTGTACTTTGCATACCCTAGTTTGGATTGGCTTGTTAGAGAAATCGTCACATGAGATTTCCAATCAAGCCAAGCCAGGACATGTAAGTTAGAGATTCTCCTGTGTTCCTTGATTGACTATGAAGTCTGTTCATGTTGTAATTCAGTTATTGTTGTAATGGTACATCAAATTCGTATGTGTAATGGTACACAAAATTCCTATATAATGAAGACTTTCTACTTGGGACTTGCATTGGAGGAACATATTTTTAGAACGAGACACAATCATATTGATATAAATCTATTTTCCCAGGTAGACGGATATTAAAAGAAAAAATCCAAGAGCTGGTATTTGAATCAAGATCAGTAACTATTTAAAAATCCTTGATTTTACATTATTTATAATGTAATTTAAATTTAAATTAATTTTTTTAATTTAATTTAAAAATTTTGTAAATTAATATGTCAAAAAGAAACGACAAAATAATAGATTTTATTAATAGAAAATAATTTATTAAGTATGTTCTTATTTTATTTTATTAATACAAAAAATTATTAAGTCTGATCTTATTTTATTTTATTAATAAAATAAATTTATTACCTTATATATTAATAAAAAATAGTTTATTCAAGTCATTAAATTAAAAAATTAATTAATTAACCATTTTTATTCAAGGGGTATGTTTGAAATTTTTGAAAATTTTTTTTATCTATTCTTAGTGGAATACATGCTTATTCCCATGTCATCCAAACATCATTTGGAATAATACTGCATTAATTGCACTGGAATAACATGAAATACTAAATTTTTATCCAAACATAAATCTGGAATAACAAGGGAAATAAGCTATTCCTGAGAAATTCGTAATCCTATTCCCGAAATAACTTTTTGACATCCAAACACAGCCAATAAGTATATATATAAATTGCACCAAGATGTGTACCATTACCAGCTGATACAACCAACTTCATAGCCTTGCTCCGGCACTTGTCGCAGTTCATCTGCACCCTGATCACAATCTGTTGCTACAAGCACAAATACATGAACATATCACCATATAAGAATCAATATCAACCGTTGAAACTTTATATATGCAGGCACCAAGAATGTAGCTAGTATTACCATTCAACAAGCAGTATAGTTTCATGTGCTGTCAAAATAAACATATATATATATATATATATATATATATAAAAATAATTTTAAATCTTGCAAAAAATTCTTTTTAGAAATTGCTATAAATATAATATAGAAATTTAAATACATAAATAAAGTAAAAACCAAACAGAATATATGAATTAAACCAGGACTGAGGCATTTTAGACACTGCCATAAGGATCATATTTTCGCCCTTTCGTACAGGTTATTGGCGATCTATCCTCAAGGTACAATGATCTAGCTCGACCCGATCCTCTTACCATGAGTACGATCGCGTGAAGGTGCAACCCAATGATTACATATGCCTAAGAAAAGATTAATGAAAATGCAACCCAATGATTACAGATGCCTAAGAAAAGATTAATGAAAATTAAATATAAAATGAGACCACAAAATCATTCTATTTTATCTTGAATCTTTTAGTCCCTATTTATATAGGCTTAGCCAATAAATGCTAACGGCTCGGTCCATAATGGTCTTAAAGGCCTGATAGTCGTTAGCCCCAAATCGACTTAAAATGAATTGTTTAAGCCGTTTCTGAAAACGTTGCCCGCAATGTTCACGCAATGCTTTTGTTGCGTCTCATGTGGCTGATCCAACGCCGTTAGAGAACCGTGAAGGAAAATGACGGAGCCCTGCTTTGTCCTCGGATGTCCCTTCGGCTGATGCGGCTGATCAACCACATGACCCACGAGATGGAGGGATCACGAACTCAAGGTCACACGGTCTGGCACACTCTGCTCTTCTCGGCCTTGGGCTCATCTTAGCAGCGGCCCACCTCGACCTTGGTGTCGGTCTCGGCGTCGGCGACAACCCACTTCGACCACGGCATCGGTGACCGTCTCCTTTCGGTGGTATTATCTTTTGCACGATTTCCGAAGATAATGATGCGGTAGCAAAACCGAGAAAAGGAACTTTGGCTCCGGCCTCCTGTGCCGGCCTCCAGCGACGGCTTCTGGCTCTAGCCTCCAGCGACAGCCTTTGGCTCTGGCCTCCAGTGATGGCCTTCAGCGCCGGCCTCCAGCGACAGCCTTTGGCTCTGGCCTTCAGCGACGGCCTTTGGCTCTGGCCTTCAGCGACGGCCTCCGGCCTCCAGCGATGGCCTTTGGCTCCGGCCTCCAGCGACGGCCTTTGGCTCTGGCCTCCAGTGACACCCTCTGACTCCGGCCTCCAGTGATGGCCTTTGGCTCTGGCCTCCAGCAACGGCCTCCCGTGACGGCCTCTGGCTCCAACTTCCAACGATGTGTTGGCCCAGATGGCAACCCAAGAGGAGGGGGGTGAATTGGGTTCTTTAAAAATTTAGCCTTTTAAAAACTATTGGCTTTAAGATAAATGAAATTAAATGCAATGCAAATATAAGCACAAACAAGGAGATAGAGATAGAGATAATAGAAGCACGGCAAACACAAAGATTTTATAGTGGTTCGGTGTATCCAACACCTACGTCCACTCCCAAGATTCACTTGGGTCCACACTATAATCGACTTGATTACAGTCGAGTTGTTTTCCAAGATCACAACTCACAACTTGTTGTTTTACCCGGGATCACAACGAACCCAGCCGGTTTTCGGGCTCACCAGCACAAAACCCTAAACTCAAGCTAAACTAGCTTGACCCGAGGTATACAACCTCCACTAGTTCAATCCCCCTGATTGAACCAGCAAAACAAGAAAGAATAATGTTTAAGATACAAGACAGCTCCTTAAATGAGCAAATATTCAAATAAATGAACAAGGTTTAGAAAAGCCTGTTTGAAGTGGATTGGATTTGAGCTTTTCTTCTTTTCTCTTCTCTTTGGAGATGTTGAATCAGGCCTCAGCTTTGATTCGTTGCAAATGTTGCAGATGAGAAGTTGGAAAATCTTCAAAACAGAGCTTCTTCCCCTTTTTGTGAATCCTTTGATTTTTCAAACTTGAACGCCTTGGATTCTTCTTTGAGCTTTTGGAGTGGAAGGATTTGAATTTGAAAACTTCTCTCTTGGATTTCAGGCTCAAGACTTCTCGGATTTTTGATTTGGATATTCTCCCTCTTTTTCTTTTTTTCGTTCTTATTTTCAAACGGGTGTTCTCCCCTTTTTATAGATTTTCTTTAATCCATTTTTGGGAAGAAAACTAGCCGTTGGAATGTACCTGGAAACAAAATATATCCGTTAGAAGTTAGGTAAAAAGGAAATATTACCGTTAGAGCTGATCTGGCATTTTAAATTTTCGTCCCAGACAGGTTGGAGTCGGCTCCAACTTTTCAGGTGTCGGCTCCAAGTCGTTTATCCAAAAATAGAAAGTTCTGAGTTCGTCGAGGAGTCGGCTCCGAAAAAGTTAGGTGTCGGCTCGCCATCGTCAGGTGTCGGCTCCAGAATACTGTGTGTGTCGGCTCCAAGATGCTCAAAAAAAAGCGTTCTGTCCCCGCATCGGAGTCGGCTCCAGACACTGTAAGTGTCGACTCCGAAACTCTGGGTGTCGGCTCCGAAACTCTAGGTGTCGGCTCCGGACCGTATCAAAAATCAGAAGAATATTTGACTGGCCATGGGGTCGGCTCCAGGAATTCTAGGTGTCGACTCCAGGTTCTGAAACTTTGAAACTTATGATTTGCAATTGATTCAAAACTCATTTCTTAATACCTTTAAATCGATCAAATATTTTTAAGTGCTGAAACACTTGTCAAATCCATTAGTAATCAAATAAATATACTCAATTCCTTTATTAATCATCAAAATCAATAATTGGGTCAACAATCTCCCCCTTTTTGATGATTATAAAAACATTGAGTATATGCAAAGTATTCTTAAATTAAAATTTTCAAGAAAGTGATCCTCACAAGCAAGCTCCCTGAATAAGGTAGCTCCCCCTGTGAAGTTCAAATTATCAATTGTATCTCCCTATTGCTTTACATATTTATCAATTGTTCTTCATATTTGATACCAATTAAATAAATGCCAATTAAAGCATAACTAATCAATGCATATACGACATAACTTTCTCCCCTTTTTTGTAATCAACAAAAAGATAAAGAAAAGTTAAGTCAAAAGATAAGATTGATAGATCAAAAGATAATTTCATTTCATTGAAGTCAAGTATTACAAAAAGAAACTATACTTTCATTACATCAAAGCTTAAACTTCATTACATCAAAAACTAAACATTCATTACATCAAAACAAGACATTGTTGGTTCTAATGATTCTTGTCAAATGATCTAGAATCTTATGCATTCCATCACTCTGAGTGGCTACAAATTCTTTCAACCTTCTATCAACAAAAGAGCAAGCAGTCATGATTTTATCTTGAAGCTCTGCATTGCACTTTGAATAGGTCTCAGAATCTCCACATATGTCTTTAAGTTCTTCAAATATATTCTTCAAATCACTACTTAAAGATCCAGCAGAAGAGCTAAGAGTAGATTCTATTTTGCAATGCGATCATCTAAGGAATAAAGTGTTTCTTTAAGATTCATAAATTTGTTATCAAACTCAGTCTTCAGTTCATCCTTCTGAGCAGCAAGCAATCCTTTGAGTTGCTCCATTTGAAGGTCTGAAAATCCAACTGATGAAGAGGATGGCTGAACATGAATTTGAGCAGGTGCAGGGGCAGGAACTGGACTCCTCGGCTGCGGTGAGGGAACCCTCATAGATGGACCAGCCTCACAAGGTGCAGAATGTCTAGGCTCAGGGCTCTCTCATCCAAGTTACCTTTCCTTTCCCATTGCCCGTTCACCTTTACAAATCCCATCCTATGCAAAGTGGCCAAACTGTAATAATCAGTGTGTCTCAGGTTCTTGGAGGGTTCATTGTCCAAAATTACAACCCCTTGGCTTCTAAATACCATAGTTAAAACCATGCCATAGGGTAGTGACGATCTTCTCTTCCCTCCGGCCTCGGCCATATAGAATATCATCATAGCAGCTAAATTAATAGGTTGACCGGTCAAAATACTGTCCATCACAACAATGTCCCGCTCGGAGACATACTCAAAACGTCCGGTCTTTGGGAACAAAATTCTGCTGCAAATGTTGTGTAGCAATCTTAATTCCAAGGGCAACTGGTTAGCCCTAATTTCCTCAAATTCTTCAACATCTCTCCCTAACATCCTTGATAGGGCCGCTGATCTTCACTGTGCATATCGGCTGCTAATCCGGTAATGGGGATGCTTAGGAGATTTCCTAATTTTTGAAATGTAAGATGAATCCGTTTGCCTCTAACAGAGCTCACTAAACCACCATCACCTCTCGACAAATTAAAGTAAAATTCTTTCACTAAAGCTGGGTAAGTAGGAACATCAAGAGAACAAACTCTATCCCATCCAAGCTCCTTGAGTTGATTACCAATCGAAAAACCCTCGGATTGAAAGAACTCAAAGTCAACTTTCCTACCCATTGTGATTACCCTCCCTGCTAGGGTATCTACCTGAGGTGAAGTGGTGTTGGGATTGTCTGAATCGGTGGAGGAATCCTCGCTTGGAGACGGCTCGCGGACGGGTCGCCTCACGGAGCATTTTCCGGTCACCACAGGCACTCCAATCACCGAACCTCTCCTCTTAGGTGCCATTGGATCCTTAGGAAAGCTTGGATAGAGTGGAATTAGAGATGGGGAGGCTTTGAGAGAGTTTTGGAGAAATTTGGTGGAGGATTCGAAGAGTTATGAAATGACGAGGTGTCGACTCTGCCCTAATAAATCGATTTTGGATTCCCAGGTGTCGACTCCCGCAAAGTCGGGTGTCGACTCCAAATCGCTAACACAGTCAGCGCTCGAACTGGAGTCGGCTCCACTTATACGGGTGTCGGCTCCAAGGTCA
The DNA here is from genome assembly GCA_900491605.1 of Calamus simplicifolius. NCBI lineage: Eukaryota > Viridiplantae > Streptophyta > Magnoliopsida > Arecales > Arecaceae > Calamus > Calamus simplicifolius. Next base: position 201,964 of record UESW01004239.1, on the reverse strand, counting down.
GGGACCGAGAGCGACACAGACAAAGGTGTCGACTCCTCATTCTGAGGTGTCGACTCCAATGACAGTTTCAGAGAAAAATAATTGAGATTCAAACAACTGAAACTTGTCAAAATAAATTTGATAAAATCTTGATAAAATTTTGGAGTATGAAGAATCAAGTTACTCAGATGACTAGATAATTTGTCCTTAAAATTATGAAAGGAATATCAAGAAATTAATATAGATCTAGAAAGTCATTCCTTAAAGTATCAAAATCAATCCAAAGGGTCACATATCCCTAATTCACCTCTAAGATAACAAAATCTCTCTTCACTCAAAGGTTTTGTAAATATATCAGCTAATTGTTCTTCAGTATTAACATATTCAAGACAAATTTCATTATTAGCTACATGTTCTCTTATAAAGTGATATCTAATTTCAATGTGTTTTGTTCTTGAATGTTGAATTGGATTTTTAGTTAGATTTATTGCACTTGTGTTATCACATCTAATTGGAGTTTTATCAAGTGTTATGCCATAATCTTCAAGTTGTCTCTTAATCCAAAGGATTTGAGCACAGCAACTTCCAGCTGCAACATATTCTGCTTCAGCAGTAGATAATGCAACCGAATTTTGCTTTTTGCTAAACCAAGAGATTAAGTTACTACCTAAGAATTGACATGCTCCACTTGTGCTTTTTCTATCTAATTTACATCCAGCATAGTCAGAGTCAGAATATGCAATCAAGTTTAATGTTGAGTCTCTAGAATACCATAAACCTACATTTTTAGTTCCACTTAAATATCTTAAGATTCTTTTTACAGCAATTAAGTGAGATTCTTTAGGTTCAGATTGAAATCTAGCGCATAGACATACAGCAAACATTATATCTGGTCTACTAGCTGTTAAGTAAAGAAGAGATCCGATCATACCTCTGTAATATTTTTGATCTACTTTCTTACCATCTTCATCTTTGTCCAGCTTGCATGAAGGACTCATAGGAGTTCCAAGTGGTTTGATTGACTCCATTCCAAACTTCTTGAGCAGTTCTTTTGTGTATTTGGCTTGATTGATGAAAATTCCTTCTTTGCTTTGCTTGATTTGAAGTCCTAGGAAGAAGTTGAGTTCTCCCATCATGCTCATTTCAAACTCACCCTGCATCAACTTAGCAAATTCTTGACATAACAAATTGTTAGTAGCACCGAATACAATATCATCAACATATATTTGTACTACTAATAAATCCTTGTCTTTTCTTTTCAAAAATAGTGTTTTATCAACATTTCCTCTTGTAAAATCATTTTCAATCAGAAATTTACTTAATCTTTCATACCAAGCTCTAGGTGCTTGTTTTAAACCATATAGTGCTTTGTGCAATTTAAAAACATGATTTGGAAATTCATGATCTTCAAAACCAGGTGGTTGTTCAACAAAAACTTCCTCATTTATAAATCCATTTAAAAATGCACTTTTAACATCCATTTGAAATAAATTGATATGCATATGACATGCAAATGCAAGTAATAATCTAATTGCTTCTAGTCTAGCTACAGGTGCAAAAGTTTCATCAAAATCAATTCCTTCTTCTTGATTATATCCTTTTGCAACTAATCTAGCTTTGTTTCTAATTACTATGCCATTTTCGTCTAATTTATTT